>BLSH010556737.1:171085-185182 GCA_018402905.1 Glandirana rugosa
AGTCATCTCCTTTAAAGGGGAGGACAGCAAAATGGGATCCGCGCTGTAGCCGTCTTTCGCCTATAGCGTGCATCTCAAGAGGTTAATTCATTTTTATTTTTCAAAGCAAACTCACCCATCCACCCATGTCTTCATGCTCTATTTTGTAGAGAAATCACTTTAAAAAACACCCCTAGCATTTCCAACTGTAGTCATCTTGAGCAAGGGCAGATGATTCATGTAGCATTTACTTCCTGGAATCCATTTGCCTTTAGCTCCGGCATGCAGGCAGGAGGGTGTGCTTAGTTGGAAAAGCCCCTTTACCCCTCCTCCAAGTGAAAGAAAAAAAAATGCCCATGAAGACTTCTGGGATGCATGACATAATTTTGACCTAGGCCAGAAACCAAGAAGAAACTGAACCAATGAATATAGTAAACTTTCCTATCTACTGAATTTACTTATCTAGCAGCTTTGGGATTAAAATAGTTAATTGAGAGAGTAAAGACTGGTTCGCGATGTGATCCAACTGAGCTCAGCATAGTGATGAAGCAATGAGCTCAGCAGATCGCACTGTGTGAGGCAGTGGATTTTCTCTCACTGCGCTACAAAAAAGTCCTGCATGCAGTACTTTATTCAGCACATCATGCCCACACACTTCTGCAGCCCAGTGGTGTGAACCGGGCACACAGGAGGCATTTTGCCTTGTCCATGTGGTGGGAATGCGCTGGAATGGCCACCTAACGCAGTCCCACCACATCTGGTATGAGCCAGCCCTAAAGTTTTATTTCTTGTCATACAAAAAAAAATGCTTTCAAAATCCCTCATGTGGTATGAGGCCTAGGCACATGGTCTGTAGCTACCAGGAGTATCAGCATCTGTGACACATTTGGAGGGACTGTTCCTTTTTTGGAACCAAATCCCTCTGTCCCTCTTTCTTTCTCAGTTGGCCCTTATTTTGTGTAGGCCTCCATAATAAATGCAATACTTAACTATCAAAACTGTTACACTACACTAAATCTCTCACATTAACCTTTTTCTTATCGAATTGTTTAACCGCCTATGTACCTTAGGACTTCATATGATGTTCTGGGATTTAAGTGGTTAAATCTGAATGATGCCTGCAGCATTTAATTTTTTTTCTGCTGGCGATTCCCGTCAATGTAAAAACAATCTTAGCGGCTGTTTCCTCCCGCCGCTCTCCGGTGCTTCTATTGGCTTGACCGTGCTCTTGCCCGAGCTGGAGAATGAATCAGACAGTGGCGGCTGTTTACAATAGAGCTGACTGTGGACCTGGTGGTCCCCGGCCATCTCTATGACCTACGGAGGTGTGACATTATGACGTCACTTTTGACGCCGGCAGATGTAAACACTGCGTTGGTTTTTTGCTGGAAAGCTGAGATTGTTGTTTTTTTTTGTCTTTTTTTTTGATCTCAGGCTTTCCAACCTAGTGGAGAGATGTGGGGACCCCAGATCTCTCCGTAAAGAGGACCTGTCATGCTCTATTCCTATTACAAAGGATGTTTACATTACTTGTAATAGGAATTAAAAGTCATAAAAAATTTAAAGGGAAAGTGTAAAAAAAAAATTTAATTAAATAAACAATACATTTTTATTTTAAAGTGCCCCTTGTCTCCCCGTGCTCACCCAGCGAACGCATACATAGGTTGCACCCACATTTGTAAACAACATTCAAACCACACATGTAAGGTGTTGCTGCGAACGTTAGAGCAAGAGCAATCATACTAGCAATAGACCCCCTCTGTAACTCTAAATATATATATATATATATTTTTTACAAGCATTACTCTAAATATTTTTAAAGCGTAGATTATGAAGATTTTTAAGTACTGAAGTTTGACACCATTCCACGAGTGTGCACAATTTTAAAGTGTAACATATTCGGAATCTATTTACTCCTGCGTATCTTTCACATTATATGAAATAATTGGGCTAACTTTAGTGTTTTGTGTTTTTTTTTTTTAATTCATGAAAGTGTTTTTTTTCCAAAAAAAAATGCGTTTGAAAGATTGATGCGCAAATACCGTGTGAGATAAAACATTGTAATGACCGCCATTTTATTCCCTAGGGTCTCTGCTATTATATGTGTATATATATATATATATATATATATATATATATATATATATATAATGTTTGGGGGTTCTGAGTAATTTTCTAGCAAAAATATTGATGAATTTTACATGTAGGAGAGGAATGCTGGAACTTGTGCGGTATGGAAGCGGTTAAATAGACAGTATAAAGGAGATAAAGTGATGAAATAGGCACTTTTGGATATAGCCAATAGTTTTTTTAATGAGCCACATAACTGGGGCGTGACAGGTGGTGTTTCCTTTCCCTACAATCTTTGTGCTAAAGGATGTCCCTCTTTTCCATCTCAGAAAAGTCGGGAAATATGTGAATATTTGTATTTAGGTTCCATGCACACTAGCATTTTTTTTACGCTAAAAAAACGCTGGAAAAAACGCTGCTAATAGCTTTTTGTAGTAGCGTTTTAGGAGCGTTTGCATTTTATTAGGCCTCTTGCACACAAACAAGCGCCACCCATTCATCAGTTAAAAATAAAATTAAAAATCTGCATTTTTGGTCAGTAATTTACACCTCATGCGTGCAAATGCATGAAAATACTCACGAAAGCACGCAAATACATGTAGATGCTCGTTTGCATATTGTATAGAATTAGAACGCATGAATAAGTTTGCATGCATATGCGCAAAATTGCGAAAATGTGCAAACGCATATATGCAAAAATGCATGCAAATACATGCAAAAAAACCCGCCTGAAATTACATCTGAAAAAGTAGATACTCAAAACAGGAGTATCGTGTGCAAGGGTTCTTAGCATTTTTGCAGTTCCTAAAAAAAGGGGGAAAAAAGCTCAAAAAATGCTATTAGTAGCGCTTAGGAGTGTTTCTGCTGGAAAAACGCTCCAAGAAGCGCTACAAAAACAATTTTTTTTCTGCTCCTATATGCTGAAGCTCAAAAAATGCTAATAGCTTAAAGTAGTGTGCATGGACACATAGGATAACACTATTTAGCTTCTAGAGTAGTGTACATGGATACATAGGATAACGCCAATGTGTATGTGGAGAAGGGGGGGGGGGTGATGTGAAGGGGACAAAGGAGACACTGTTGGAGAAGGGACAGAGGACATTACAGCGGGGTGGGTGGGTTGTGATGAGAAATGGACAGAGGACAGAGTATGGGTACCCATGGTATGTATGTGAGCTGCTCAGGCTGCTAGGAAGTGTAGTCCTGTGCCAGCTGCTGTGAGTGCTGGCCGGAAAAGAGCCTGCCCAAGCTCCAGACAATGACAGATAAGAGCTGAAGATCCTGGGAGCCGCACATCAGAACAAGACCTGCTGTGTGTGAACAAGTGGCAGTCTCAGCCTGGACCCCCACCAGGCCACACGCCCCCAATATGTTTTACTCTGCCCACTGGAGCTTACTCATAGGGATGGGAAGGCAGAGGACACATTTTTCAGAGGGCAGGGGAGCAGAGTACACTGCTATGGGGGGGGGGGGGGAGAGGACACTATGGGGGGGGGGGGTCATGTGAAGGGGGGCAGAGGACACTGTCTTGGGGGGGTACAGGACACTGGGAGGGAAGGGAGCAGAGGACACTACATGGGGGGGGGCTGTTGTGAAAGGGGGGCAGAGCACATGACTGTGGGGTGGGTTGTGATGTAATTAGGGGCAGAGGACAATACTGTGACACACAGGGGTTGATTCACTAAAACTGGAGAGTGCAAAATCTGGTGCAGTTGTTCATGGTAGCCAATCAGCTTCCAACGTTAGCTTGTTTAATTAAGCTTTGCCAATAAAACCTGGAAGCTGATTGGTTTCTATGTAGAGCTGTTTCAGATTTTGCACTCTCCAGCTTTAGTCAACCCCACTATGTGTTCTTCATGCCATCTATTTATTATTATTGATTGGGGTAACCCCCAAGGTTAGGCCCTGACTTGTACAACTATTGTATTAGATCATTATGTGACATTGTATCAAATAATTTGCTGAAATCAAGATAGACTATGTCCACAGCATCACCCTGGTCCAAAATATTAGTGATATAGTCAAAAAAATTCAATCAGATTAATCTGACATGATCTGCCCTCAGTAGTCATGCTGCTTTGAGTATGGCAAACTGTGTTTTGTAAGTGATGAATGATCCTTCTATTTAGGAGTGATTCTATTAACTTGACTATAATTGGTGTTAAACTCCCTGGCCTGTAATTGGCAGCTTCTACCTTGCTAACCTTCTTGTGGATAAGTAAATATTAGTTTATAGATCCTAGGTATGAAATATTATAGTGTAAATGGTATTTACTGATATCAAATGATATGATGGAATAAAACATTAATATTATATAAGCTAGGTTATATCGCCAGCAAAGGAATTCATCTTCCCCTAGAGACTATTCATGCCAATGTCTTAAACGGTCTCATATGTGCATTTAACGTCTGGGATGAGTCATCATTTACAATGCATTATGATAATCACTTGTCATGATTATGTCATGCATCTAATGTCTCTGCGTTCGCCTTAAGTATTGCAATAAAAACAGCACATGAAATGTGTGGCTGGCTGATTTATGTATTGTTGATCTGCCTGATCTCTATTGTTACTCTAGACATCTATTTTACCTTTCTGGGAGAAAACTGTTATTTGTTTCCATTTGTTAACCTGGCTGACTGAGCATGAATGAATTTCTAGCATGATTAAATCAGTATATTTATATTGCTATCTGTCTTTCCTTTTCCTCCCTCTTATTTTTAATACATCTTGTGTGCTTGTTCTGATAACACTAACCTGCCAGCTTCAAAGGGTGACCCTAAATGGCTTGATGCTGTGATGAGAATCGGGAGATTTAGGGCTAACCTAGGAGGTGTAATAAGTGGTTCTGACTGTCAAAAGTGCTTGTTATCACACCCAGGGGTTTTCCAACTGGGTGAAATGATGTCTCTGCAATAGAGCTCCCACTTAGCAATGGGAAGGCTTGAGGTTAAGCAACTCAACGAAGCTCAAGCCAGCTCATAGATACTAACTCTTTTTGGTACATGCCAGTTTTGTCAGCATATCAGCACAGGTACTTTTGAGATTTTTAAACACACAAACGATAACACGGCTCTGCCATTTGTGCAGTCACATAAAGTACATACACACATTGCACAAGCTTAAAGTGAACCTACACATTGCACATTCAGGTTAAGTAGTGGGCTTGCTTGATAGCTTGCTCCCCTCAACATTACATACCAGCCGTGCACTACCCCACCTCCCCGTTCTTCCCCTTGTGACCAGTAAATTACCCAGAACGGTTTGATATGGGGAATCATTTGACTCTCAATCCCTTTCTCCCATGTTGCAGTGCTCAGTGCTTTGGTAGCTAATCACTAGGCCCAAGAGATGTAAAACATGGGGGCAAGGTCTTAAGCCCTGTGTAAATATAAGAAACCTTCTTTAATACAATATATATTTAATATGAATTAACAATATTAATAATAATTATATATGAATGAGCCTTAGGATGAATTGAATTCTTTTATTTTTATTTGAGCAGTTTGGAAACGTATTTGAATATTGGAGAATCTATAATTTTTCTATGTAAATGTTTCAAGCAATTTTGACAAATGGTATTAATTAGGCATGTGCTCATACAACCCTCAATCTCAAATACCTCAGGACCCGATCAGGTCCGCTAAAAAAATAAATAAAAAAAAAACACAGAAAGGTCCTCTTATGGTTGGCAGAGTAGATCGGAGAGATAGTCGGATGTAAACGTACAGCAGAGTCCATTTACTCCAAGCCGCCCATACGGCAAAGTAGGCTCTTTCCGCGTCTACTATGCAGCGGACACAGATGTGTCATGCCTGCTCCGATCAGCAGGGGATCAGCTTGTTGATCGTATGAGAATCTGTCATGTGGGCTTTAAAAAGTTCATAAAGAATATATGTTTTTTTCTACTGTAATATTTCTCGATTAAGACATTAATTGAGAAAAGAACATTACATTACATATACGTATTGCGGTATATGTAATAATATATAATATAATAACTATGCATATATATGTTACAGTTTTGCCTTCTTTCTACTTCTGATGCAAAGGAAAGAGGCCAGCAGCCTTATTGACACTTGAATGTTAACAGCAATACATTATTTCACTAAGAAACAAATTGCTGCTTTACCATATAGGGGAGCTACAAGCAGTACATCCATTAAGGGGCTCTCTCTGAAAATAATTTGCAGCCTTAACACACAAAGACACACACATACATTCATACATACAGTATCTCACAAAAGTGAATACACCCATCACATTTTTATAAATATTTTATTATATTTTTTCATGTGACAACACTGAAGAAATGACACTTTGCTACAATGTAAAGTAGTGAGTGTACAGCTTGTATAACGGTGTAATTTTGCTGTCCCCTCAAAATAACTCAACACACAGCCATTAATGTCTAAACCGCTGGCAACCAAAGTGAGTACACCCCTAAGTGAAAATGTCCAAATTGGGTCCAAAGTGTCACTATTTTGTGTGCCACCATCATTTTCCAGCACTCACCAGAGCTTCACAGGTTGCCACTGGAGTCCTCTTCCACTCCTCCATGATAACATCATGGAGCTGGTGGATGTTAGAAACCTTGCACTCCTCCACCTTCCGTTTGAGGATGCCCCACAGATAGATGCTCAATAGGGTTTAGGTCTGGAGACATGCTTGGCCAGTCCATCACCTTTACCCTCAGCTTCTTTAGCAAGGCAGTGGTCATCTTGGAGGTGTGTTTGGGGTCGTTATCATGTTGGAATACTACCCAGCGGCCCATTCTTTGAAGGGCGGGGATCATGCTCTGCTTCAGTATGTCACAATACATGTTGGCATTCATGGTTTCATTCCCACCACCTTGCTTGACTGTAGGCAAGACACACTTGTCTTTGTACTCCTCATCTGGTTGCCGCGACACACGCTTCACACCATCTGAACCAAATAAGTTTATCTTGGTCTCATCAGACCACAGGACATGGTTCCAGTAATCCATGTCCTTAGTCTGCTTGTCTTCAGGAAACTGTTTGCGGGCTTTCTTGTGCATCATCTTTAGGAGAGGCTTCCTTCTGGGACGACAGTCATGCAGACCAATTTGATGCAGTGTGCGGCGTATGGTCTGAGCACTGACAGGCTGACCCCCCACCCCTTCAACCTCTGCTGCAGTGGTGTACTCACTCTTGTTGTCAGCAGTTTAGACATTAATGCCTGTGTGTTGAGTTATTTTGAGGAGACAAAAAATTTACACTGTTATACAAGCTGTACACTACTTTACATTGTAGCACAGTGTCATTTCTTCAGTGTTGCCACATGAAAAGATATATCAAAATATTTACAAAAATGTGAGGGGTGTACTCAGTTTTGGGAGATACTGTACATATACATATGCCTACAAGAACTTAAAGCGGAGTTCCACCCATTTAAAAGTCAGCAGCTACAAAAAGTGTAGCTGCTGACTTTTAATAAAAAGACACTCACCTGTAAACTCACCATCCCACGGTCCAGCAATGCGGCCGCCCGAAGCCTCGCTCCTCTCCCCTTCTTCTCCACGGCGCCGGCATTGAAAGTGTGGGTGCCCGGCTCTGGCTTCACAGCCTGGCGCACACTGCGCATGCACAATCTGAATGGCCGGGCAATCTTCTGGGACCTGTGACGTGTACCAGAAGAATGCAGGGATGAGGGAGAGGTGAACTTCCGCCCAGTGCCGCGGCACCAGGGGCGGATTTGCGAGCTGAAAATTAGGTACCCCCCCAAAAACAAATGAAAAAATGACACGCCAATTGTGGCATGTCAGGGGGACACCAGCACTTAAAGCAGAAATTCCACTTTTGGGTGGAACTCTGCTTTAAAGTGGTTCTAAAGCCTAAACATTTTTTTTACCTTAATGCATTCCTTGGATTAAGGTAAAAAAAAAGTTTACTACAAAAACAAAGGGACAAGAAGGCACACACCTAGTGCATTACTGAAAAAACATTGAATTGATGTAAAAGCAAAAAATTAATACTCACAAAATTGCAACAGGCCAGACAATGTCATGTCAGGGCGGACAACTGATGTCGTAAAGGGGTGTATCGCCGGCATGTTTTGGGGGTGCCCCCCTTCCTCAGAGCTCGGCTGCCTTAGGTAAAAGTATTACCCCTCACCACATGTATGCTTACCTGAGCTCAATCTCAGTCCAGCACTGTGCCCATCTGCAGCGGCTCTCTCCTCTCACTTTCTGATCTCACAGGCTTTGCTGTCATTCAAATCCTGTGAGGGGGGGGGGGCAGGGCCAAGTCACGCTGTCTGTCTATGGAACACAGGCAGCATGACTCAGGATCCAGTCCTTAGGTGTGTCATGATAGGAAGTGGCTTTCTATGGTGGTACATTGAGAAGAGGAGTCAAGAGCACTGGTGAGGGACCTGAAAAGAGAAGGTAAGTTTGCAATCACAAAAATGTTATATCATCAACATAACTCTACTTTTTGACATTGTTTTTTATTAGATATTACAGTATTCATCCTGTAACCATTTGTGATTTTGCTTAGACAGGGCTTTTTCTCAGGTCCCTGGTATGTGAACATGGTGGCAATGGATTGTGGGGAAAAAGTAGGTGTCAGCATTGAAGGGGTTTGGCTATCAAATTAATCTGTTACTTTGCACTCAATCAGTAATGAACATGTTCATTTTAAATTCTAAATGCCATTGAGAAGGCATAAGATGGCAGTCTGGCAACCCATGCGAGGGTTGGAGTGCCTTCTAGAGTTCTTCTTAGACCTTTACATTTCTCATTAACAAGAGGCATAATTGGCCTTAACAATCACATTTAATCATAACGTTGAAGCTGAGATGAGACCGCTGATTGTAGAAACAGATATGTTGGTGTGTTTTTTGCTGAAAAACATTAAAGTAAACCTGTGTGATTAACTGCATTTCACTATTTGCCTTTTCCATCATATAGTGTAATCACAAATCCCCTTATATTATTGATTGTTGGGTGTGTCTTTGAATGGCATGCTGTAGACCAACCTTTTCAACACCAAGGAACCCTTGAAATAATTCTCCAGTCTCGGGGAACCCCTGCTAAAAATTAATAATCTACAACTCATGATACATTAATGTGATGGTCAATGGGAAGAATGCTCCTTACACTTGTGGTCATTGGGAAGAATTACCCCTTACAGATAGCTAAAAAGACTAATGGTGTCATTGGGAATTTATCTGAGAGGTGGAAATTAACCATTGCTCAAGGAACCCCTTGCAGCCTCTGGAGGAACCCTAGGGTTCCACGGAAGCCTGGTTGAAAAACACTGCTGTAGACCAATGTAGTTTCCTATTATAGATACCAGTGTTTATGGATCATGGAGTTATATCTGCTTAGGTATTGAAACAAAATATGCAGCGTATCTGCTTGAAGCACACTAGGCTTCAGGGAATTGATACATTTAACACTTACGGAAGTGGTGCTCAAACTGCAGACTTTCTGCCAATACTGCAGTGTTTTGGATTACTTGGAATTCAGTACAGAAGGTAACAGTGATGTAACAGCGGAGGCCTTTGCATCGGAGCAGATTTTAGGCTACCCCCTCCCCCTTCTCCTAAGGGGCCTGTATTTTATATCTTCACTTCTTGCTGCTTTCTTCATCTATACCTTACTAGCAGCTTTGTACCAGAATTTTGTAGCAGCTGGTTATTTTCTCTGATGATTTGTAGCTAGCTACAGAATTGTTGCTGTGGTTGACTACTGCTTATCAATGCATCTAAAAGTCGTTGATGGTCTTCAGCCGCTGCATCTGAAAACATGATTAGCTACTGAAGCTGGCGATTCTGTAGCTAACATGAATTGCTGCTCAAACTAAAAATCGCTTGGAATTGCAACATAGATTTTTCATTGACTGTAATTTTTTTCCCCAGCAGCAGAAATAGATTTTGTAGCAGCTACAACTCGCTGCTACAAAAATAGTATGACATAGCCCCTGACACACAGCGCAGATAGTACCAAGCCAGTCACATAATCCAAAGCAGAGTTGGCAAGAAAGTCTAACTGGGCTCGCTCATAGTGCAGGGAAATTTTTGCGCGTGCCCCCTGCAATCGATATAATAAATCACATCACAGAAGGCAACTGAAGAAATGTAAAAAAAAAAAAAGAAATTAATATAAGTAAATATAATATATCTTCCTATTTATTTACTAATGCTTGCAGCATAATGATTAAAAATAGTAAATATTGATTGGGAGAGTAAAGTTCAGCAAATAGGTTTATTTCCTGTTTTAGGTTACTGGGCAGAGCCATTTATTATGTGCTCTAATGCTGGCCATACACTAGACGAAAAATCGTTCGAAAATCTGTCATTTGGATAGTTTGTTCATTTATCGTCCAGTTATTGGGCACACATCGAAAATTGGTTGTGGCATTTTTGAGACGATAAATCAAAGGAAAGGTTTGGAAAACTTCAGTCGAATGGACGATAAATTGAAAGGTTAATGTGTTTCACGCCTGAACAGTTTGCACTGGGCTTATGTGACAAAACTAACGAAAAACGCATTCATTCCTGTCAGTTGAATGATTTATTGATCAAATTTCAGTCATTACATAATGGCAAAATCGTTTACTCTCACGACCGTGTGTTCATTTTTCGATAATTCGTTCAGCCAATTTTTCGTGTAGTGTATGGCCACCTTTAGCCGCTTAAAACAGGAGATATTTTCATGTCTTCACTTTTGAGGACAGTGGGTGCCCACTATTCAAATCATGAAGAACTCTAGGAGCATGGCTTTATGGGATAGCTATATTCAGGTTTGTTTTAGTTTTTGCGGTTATTTGTAGATTATTGAAAGGAAATTAGTTTGTCAGTATCATTGTGACAGCATAGTCCATTTAATCTATCTGTACTAGTTATATAAACAGACACACATATAGCAACACATCTAGGGAGAAACTGTAAAGTGGCATTAAATCAAAAAATAAATATGTGATATATTTTAACCCCTTCCCGCTCAGCTTATTGTGAAATGATGGCTGGGCAGGAGAACTGTTGTTCTGGGAGGACATCATATTACGTCTTGCCAGGATCGCGGCATGGGCCACTCTCTGGCACGATCTGTCACCCGCCATGTCCATGCCTGATGACAGATCACTGTACCGACCCGCTGCCGGTACCATGTGACTGCTGTGGCCATTCACAGCAGATCACTTGCCAGTTTGTACATAATGAAAGGCTTTGTTACATGCCTTTCATTGTGTACTATTGTGATGAGCTCTGTGATTAGGCACAGTCATCACATGGTACAGACAGGGCCAATCACAGCCCATCTGTACCATGTGATTAGTTGTGACTAATCACAGCTAATCAAAATAGTAAACACTGAATGAGTAGCGTTCATTCAATAAAAATTGATTATAACTGTAAAATGCACAGTTTTAAGCAATCGTAGTGTGTAAAAAAAACAAACACCCCCCCCAGTAGTACAGTGATACTATGGTGACACTGTTTTGCTCTTGTCATTGTATGTAAAAAACACCAGTCATCGTCCCTGATCACCACCACACCAGTCATATAATGACGCTGTACTGCGCTGGTGACAGTAGGTAAAAAATTGCAGGGAAAAAAAATGTAATTCATTTTTCAAAAAATTGTGGCAAAAAATTACTACTTCATAAAACTTGCCATGCCTTTTACTAAATACCTTGGACTGTCTACTTTAGAAAAAGGGGTAATTTGGGGGATATTTGTAGTGTTCTGGCACTTTTAGGCCTCAAGAAATGAAATCATATATATATATACCATAGTTTGTGGACTCTATTCCTACAGACTAAATAGTATACACTGATTTGGGTTATTTTCACCATAGATATGTAGCAGAATGCATGTTGTGTTAAATTTATGACGGAAGTTTTTTTTTTTTTGCAGAAATGAAGACAGAAAAACATGTTTTTTTTTTCTAAATATTCTGGGTTTTTTTTTTGTTTATTTTGCAAAGATTAAAAAAACTGCAGTGAACAAATAACATCGAAAGAAAGCTCTATTTGTGTGAAAAAATGATAAAAATTGCATATGGGTACAGTGCTGCATGACCGCACAATTGTCATTCAAAGTGTGACAGCGCTGAAAGTTGAAAATTGCCCTGTTAATATATTGCAGCTTAGCAGTTCTAAAATTGTGGGGGCTGCATTGTTTTTTTCCGACTTTTTCCTTGTTTTTTCGCCTAGTGATTTGTCCATTAATACCCTTCCTGTCTTAGGGTGTCTTCAGTCCACTGGGGAAGCAACGGAGACATCTTTGGACATCGTCTTTGTCAATCTGGGGAGAGGATAATGTTATTGTTATTATAATACAGGATTTATATAGCGCCGACAGTTTGCGCAGAGCTTTACAATATTAGATGTTAGATGCACTTAATTTAGATTTAGGTAAACTTGACACTCCAGCTAAAACTCTTTATGCGGTGACACTTTTTAAAAAAACTTTTAGTGTGCATAAATTGTTTTACATAAATAAATAAATAAAATCTGACCATTATAAGCACCCATTATTAACAACCATTTTACATACCTTCTTTCGTCATGTCTTCTTACTGGTCCAGTGATGTCACCACAGCTTCCTATCTTTCTGTAAGGCTGGGTTCACACTAGTGCGAATTGTATGTGGGTTTCCCCATAGGGTGGCAGGTGTGCCTGGGCACACACTAATCACCCTGTACTGTGCGGATTCCCCTGCTGCCTGGCTGCAGAGAAAGGGACAGGGAGAATCTCTATCCTCAGTCCCTTTCTCTGTCTCAAAAGTGAGACATCAAGGGTCTGTTTAGACCCCTGATATTTCACCAAAGGCTCCCAGCAGGGCTCCTAAATAAAATTGTAAAATAAAATAAAATATAATATTGTAAAAAATAATAAAAAATGAAATTGTAAAAAAATACATAAAATAAAATAAAAATAAACTACTGACACCGATCTCTGCCCTTCTGACATATATACACACACTCGTGTCTGCTTTCGCTTTGTGGTGCACACCCTAATGCAATAGGCTGCGCACACCTATGCCCGCATCCAATCCGGATGACAGGAGATTGTGACCATCTCTCTATGGAGCCGGTTCACACATCTCTGGATCAGCTGCGGAGTGAATTGCACAAGGGTCCTGTGCATCTTTGGCTCAGTTTCAGGTAAAAAATTTGGGCCTGATTCGTCCCTGAAACGAGAACAGGGACACACTGGACCGCTGCTGTCAGTCGCATCCATTTCAAGTGTGAACCCAGCCTTACAGGTTGTGGGTAGCTGCCATATTTCCAGTGCTGAACTACTGCCAGTCCAGTCTGCATGATGGCATGCCCCTAGGGGGGAGAGTGTAAGCAACAGGATAGGATCACAGGGAATGGGCAAAAGTCAAGTAAGTAGAACTTAGTATTATTTATAAAGGGAGGGAATCCATAAGGAAAATCCATTAATTTAGGAAAATAAATTAGGTGGAATTCTACTTTAGGTGAAGGGACCCTGGAATTTCAGGCCCGAAACTGGGCTGTACGTTTCAGCAGTATTGCATTGTATGGATATGAACAAATAACAACAGCAAACACTAATGACTTTTTGAGATTCCATCGTGTATCGGTTATTGCGTGCTGATTTAATAATCTTCGTTTGCACCCCAGGAGAATTTCATTCTCGCTGTCTCTTCTTATGAAGAAAACATACTCAGCATATTGCTGTATAGGTTATATATTGTTTTTATTTACCTCAAAGATAGCACTTCTACAGGCACACACTGTTCTCTGCTCACTATTGATGGTGTTGCCCATAATTGCTATTGCAAGTTGTGTTATAGGAAAACTGCTGCTGCGGCAGGAAACAGCTGCTGCTGGAAGATCAATAGGATACTGTGTGAGATAACTTTTAGTGGAAAATACAAAGAGTGGATGTTTATGTGCACTTAGGATGCAGTATAGGGATAGCTGCTGCAGGATAGATAGCTGTAGATAAAGTGTGCCCAGTAAATGATCTGTGTATAGATCTTTGCACTGGAACATCTAGAAAAAGAAATAATTATGTCATATAAAAGTAGAAAGACTGTCAGAAGACACC
>BLSH010556737.1:185366-201085 GCA_018402905.1 Glandirana rugosa
CCACCTAAAAGTCATGATTCTCGCCATTGGGGCTCGGTGTGAGCCCTAACGTAGCGACCTAGGTCCGTTACAATGAGTGGAACAGGGGACCTAGGTCGCTACAGGGGGCGTCACAGACGCACAGACAGGCGGCCGTCTACTGAGGATACACGGCCCGAGGCAAGGAACGCTCGTAGCGTGCCCCTGCCTCTGGCCGCCCTTTAAGTTTTTCACTTTGTGTGTCGTTTGTATGTCATGTGACATTAGAATATCTAATGTAATGACATACTTTTGTAAAGTGTAGGGGAAACAGGGATCACCAAATTTATTATATAAAAGTGCATGCAGGGGTCTGGGCAAACCACTAGGGACAAAGGGGATGTGAAATGTTTTCATACAGTAATGTAATCTATAAGATTACAGTGTACTGTATGTTTGCTGTGTGTTTCACTTTTTGAATTTCCCGCCGGTCTCCGTCCCCGTGCGATGCTCGCAAGGAACGGAGCCCGGCACATAGGAGTCATCTGCCGGCGGACAGACACGCAGACACTGCGGGGGACATCGCTGGATCCAGGGGACAAGGTGAGTAACATTGCCTGGATCCAGCGATGCAATCCCGAGTGTGGCTCGGGGTTACCGCTCTTAGTACTGAAAATCCACCCCGAGCCACACTCGGGAATACCGCCAGGGAGGTTAACAGACAAAAGGGGTGCCGTTAATACTTATTGGCACCCCCACGCATTGGTAACCATATGCGCATTTCAGCTAAGAGCTCTTTTTTGTAGGCTCAGTAAAGCTGCGTTCAGTCTTCTAATCATGTGAAAAAGGAAATTCCCTTTTTAGAAAATTTTCAGCAGTTGATTTGGTGTTTAAGGTTCAGTTTGCTAACTGAAAAGGCTACTTCCTTAAAACGGTAGTAAACCACTGGCTTTTTTTTTTTTGCAAGGCAATGTCATAATGTCCTAGCATGCATGGCATACTAGCACATTATGTGAAACTTACCTTAGAACGAAGCCCTCCAGCGGCACGCTGTCACCGCTGAAGACGCTTCCATCTTCACCCAGTCTTCCTTCCGCGGGAGCCACCACTTACGATACAGGACTCAGAAGGAATGGCACGTGTATGCTGTTCCCTTGGAGCGCATGCGCCAGTGACATCACCGGCTGCATATAAAGTTAATATCTCCTAAACGGTGCATGTTTAGGAGATATTTATCATACCTATAGGTAAGCTTTATTATAGGCTTACTTATAGGTAAAAATCATGCATGGGGGTTTACTCCCACTTTGCCCCTGGTGCATACCTAATAAATGAAATCATAAAAAAAAGAGATGTACAATGGATGCAGTTAGAGTTGACCAGGGTTCTATAATTCTTAGGGTCTATGTGAACAAACAAAATAGGAAATGAAAAAGCAACTTGAAGCAGATTGCTGCAGCTTAGCAGTAGGTCAGCTGAAGGTCAAATGCATCAATCAGTGAATGTAAATGATCTCTGAACAATCACAAACAAAAGTCAAATGCAAGTAGAATGCATCTAAAAGCAATTTTCATTTACCTATCGATAGAATCCCAAAGCCTGTGGACACAGGCCCTTATAATGCACAATACTTAAAAGGGACTTTCAATCACATTTACAACATCTCTTCAGCCTAACCCTCCTGCTCCATATTACACATTTCTTTTCTTAGGTAGCAGGTACTATTCCCAACTTCTATATTTCTTGCCTAGATGAAAATGACATGGCCCCCAATTAGTCTACCCCCCCACTCGCACTTGCAGCCTCCTGGGATACATGTCATTTATCTCAAGAGGCTTCAGGACAGTCTCCCACAGGAGGCGCATCTTGCGCATATGCAGTAGGGGTCACAGCCTGCTGCTGAATTCATAATGGCTGTGCAGGAACAAAAACAGCAGTGAAGGCTTCAGATCCTAGGAAGACAGCCCTGGGCTTCATCCGCTGGTAAGTGGTTATGTAAAATAATGTGTTTTGTTAAAAGTCAGCAGCTACAGTACTTGTAGCTGCTGATTTTAACATTTTGAATAGCTCAGTGAACCTGTATAATAGCAATGGGGAGACTTCCATTGCTGACCTCCACATCTAAAAATACTAGCTTGCATGGCTTCCATGCTGCATCACTGGTTTAATTGTTTTCTGAATAACTGACCCAGAACCAGTATGCAGACACAAAGTTCTGACTTCACTATGGATTTTCTGATCTGCTTGATTTGGTTAAGTGACTTAGAACTTGGCTATTGGTTCAGCATGATAATCAGGCAGTTAGCAGTTTTAGAAGGAGATCAGCAATGGCAGCCTGCATGCAGGTTTTTTCTAACTACTTCAGCTCTTTGGACCTACTACGTACATCCAAATAATGATTGGTCAAGCACAAGATGTTGGCTACAACAGCAGCCATCAGCTTGTGTTGTATTTCCTCAGCCAGCTCCTGGCTGTAACATGAAACTGGTACGGGTGGCAGTGCAGCTGGACAATCACTTTGACAGTGCGACCCCTTTCCCCTGCATCCATCAGCTTCAAGTTGGCAGGAGGAGAGCGAGGAACATCTGTTCCTTGCTCTCCTCTGCAATGGCTTAAATTGGAAGCAACAGTGATTTAGGGAAGTAGCTAACCAAGCAGATATGGCAGTCTACGTACAGAGTACCTGTCACCTGCCCAATGTTATCACGTGGAGGTTTCTTAACCCCCTGTGATAGCTATAAAATAAATAATAAAATACATTAAAAAAAAAATTACAATAAAATTTATTAAGAAAAAAAATAGCTTTAATCATTATTTCCCTGCACACATCTACAAATGCAAATGTGTGCACAGATGTATGTAAACCACATTTGCACCACACAGAAGAATTTCAATGAACACCAGAGTGAGAGCAATAATTCTAGTGCCATGGCTAATGGTTAACTTTGAACTCATGAGTAGTAAAGGCCTTTAAAATGTTGCCTATGGAGAATTTTGGGTACCATTATTTTTCACAACATCACAGGTGCACACAAGAGTTGGCATGCTTGGTATCTTTTTACTCAATGCAACCAGTTTTTTTTTTATATTTTACCAAATGAGTATTATATTGTGTTTGCATGCACTAAAATGAATTTATTATATTTTCCTGGAAATATGTGTCTGATAAACAATTGCATAAATATTGTGCAGCATAAAACATTGCTGTCTGTTATCCTCCACTATTCTAGTAGCCTCTGCTTTCAGAAAATGTATAATGCGCTGGGGGTTTTAGGTAATTTTATACAGATTTTGCAAAAATAAAAAAAATATTCTAGAGTAGAAGTGGGTAAAATAGTGCTCATCATCAGAAAACAAAACACAATGGATAAAGTTGTGTTATTCTAAAACCACTTAAAGGGGATTTATTATTTG
Source organism: Glandirana rugosa (assembly GCA_018402905.1). Lineage (NCBI taxonomy): Eukaryota > Metazoa > Chordata > Amphibia > Anura > Ranidae > Glandirana > Glandirana rugosa. Next base: position 188,739 of record BLSH010556737.1, read on the forward strand.
AAATCATTTTTTCTAAATAGAGACTCTTTCTTCCAATAAATGTGAGTGATCAGTTTTACACTTCATGGAGTTCATGTAATTTATACATATTTCCCATTTTAAGCTATTGAATTTGTGTATATGGATGATAAAGTGTTTGGGCTTTTTATAATGTATATCATGTATAAAAATTGATAGTCAGAAAAAAACAAGCTAAATTTACAGCAACCAATCAAATTTTAAGTATCTAGTGTTATATGCTAAAAAATTAGGGCTGCCCCAGGTAACATCTTCACATGTTCTTTAGCCCACTTTTTATATAAAAGGCTTATTTTCTAAATAATGATGGTATAGTCATTATCGTATTTTTCTATTTTTTTTATCTACAAACACTCTAAACGCTGGCTGTAGATTCATACGGCTAAGCCAGTTAGTAAACCCTGTACATTTGGTTTCTTTATGCCTGACACCTATGCCATAATATATGATTAAATGTACATTTATATTATTTTGGAAGCATTACAAAATTACAGTATTGTAAGCTCTCATAATCAGGACCCTCCTAACCTTCTTGTCTTTAATTGTATTTTAATTGTACTGTCTCCTTTTATATTGTCTTGTGCTGTGCAAACTGTTGGTGCTGTATAGGTCTTGTATAATGATAATAATAATTTACTTGTACAAGCTTCTGCTTGGCACTGTCATCTTGGATGTAATGTCAGAAGCCCCAGCAGATTCACTGTTGTCACCCTGCGCTCCTACCATGGCAGCTACATAAATGTTTACTGGGCGGGGGGAAGGGTAGAGATGCTGGGCCAGCACAGACAGTGATTAGACACTCCCAGAAGACTGCTAGTAGTGCAAGGAGAAAGGGGGCATTGTTAGGGAATTTGCTCTTCCGGAGTAGTAAACTTTTCTAGGACATTCATAGGCAGATTAAAAGTGAATAAAAAATGATTTGTGAAAAGGAAAACACTGTAGCATTTAAAATACTTGAATTTTGTGATTTTACCTGTAATTTTTAGAATGACAGAATGTAATTTATATTTCTGTTGTACTGAATTCGACTTTTAAAAAGTTCATTATTGTTTTAGGGTATTTTAATATGATATTAACAAATTATCTATTTGACCCAATGTTACATTTTATAGTTGGTTTAATATAGCTATTCATTTTCCTGAATATCTGCAATAGTTGTATGTACTAAAACATTTGCCATTACTTAGAAATATAAAAAGGTACTAAATTAGTAAAGCCTAATTTTCAGTGTGCTTCAGTGACCTCATAACAGTTGTTAGTGACCGCCGGCCCTGGCAGCCTTTGGCCTTTAAAATAATAATAATTATAATATAACATAACAATGTAAGACAGGATAATGACTTCGACGGTATTGCAATACCAGCATAATTCCACTAGATGGACATTTTTTTGTACAGTCCTCTTCCCATAATACGATATTTCTGCTTTAATTTAATTTAGCACATTTATCATTTTGCTTAATCTGTGCAGTGGGGAAAGACTTGGTGCAAGACAGGCATTTCAATGATGATCAGAAGCAGGCTGCAGAATGAAATAAAAACACAGCATGCTATTTAATGTCAGAATCAGAGATATTGCACCAAGGGTCAGCAATGTGAGCTCCAGCAATTTCATTGAAGGCTTTCTGGTGCAACCATAGATTTTCAACCCTGATTATTCATTCTTTGCTCCTGCTCACAACAACTGCAAATAAACACATTGAGCAATCCCCTGGAATTGTTTCTTTGAAGAAACACATTGTCTTGTTAGTGGATTATCTCTGCAGAAGTGTGCATTGAATTGATCTAAGTTTTCCTTTGAACACTGACACAGTGAGAACATTTTGTTGTCATAATTTAAGAAGGAAAAAGGCAAATTACTTTTAAAACTTAAAATAGGAACAGACATGGGTTAATTTGTACTTCATTAAATCCATGCAATCTCTTTTACTACCTCTGCAGCTCTAAAGCTGTCTATACTCTAGTAGAATTTTGTTCCAAATTTGTAATTTTAGGAACGTTTGTTCAATTGTTTCAATTCTTCATGGGGTCAAAACATCATTTGTTTTTTACAACAGTGACAAGAACATTTGAGAGAGCAGAATTTTTTTTAATGAATTTCTAACAGTGAATGTGGTTTTCTACTAGTGTATATGCAGGAGGAGAGAGGAGTGAGGAGAGAGTCGACTACTACAACTCTCTCCTCACTGGCCTACCATTACTTCAGTCTATTAGGAATGCTGCTTCTAGATTAATACATCTTACTAACCGATCGGTGACTGCTGCTCATCTCTGCCAATCCCATCACCCATCCCTCCCTTGTTACCTCCTCCCATGCTTGCCTCCAGGGCTTCTCCAGAGCCTCCCCCATCCTCTGGAACTCCCTGCCCCAATATGTCCAGTCAGCCCCTACCCTGTCTGCCTTTAGGCGATCCCTGAAAACTCATTTATTCAGGGAAGCCTATCCCACCTCCACCTCCATCTAAGAACCATAACCAAGCTATTACCTTTTGTACCACCTCCCCCTCCCTTTAGATTGTAAGCTCCATGGGCTGTGCCCCCCTTTACTTTCTGTATTGAACTGTATTGTAATTGTACTGCCCCCCCCCCCACATTGTAAAGCACTGTGCAAACTGTTGGCGCAATATATATCCTGCATTATAATAATAATAATAGTAATTGGGGGGAGTTGTGAGCCCTTGAAACTTATTGGATTTCTACCTTTATATTGTGTTTAATTTAAAAAAAAAAAACATGTTGGACTAATCCAGTTGTTGTGGTGCCCTCATTCTTCCAATACTTTACAAACATTTTCCGTACTCTTTGAGGTACCCCTGGTGACAGAGAGCTGCATCCAAATGTTCAAAACTTTGACCACTCATCCTCATCCGCTGAAGGGATCCAGCTCTTCTATAATACATCTACTGGCAGTGATGTTCGATAGACTTGCATAAATCTCAGAATTTGATGAACAAAAGTACAAATTCTTTGGCAGGCTAAGCAGAACCGTTATATTTAATTTATTTTTTTAGCTGTTTGTCTGGAGTTTAGCTTAAACTTTTTTTTAAGTGAATCCGTCATGCAAGAAACACTCTGTACTCTGTCATACTGATCACATCCTGGAAATGCTATTTCCCTGGCTATTATGTGCATACTCTAAGAGGTCTGACTTTGATACTTCCCTGGAACAAGAACGCAGTTCAGAAAATTTGGAATAAAGTTATAACACCTGAAGCAAGAGGGTCATCATGACAGGCAGATCAGCAGTTTCAAAATACTGCCTTCATGTTTCTCTCAAGACAGATTTCCTTCAGTACTTTGATCTTTCTATACATCTAGTTAACCAAGCTCTGCTATGGGGAAAATTTGTTTTGGCAAAACTTTTATAGAGAAAACAGATTCAGCAATACTACAAACTGTCTTCAGCAAGAACATGCTAGGTACGATGGCAGGCAATGCAATTTCAGTTTACTCTACCATTTCAATAGCGAAAAGTTAGATATTGTAATGTTAAATATATAGGGTTAATATTATTTTTAATAATGTGTGAAAAGAGGAATCACGCCCAATACACATGAAAAGGAAACAGTTGAATATAAAAAAACACTTAACTTCACAGGTGAGAAACATATATGGGAGATGTTTTAATTGCAAATGATTTGTAATTTGGACAAACCACTCTTGTGATCCAGGGACCCCTACCAAACAGCATAGTCATATTCAAAATACCTTGTTTACAGCTAGCCAAGCTTGTTTATTGGACAGAGAAGTAGCAGAAGTACACTTATAAGGCGTTTGTGCCTTAGCAAATAGTTGGCCTGGCTATAATGTGCTAAATATTGGGCATGGTTTGGGCAGCTTCTGTAGGAAATGCCCAATGTCAGTTGCAGAAAAAAGCCCTAATGTCAAGGAAAGGGACAAATCCCAGAGTCAGTGGAACAATGATGGGGCAGTAAAAATACACAGGCATCAACAGTGCAGGAAAAACACTCCAGTTTCAATGAGGCACAAAAAATAGCCCACTGTCAGTGGGGCATGAAAAGCGCCCAGCGATGTAAAATAGAAGGTAACAAGCTAATCAATAAGCATAATCTTTGCTATTTAGGTATGTGCTTTCAATAAATACAAAATGTTTTCAACAAGTGATCCTGGGTTGCAGGGATCCATAAAAGACCCATAGCAGTCCCATTGTTTTTGGTATTATATTGGTATTGCATCTTGCATCATGGTACTGTATCTTGGTGGGCTACCAATCAGGTAAGTTTGAAGCAATGAAATGTTCTGGGTTGTTATAGATCACCTTATCCTACTCATCAATGCTGTATCAAAGCAATATCTCTATAGCAACATTAGTTGCTAACATGTTACTATGGCACTACAAGACTTCTCTGAAAGCCTGGATAGGAAGGACATTGCTAAAAGTTTATTTATAGTAGTCCATCTCCTAGTTTAACTTAATTTACCTTTCTTCTTTTCTATATATTTTTTGAAAAATTATTAAGGTGAAGCAGCATGATTCCTGATATTGAAGGATTGATGACATAGTGTACTAGTACTATATTAGATTTTCGAGTGCTTGAGCACTTGGTGAGATAGGAATAGTAGATTTGTAGGGCTGGTCACTTTTGGTCCCCAGACATGGGTAATGGTACCTTTTTGGCATGCCTCTCCTTTCAGCTCCAAGTAACGTAAGTGCCTTAAAGGGGTTAATTTAATGTTAGAGGTAAGGGTCAGAAGAGTTAGTGCCGTGGATTAGTGGTATAAGGGTTAGGACTTTGGGAATATTTAAAGTGAAGAGATATTTTTAGTGTTAGGGTTAGGCTACAAGTTCATTTTAACGGTTAGGTTGGTGTTACATTTATGTCCAGAGTTACAATTAGGGTTAGAGTCAAGTGTTAGGGTTAACGTTTCAGTTACCGTCAATAGTTAGTTTGAGGATAATAGCTGTTTTAAAGTTAGGGTTACCTTGGAATGTAAATAATTTGCAGCTTTCTTTTCATACATATGTGATGCCACTTATAGATGATTCTCACTTGTATACTGGAGTTCATCCTGAAGAAATGCAGTATTGTGCAGCATGCATTGTACTAATCAAATTATAAAGGAAAGGTAGGAGTGGTAAAAATGGTGTTGCTATAGGCAGGGTTTAATCTTAGCCCATGATTCTTTTGTTATTGCTGGCAGGTGTAACATAGAAAAAACATTCATATACATTATCTACAGTGTATACAGTATTATAATTCAGTTTGCATTGTATGGTTTTATGTATTAAAAATGTAAATCACTGCACATTTTCCTGTTTAAATTCACTGCCATTAACTGACAATGCATCGGCATCTGCACAGTTATTTGCATTCCTTTTAACTGTGAGTCACTGGACAACTGCAAGAGTATGAAAATTGCAGATCAAAGCCTGGTTTATAATGAGGAAAACTTTGTTCAATCATTGATAAAAGAAAAGCTAGCAACAAACACACTATAATCATACAAAAATTATTTGTACATTTGATGAATGTCATTCAAAAGTACTTCAACATTTTGTTTGCTTTTAACAATCGATTTTGGGGTGAATGTTATTTCCCGAACCAAAACAGCATACACTGTTAGAAAGTAATTTGTTCCATGAAAACATGAAAATATTCCATCCTTTGAATTTCGATGGTGGTCAAAAAGAACATTGATTTAATCCCACTAACAATTAGAAAATCGAACAAACATTCTTAAAACGAAAATTTTCAAACTAAATTCTACTAGTGCATAGCCAGCGTTACTTACTGGTCAAGGACATGGCAATTTTTTTATAGCAATTTCAACCATTTGGTTGCAAATATGATCAAATAGATACAGGCAACCTTTATTAATTATAATAGCACATATGTTGGTAGGTCGCCTTGATGCATTCAATCCCTTTTTGCAATTTAAACTGGTTGAAAGTTGTAGAAATAAATAGTAATGTGCTGTGTTTGGCCAGTATTAGGTTATGATTATTATGAGCTTGCAATCATCTCTTCAGATACATGTGGCAGTTTTATTCCCTTCCTACGAGCTTTGGTCGCGGGACAGATTAAACATAATAGGATAAGTTGATACTTCTATTTGATTAAATATTAGCGCAATGTTTTTATTTGATCTCTTTGGTTGTTTTTGCATTCAAAAACCAGTGGGAACTGTTCAACCTGGCCATAGATGGATAACATTTCAAAAAAATCTTTTAGGAAAATTTGTACGAAAAATTCCAGAACATTCTCAGAACAGGCAATTGTCATTTTAAAGATTTTATTGGTTTTTATCATTTGCTTTTGGAGTGATTGGACTTTACCACACAAAAATCACATACAGTGCTAGAAATTAATTTGCTCAAGAAAAAATTTCCATCCTGCTTCTTTGAATTTTCTCATCGCTGCTTAATTTAACCCATTAATGAGTAGAAAAAAGAACTAACTTTCTTAGAACTTTCTTTTCCTAGAAATTTTTGTTCGAAATTCTACCCATCTATGGCCAGTTTAAGTCTGATTTTACAATCTCATTTTAAATTTATCAACTATGTAGTCTAGAGAACCAGCTGAATTGTTATTAACTGAATGACTTGTTTAGATTTTGCACTACATAGACGTACAGAAAATAAAATTGTATTAAAAGAATTTAGGCTCCATGCACACTGGACGCTCTCTGGGAGTTGGATTTTAGTGGCAGGAGACGCTGCTTAGAAAACGTTCTTTAAGCAGCGTTTTGTAAGCAGCGTTTATCGGCGTCTGCGTTTTTGAGCGTTTTTTAAAAACTACATTAGCTTCCATTGACTACAAAAAATGCCGGACACCGATAAACGGCCATTTAGCTGTGTTTATGCACGTTTTGCGGTATTTATCAGGGTCCAGCATTTTTTGTGGTCAGAAAAACAACTCTTGGTCGCCAATACAGGGCGTTCAGAAAACAACCCAAAAACGCCACTGCTGTTAAATGATAATAAACGTCCATGTGTGCATGGACACATAGGATAACATAAAGGGGCGTTTTTGGGCTGTTAAAAAAAAACGCCCAAACTACCATAAACGGTTGTTTATCAGCTGAAATGTGCATGGAGCCTTAAAGTTGAACCCTGGTTAGCTATAAAAATAATGTTTAGGTGCTCCCTCTTTTTTTGTAAGTGTGTAATGCTCTATTTAGTCTAGTGGAGCATAACAGAGAAGGATGCTTACCTTCCATGTTCCTCCAACAGCCTGCAATTTTCCCTGCTTCTGCTTAAGTCCTGGAAGGTGGGTGGCCCCAACATCGTCATATACAATGCAGGACCACTGGTACTGCATTGTAAATGATGACATTGGCAAGAGGGCATCTGCATGACCAGAGGGAGTAGCTATGTCATGGGTCTGGTGATGAATGCCTGAAAAAGTAGGAAAGGAAGCCTGTGGGAGGGAAGAATAAGTAAAGCATACCTCTCTGTTATATCCCCTATATGAAACAAGTGTTAGACACAATATACAGTACTATGGACCCCTTAATGCATGTTGCCCCTTTTTAAGCTGTGTGGAAACTTACAGGTAATGGAAATGCTTACAGTCTCCCGGGCCACACTGGAAAAAAATAAAGTGAAAATGCTTAGAATACAATTAGATGGCCACACATTTTGCAATTATTAATATTGTATAAAACAAAATTAAAATTGTAAATACTAATTCCAAACAAGTGTGGGGCAAGGGACTACCTCATCAGGTATATGTTCAGGTTGCCGTTAATACTACATAGTTGTTAGTAAATGTAATACAAAGATTATTATACAGACATTATTGTTGGATTATACTATGTTTAAGCTTATGGGCTATAGGGGGACAATACAAATGGTGCAGGAGCTAATAATTTCTTAGGTTATACTGAAAAGGTGGAGAGGACAAATAGGAAATACAATTCTATATGCATTCAGCACAAAGTCAAGGAACAGAAGGAAATGTGAGTCTGCAGGATCCTTGCTGATTCCAAACCCATGATTCCATGACACTTTAAAAGGAAAGGGCTAGAAAGGAATAAATGTAAAAGGTTATATTTGCAAATTTTCTGGAGTTGTTTGGGTTTAGTATAGCAGTTGAAAAGTTTTAAAAGTAGTTTTATGTTTTAATTAATATAAGTAATCGTATTCTTATACTATGTTCTACTAGCAAAGTGTTCTCATTTTTACACAGCTAATTGAGAATGGTTAACAGATCTTCATAAAGCAGAACTCCAGGAACAGGGTTTTATTGTTTCTGTGCTATGATCACTGCTCCCTGGATTGTTTGACTTAATTTAAAAGGAACATTTTAATATGAATTTTGCTGCAGTGCATGATTAAATAGTTTAAAAGCAATCTAAAAGAGGGAAAATGTAATTGCTAGCTTTACAAGAAGCAAATATGGCTCTATTTAAAGCTGTGTCCTGGAAATTAAATATGATCAGCCCCTGCTACAAATTCACATCCTGCACTCTGATAGAACAAAGTCCTTTGCTGTACAGTAATAGAACAATGCTTACTGGGGTTTATTTACTAAAAGTGGAGAGTGCAAAATCAGGTGCAGCTGTGTATGGTAGCCAATCAGCTTCTAACTTCAACTTGTTCAATTAAGCTTTGACAATAAAACCTGGAAGCTGATTGGTTTCTATGAGGAGCTGCACCAGATTTTGCACTCTCCAGTTTTAGTAACCCCCCCCCCCCCCCATGAGTGCAAAAGTGAAGATGACAAACAGATTTAACAATACAAGATGTAAACTTTATGTTTTATCAATGTGAGGCAGAATTTGTTGTGGCTTGTAGCAGATTACACATTGCATCATGAGTGTAACATGAGGTATTATATACGGCATGCATTTTAAAATGACTTTGACAGGCTCTAATAAAAGGCCACCAACACCTTCATATCCAAATCATAGGTGTTTTTACTTTTTAACCTGTGCTTAATACAGTATATAAAATAATGAAATCACATGGTAAGATAAAGTCAAATGATTTCTATGGCACTGAACCTACTGCTTTGTTACAATACATTTATTGTCCTGGCTTTACTGGGTTTTGTTTGAACCACCTTACTGCCTTTTTCTTGCCTTTGAAGACAGCTTGCGCGTTCATGAATGCGGTTTGTTAAAAATCATTTAAAGGAGTAAACACAATGCACATAGGCACAAGACATGAAACAAAACTATACAATATATACAATATGTGTTTACCAACTTCTAGTAGAAAGAAAAAAAAAAGCTATTTCATGCACATGTAAACCTAAATCACAAAATTTTATGTAATCTTTAACACTCGTGACAACCACTTTAACCTACAGGTAAGCCTATAATAAGGCTTACGTGTAGGTGCCCTGCATATCTCCTAAACTTGCACGGTTCAGGAGATATGCAGTGTTCTGGATGTGCCTATGTCATTTCGACACATGTGCAGTGAAGAAACGGCCTCCGTGCCGTTTCTTCACTGTGATCGTGCCGTGACTGGCAGCTCCCATGCGCATGTGCGGGAGTGACGTCATGCGTTTCCGTCCAGTCACAGAGCCAGAGTTGCAGCCCCAGAAGGAAGAGGGGCAGAAGATGGATGCTGCCAGCACAGGGGACAGCGCTGGACGTCGCAGGCTTCGTTTGCAGGTAAGTGGCACATATGTGATGCATAGTAGCCCATTATGCTTCTACTTTACAGGGGACTGTAGAGGAAGTAAACCCAATCTGCGGTTTACTTCCTCTTTAATGTAAATAATTTTACACTTCATCAATGCACCAGTGTCTCAGCTTTCATTAAACTAATAGCCAGTGATCCTGCCATAAAGGTCCTTGTTCAGGCACTTCCTGGTTTGGGGTGACAACGCTCTGTCCTTGTTTTCTAACTGTGCTTCTGCATTGTCACTATAGGGGGGATTTGCTAAAACTGGAGTACTCAGAATCTGGTGCAGCTATGCATAGTAGCCAATCAACTCCCAACTTCCGCTAGTTCAATTAAGCTGTGGCAATACAAACGGGAAGCTGATTGGTTTCTATGCAGAGCTGCACCAAATTTCGCACTCTCTAGTTTTACTAAATCTCCCCCTATGTAACATGCTCTTCTGGTGGGGACTATAAGTGGCAATCCCAACAATCAGTACTCAGGCATGTTCCTCTTTTGTCATCATCAGCAAACCCATCCTGAGAAATAACATGCAGTTACTGTTGTAGTACATGCATGTAGACAGAAAGGGGCTAAGAAAGGCTGCAGGCAGTCAGCCGCACTGAGATGCAAAAAAAATGATGAAAACAGTATTTCTAAAAGACCGAAGTAGCAGTTGTTTATGACACAATGGGGGAGATTTATTAAAACTGGTGCACACAGAATCTGGTGCAGCTGTGCATAGTAATCAGCTTCTAACTTCTGCTTGCTCAATTAAGCTTTGACAATAAAACCTAGATGATTGGTTACTATACACAGCTGCACCAAATTCTGTGTGCACCAGTTTTAGTAAATCTCCCCCATAATGTCACCTTTAGATCTACTTTTAGGGCCAGTTCACACTGCAGCAATGCGGAAACCCTGCAAATCCACTGTGGGTTCATTGCTTGTCTCCCGGTGGCAGTTCACACTGTGGGGAGTGTCAATAGAAAGCTAATGACACCCCCAAAACAGTTCGCAATCGCAGTGCGAACTGCAAACTCGCACAGGAATCAGAACGCATGGTGTGAATCACCATGCGATCTGATTCTGAAACTGCGAAAAAAAAGGGTCCTGTGCGAGTTTGCTCTGATTGCGATGCAAATTCAGCCATACAATCTTTATGGCTGAATTTGCATCGCACAGAGATTGCATGTGACTCACACTGCAGTGTGGTGCGAATCACATCCGATCTCTGAGATCGGAGCAGTGTGTACCAGCCCTAAAGCTGTACTCCAGGGAAAAAACTCTTCCTTTGCAGTAGGGTTGACTCTGCATTGCAAGGGTTAAACGTTCATTTACATCTAGGGGACCAAGTAAAGCAGTTTTACTTATTTGATCCTCTGCTCCCCCAGGCTCCTCTGTAAGACTGGCCCTCTCAGTCTCTTTTCTCCTATGTTCTGGCAGTTGGAATGCTCCCAACATCCTCAAGACCGATGCAGAAACAAGCATTTAACCCATGCAGTGCAGTGGCACATTTAAGTGTTAGCCTTTAAAAAATACTTAAGATATAAACAGTTGTAGTTAATAAATATTTTATTTGGATACCATTTGTGCATTTAAGTACAGGATCCATAAACAACTCACAATAAAAAGGTCAAGAGAGTACTTAACTTAATAATGCCCTGGGCAATGAGAAATGCACAGAGGAAATTACCTAATAACACCATTGGGAGAAAATGGTTTAATTGATTCAGTCCAGATATATTCGAAAGCACAGATGTTTATGTTAACCTAGTTTTACACAACATTCCAGGAACAGACCTATATGACAGCATACATCATGAACATATTTGGGGGAATTCAATAAAGCCCTAATAACCCTTTTCTAGAGGTATGGCCCTTTAAAATGGCCTGTGTCAGATTCCAAAATCTCTGCCGTCTCTTTTACTAGCTTTACGGACACAGGCAGCAGATCCAGGTAGTTCTTCATGGCACCACTTTTACAAAGTGTTGCATTTATTGCCCCAAATTCAAAAATAATTATCTCCATTGATAACTAAAAGTGGAGGTAACTGAGACCAATTCTAACTTGACATACTGGGGTTGTTTTACTAAAACGGGAGAGTGCAAATTTTAGTGCGGCTGCGCATGGTAGCCAATCAGCTTCTAACTTTAGCTTGTTCAATTGAGTTCTGAGAAAAAATATGGAAGCTGATTGGTGTCCATGCAGAGCTACACCAGATTTTGCACTCTCCAGTGTTAGTAAATCAACCCCACAGAGACAGGCCTGTACAGTTGGTGACATGTTTGTTGACACCCCCCCCCCCCCCCCACCTGTTACTGGTTGTTAAGGAGGCTGTTGGCTTCAAAGCTTGCTAGCCTCCTAGCAACCAGTGACATTGACAGTGGGTGGAGCTTCATGAGGAAGCTAAGACACTAGTTCATCATCAGGTCCACTCTCTCCTTGTGATTGAAAGCAGGCAATGGACAGATTTTACAGCCAATTGCCGACTGCTTATTGGCTCTAAGTCTGTCCACTACCTACTGTGAATCACAAGGGGAGCAGACCAAATGGAAAACTAGTGTCTGTGAATCCCCATTAGACTCTGGCCAACCAGCATCAAAAATCCTCAGTGTGACAACTGCTGCAGCAGGGAGAGAGCTCAGCTGCACTGAGGATGGAGTGTCTATATGGACATTCTAGCATCATTGCAACTCCGCAAATGGCACATACTCCAAATTCATATACATGTACAACATGTACATTA
>BLSH010556737.1:205447-242849 GCA_018402905.1 Glandirana rugosa
CTCCCTTTCTCTCTCTACCCCCCACTTTCTCTCCCTCACTCTCCCTCTTTATTACTCTCCCTCTCTTTCTAGCCCTCTCTCTCCCCCTCCCTTCTCCCTCTCTCTTTAACCCACTTTGCATGTATGTTCCAGGGTCAGGGGATGGGCTGGTGCACTACAACAAGGTTTGGATTAAAACCAAAGTAGTGAGAAGCCAAACTGTGCTTCATGTATGCATCTCAAGGTTTAATTTTCAATGTTGAATGGAGTGTACTTTTAAATCAATTCACAGAAGTTCTTAAACAAATAGCATAAACACAAAGCACCTTCTACTATGCCATTGATACAGATGAAAGCTACAAAAAAGGACCACATATGTCAGCCTTTTGTTAGACTGAAGAAGGTCAGGAAGTTCTCATTATGCTATTCTGTTGTTTATAAAGTGATGCTCAACACACACTGTTTAATTTACATTACTCCTTCTTTTTATGTGTATGAAGAATAGCCCAGTATTTTTTTTTTTAAATAATACCTTTTTCATAATCATACTATCATGTGACCCAGCTCTTTCCCAGCCCATCAGCATGGGGAGCTTCTAGTCCTCTGCTGCTGGTCTCATGTTCAAAAAAATAAACAGCCTTTAGAATATAGAGGAAGAATATATAATTAATATCAAATAAATCAGTGGTCTCCAAACTGACGCCTGGGAGCTGGATGCGACCCTTTGCTTGCCTCCCATTGATAAGACACTATTTCTCCCACTGACACCAACAATGGGGCATAATTCCGGTTACTGACATCAACAATGGGGCACTATTCCTCCCACTGACATCAACAACAGGGCACTATTCCTCCCACTGACACCAATGATGGGACACTATTCCTCAGACTGACACCAATGGTGGGACACTATTCTTCCCACTGACACCAATAATGGGGCACTATTCCTCCCATTTACACCAATGATGGGGCACTTTTCCTCCCACTGACACCAATGGTGGGACACTATTCTTCCCACTGACACCAATAATGGGGCACTATTCCTCCCATTGACACCAATGATGGGGCACTATTCCTCCCACTGACACCATTGGTGGGACACTATTCATCTCACTGACCCAATGATGGGGCACTGTTCCTCCTACTGACACCAATCAACTTCCAATGGCCACAGTCCAGCCCCCCTAAAGTCTGAAGGACAATAAACTGCCCCTTTGGTTGGAAAGTTTGGAGACCCCTGAAATAAATAGATTAAATCATCATATAAATATGTTTTTTAACTCAATTTGTTATTTAGTTTTTCTGTCAATTCCACCCTGTTTAATGCCCCTCCAGCTGTGTCTATTATTTTATGTGCTTAGAATTACAGGAAGGTGACACCTACATCAATCAACATGTAATATACCACCCACCCCCATAGTATAGAGCATGAAGGGGGAGGGAGGGAGGGAGCCGCCATTTATCCAGCGTATATACACCCACATGTGTGACTCTATAGTCACATGGGCTGCACAGATAGGAAGGATGGGGAAATGAACATCTTGAAAGGGAAGTTAAACTGGAGCATGCTTAGTAGATGTGCCAACGGCTGGTCTACACAATCTTAGGCTGCAGCAGGGACACAGACAAGGAAGGAGGGACAGTGAACAACAGGATCAACCAAATTTTTTTTTTGCAGAATACAGAAATCAAATTCCATAGCTACTAAGTGAGTTTGAACAGCTTGTAATACAACATGTACATAATGTTTTTAGTAATGTTGATTTAATTACACATTAAAAGAAAACCTGTTATGAGAGGAATATATAGGCCATCATTGCTGAGCTCTCCTTCTCAAAATGATAGTTGTTATTATGCTGAATTAGTACATTCCACTGCACATCAGGAATTCTGATTTATGCTGACTTTACTTACTGCATACATTTTGGTACATTCTGGTAGGTATCAAAATCAAAGGATTAGCATGACTGCCAGGCAGCTAGCATTTTCAGGATAGCAGCAATGGTAACTACCATGTCTATTTCTGCATATTACCTTAAAGAAGTTCAATAATCACAGCATACAGTTCAGTTTTAAAGCATCAACAATACAAATTATAGCTATTTTTGACAATCCAATATACTGTAAGCTTACTTGAAAAATCTCCTTTCATGTTGTGAGTTTTGCTGTCCATCTCCTTCCACAACTTCCAGGATTTACTACATGCTGTGCAGCTTCTCCTCTGCTGTTTACTTTCAATTTCTAAAGGACTACATATCCCATGGCACTTTGCTGCCTCCAAGAAGTGACTCCTGTACTGACTCTGCCTCCTGAAACGCCTTCTTTCAGCGCCTCTGTAGTTCAGGAGGCAGGCTCTGTGAATTCTGTGGCACAGCAGTGCCTCTCACAGGGCATAGTGTAGTGCATATGTAGGCAAAAGGCATAGTGAACACATGTCACAGAATTCAGGGAAGTAAATGTTTGGGGATCCACAAACTAAGCCATATGCATTTTGAACTGTTAATGGGAAGGCTGAATGTACCAAGTTGATCGATCGACCAACTTGGATACAACCTGCCTCCCGGATTCTCTTGCCAATTATCGATAGCTACTAGCAATAATCACTGCCCCCCCCCCCGCGCGCGCGCCTGAAGAAGACAATTGCTGATTCCCCCGCCAACACCGTCTGCGGGGAATCATGTGAATCGTGCAAATTTCTGTAAGAAAGAAATTTGCAACTATGGCCTGCCTTAGTGTACAACCTTCTAGATCAGTGTTTCTCAACTCCTGTCCTCGGGACCCACTAACAGGCCAGGTTTGCAGGATAACTGAAATACATCACAAATATATATATTTGTATTTATATACACACACAGTATGTGTTTACATTTTCTGCATGGATATACTTTAATTAAAGAATACAATATTTTGATACTATATTTAGCAGATTCATTCAGTGCAGTTTTGTATGCTTTCCCCCCATCAGACAAGCATGGAGGAGAGTGATTTTTTTCTGAACTGGTATTTGTAATTTTTTAAATAAAAAAAATAGTTGCTGGCCTCAGTTTTAAAACTTGCTGCATCACATATTATACTTGACATCACCCATACAAGAGTTTTCACTTCCTTCATATCAGTAAATCATGGTACAAGTACATGAACAGATGTCATCATGTTGATAGGACATCAAGTGCTTCAATCATGGTAGATTAGCTAAATCATTGTACCCAGGGTTGTGGAGCAACACCTATTGAAATACTACAGGTGCTGTTTCACAATAGCAGCCTAACTCCTGCAAGCCTGCTGTCTGCCAGGAATATACCCTTGCTTCTGTGAGAATCCCCGATGGAAATAATTAAAGGCTTGGACATCTGCCAATAACAACAACCAACAATGTGAAATTCTACCTGAACAGCGGGAGTGCCTGCGATACGAGCCTGCAGCCTATTCTTATGTTATAAGGGCTGGTGCGAGAAAGCCTGTTCCAATAATTAGTACTTAACAGTGGATCTGGAAGAGATACTCCCACATCTGGGGACTCACAGAAGACAGAGTTCATAGACTAGAAGGAACTTGCAGTCCCTGAAGATTCAGTCTTAAATTTGGCCGAAGTATAGATTTTGCACTGGATTTTGTTATATTTTTTTACTGATAAAGTTGTGTTTGATATTCCTATGGGAACGTATATTCTGCCCTGAATCTGTTTACCTTCTAAAGCGCACAAAAATGCTATATACCTAAATTACATACCCAGTGTTCCATTTTTCTTCAGATCCATGAGAAAAATGTCAGTTGTCACATAGAGCTATGGTCATTTGTTCCTGAGGAATACCAAAAAGTCCTTTAGGATTGATGTACAAGGCTTTTGTTCAGCCACACAAGTCATTACAGATGCTTGCTCCGCAGAGTGTGTTTGCTTAGCATCACTTTAAAAATGTTTGTAGGGCTCTGAATATGTTTATGGGGAGACGTTACATTTCTGACCACATGAATAGTCTTCTTGGGCAGGTCCTATCCATGCCTGGGGCAGCTTCACGCATGAGGACAACTTGGTGTGCTATCAAACTGAGCCCTTATTTTGTTCTTTATCACAGTGTTTCTCAACCTTTTTTCAGTCAAGGCACCCTTTAAATTCTGCACCCTATTCAGCAATGTAAAAGGCTAACCAGCATCCACACATAGGTCATGCAACATTATAGGTTATGACTAATTATTACTAATGACCAGTATTTCTTTTCTCCCTTGTTTCTCTCTCTCATTCAGAAAACGTAACCCCAGTGCTGACAGAGAGGGGCAGGGTTAGGGCAAACAAGGATGTTTTCAGGCTGGCAACTGGACCGCATGGTGCCCAAGATTGTGATTCTGCACAGTAACAACCCAGGCTTGATTCACTTTTCAGCTTGTTAACAAGTTTTGGGCAATTTGGAGCAATTTGTAGGCATTTTGTAGAGGCACCCCTTAAAGTGATTGTGAACCTTTAATTTTTTTTTATAACATACATTTTATACTTACCTGCTGTGTGCATTGGTTTTGCACAGAACAGCCCTGCTCTTCCTCTTCTCTGGTCCCCCGCCAGTGCTCCAGGCCCCCCCCCCTCCTGAGTGCCCTCCATACTCCATACTCCATACCTCCAACCACTTGCTGCCGAGCCAGCTTTGTGTGTCCATAGACTGTGGCTTCGCCCCACTCCCTGCTCCCTCTTCACTGGATGTGATTGAAGCAGCAAACGTCGCTGGGTCCCACCATTGTCTCTGAGCCTATGAGGAGGGAGAGATCCAGAATCCAGAAGGCACCCCAGGGTGCCATGACAGGCACAAGTTAGGAGATGGATACAAACAAATGTCAAAGGCTTTATCAATGCCTAGAAGCACAGTGAAGTCTATTATTAAGAAGTGGAAGGTATTTGGTACAACACAGTCACTCCCTAGATCAGGACGTCGCTCCTAACTGGATGAAAGAGCCAGCAGTAAACTGGTCAGAGAGGCTGCCAAGAGACCTACAGCAACTCTGAAGCAGTTGCAGGAATTTATGACACAGAGTGGTCATTGTGTGCATGTGACAATATCACAATTTCTCCACAAATGTGGCTTGTTTGGAAGGTTTGCAAAAAAAAGCCACTCCTCAAGAAAGGCCACAGTCACGACTGAGCTTTGCCAAAATGCACCTCGAAGATTCTGAGGCGACATGGAAAAAGATGTTATGGTCATATTGAATTATTTGGCCTCAACACCAAACAATATGTCTGACAGAAATCCAATACAGCTCACCATCCAAATAACACCATTCCTACAGTAAAGCATGGTGGTGGTAATATCCTGTTATGGGGTTATATCTTTGCAGCAGGGACTGGACACACTTGTCAGGATAGAAGGAAAAATGGATGGGGAAAAATACCATTACATTCTTCTTGCCCTCTGCCAGAAAGTTGTCAATGGGAAGAAGGTTTACCTTCCAACATGACCGTGATCCAAAGCACACAGCAAAAATGACCACACAGTGACTGAAGGAGGGAAAGGTGAATGTCCTCGCATGGCTTAGTCAGGGCCCAGACTTAAACACCATTAAAAATATGTGAAATGACTTGAAGACTGCAGTCCACAAACCGTCACCTTACAATTAACAGAACTTGAGCAGTTCTACAAAGAAGAGTGGGCAAATATTGCAAAGTCTAGATGTGCAAAGTTAGTAGAGACATATCCCGACAGACTAAAGGCTGTAAATAACCTGCTTGACGGTATTCTCGAGTGTGGGGTATGTTTTCACTGCAAATAGCGGTAACCCCGAGCCTCACTCGGGATTGCATCGCTGGATGCAAGGCTGGATTACTTACCTTGTCCCCTGGATCCAGCGGTGTCCCCCCCCCCCCGCCGTGTCTGCGGGCCTTGTCCCCTGCCCGATGCCTGTGTGATGCCAGGCTCCGTTCCCTGCGAGTGTCGCGTCACACGGGGGTGGAGCCAGGCAGGAAATTCAAAAAGTGAAACACACAGTAAACATACAGTACACTGTGATCTATAAGATTACATTACTGTATCAAATAATTTCACATCCCCTTTGTCCCTAGTGCTTTGTCCAGTGCCCTGCATGCACTTTTATATTATATGTGCCATTCTTTCTGCTTGGAAACTTGAGAATATCCATGGCAACCAAAAAGTGTCCCTTTACGTCAAAAGTGTTTTTTTATCAGCTAGAAAACAGCGATAGTAAATAAGAATCATTTGCAGAATTGAGTGATACTGATTTTTGGGGGAATTTATCATCAGACACTGAAAGTGACGACAGAGACAATTCTGCAAATGAGCAAATTTCAGTGTTTTTGGTTTGATTACATTATTGAATAAATTTTATTACTATTATGTTATTATTTTTGATACTTATTTATAGTTATTTATTATATTATAATTTATGATTTCATGTTTCAAATGTTATCATACCCGGGATGTCTACTAGACTCTGGTTTGGACAGATTTAAGTGAGTTATTCCTAAGAATTACAGGCCTACAATATAAAACGCCAAATTTCTATGCAAAATAATGGTACCGCTTTCAGCACCAAAAATCTGAAATAATCATACCGCCACGGAGGTTAAAGCAAAAGGTGGTTCAACAAAATACTGACACGGGGGTTATCCTTTTTCCAACCCAAATACAGCTGGGTAAAACAAAAACTGTGTCTGTCTTCATTTCAGGTTGCAAAGCAACAAAATGTGATTATTTTAAAGGGGGGTGATTCTTTTCTCTACCCCCCCATATAGAGAGTAGCACACAAAGGAATTTTAAGTTGTTATCTAGATGGTATAATACCCAGTAAGGTTACATACGATATTCCCTCAGCAATCTAATATATGCTGGAGGTGCTAATGTCATACAGGTACATTGTTACAATCTTTGGGTAGGATCACCATAGATGTAACATTGTGGTCAGCTATTATCCCTGGTTCTATTAGGGATGTTAAGGGGGGTCTCTAATGTTTCTTTTTTTTTTTGATGGCCACGAGAGAAATAATACAAAAACACTGGAAGTCATCTATACCGCCTAAGTGTGGTCTCCCTGGAAATCCTTTTGTTCCTCCATTAAACGTAGAGAGGTGTGTTAAATATGGGATTGAATACAGGACTGAAAAAGCTCAGGAGATGTTGTGTCGGGACAGGGGGTGCTTATCTAGGGGGTTCTTTTCTTTCTGTAGGTTTTTTTTTCTGTTGGAGGGTTCCCCTTGTCAAATAAGGGATGAGTATAACTACATCATTGTAGGTTAAGGGATTAACTGACAGTGAATCTACATATTGCAAGGGTTGTGAAATGTAGCACTATGTGGAGAGATGGTATAAAATATTTGTTTTTTCTTATTGTTTTAAAAATTGAATAAAAATTAGATATCAAAAAAATGATTTGTTTGTCTCAACCGTGTAACTACCACTTTTGCTGGACAGCTTGGTCTGTTAAAGGAAGTTGAAAAATAGCAGATCTACTGACTGGATTAACAGGTGAAAATAAAGACAAAATAGTCATAAATAACGCAGCTACCGTATTTAAGAAAAGGCAAGCTGAAAAATAAAATGTTTTTGTTTTTTTGCATCTAATACTGATTTAAGTAATACAACTCCTCTAGGGCTTTTTTGTGCTTCCAGCCTGTCAATAGATTGAAAATGAGAAGCACCAGACTGATGAGCACATCTCTGCTCTCTCATTCTGTCACCATCTTCTTGTTAGCACATGAGCACTGCAGCACACCAAAGCTGTGATTGTTGGTGAACATGGCTAAAAGCCCACTCAGTTGCTTTTATTGGAGTCAACAAGCAACTGATTGGCAGAAGTCAAAGCACACAAACTCTTTTCAGCTTTGGCCAAGCAGAGAAGATGTTTCTTAATTCTGTCAGTAAAGAAGTCCTGATATTTTATAGGAAAGGAATTTTATAAAGAATTACCAATCTACACTGAGCAAAATTATAAACGCAACAGTTTGTGTTTGCCCCTATTTATCATGAGCTGAACGCAAAGATCTACAACGTTTTCTATGTACACAAAAGGCCTATTTCTCTCAAATATTATTCACAAATCTGTCTAAATCTGTGTTAGTGAGCACTTCTCCTTTGCCGAGATAATCCATGCACCTCACAGGTGTGGCATATCAAAATGCTGATTAGACAGCATGATTATTGCATAGGTGTGCCTTAGGCTGGCTACAATAAAAGACCACTCTAAAATGTGCAGTTTTATCACACAGCCAATGCCACAGATATCACAAATTTTGAGGGAGCGTGCAATTGGCGTGTTGACTGCAGGAATGTCCACCAGAGCTGTTGCCCTTGAATTGAATGCTCAATTTTCTACCAGAGGCTGTCTCCAATGGCGTTTCAGAGAATTTGGCAGTACATCCAACCGGCCTCACAACCACAGACCACGTGTAACTACACCAGCCCAGGACCTTCCACATCCAGCATCTTCACCTCCAAGATCATCTGAGATCAGCCACCCAGACAGCTGCTGCAACAAGCGGTTTGCATAACCAAAGAATTTCTGCACAAACTGTCAGAAACCGTCTCAGAAAAGCTCATCTGCATGCTTGTCGTCCTCATCAGGGTCTCGACCTGATTGCAGTTGGTCCTCATAACCGACTTGAGTGGGCAAATTTTCACATTCCATGGTGTCTGGCACTTTGGAGAGGTGTTCTCTCATGGATGAATCCCATTTTTTCACTGTACAGGACAGATGGCAGAGCAGACATCGTGTATGGCAGTGTGTTGGTGATCGGTTTCCTGATGTCACCGTTGTGGATTGAGTGGCCCATGGTGGCGGTGGGGTTATGGTATTGGCAGGCATATGCTCTGGACAACGAACACAGGTGCTTTTTATTGAATGCATTTTGAGATACCGTGACGAGATCCTGAGGCCCATTGTTGTGCCATTCATCCACGACCATCACCTCATGTTGCATCATAATGCACGGCGGCCCCATGTTGCAATGATCTGTACACAATTATACACAAATATTTGAGAGAAATTGGCCTTTTGTGTACATAGGAAAATTCGTAGATCTTTGCGTTCAGCTCATGATAAATAGGGGCAAACACAAAAATGTTGCATTTATGATTTTGCTCAGTGTAAAATAATTCAGAATGTGTATATCTGAGACGACTAACCACAATCATTTATATTACTCAAAATAAAACTATACAGCTTTGTGTTATTTTGCTGATGATCTAATTCATTAAATGTGTAGTTGTATACTGTTTCCTTGTACTTAATTCTGTTTATTCAAAGCAATATAAGTTCAATTATATGCTTTGTGTGTGCCCATCTAGATGCCCAGCATTCATCCAAAATGTTGATACATTATTTATGCAGCCCAAACCACCCATCAAAAAGCAGAAATGAGTATTGTAAAAGTAAATACCACCCTCTATAGGTTCTCTGTGAAGGTAACAGTCCTTTATTTAATGAAATCTTGTTATGTTTACTGATAACCACTCCTCCTTACTCTTTTATGTATGAGGAGTCTGCATGATTAAAACAAAATCGCATCAAAATGCAGACACTGTCTTGTCTTTGTTAGGTCAAATGTATCAATCACTAGTGCCGGGAGAAACGGTTCTGTCTCCTTTTTCTTCTCTTCTAGATATGACCTACACAACATCTCCATGTCATTTTAACATTGTAAACATCCTTCCAGTTTTGATAGCAGCATGGGTGAACACTCGCTTTGCCATACTTTCTGGTTGCTACAGAGTTAACTCATACAGCAACAACATGGGAAGTGTAGAACCAATCAGATTCAACAGGCAGAAAGCAGTTACTATAGTGTGTGTTGCTGTCCAAGGTCCTACAGTACTGAAGTGCTCCATACACAAATGTTCTCTCTTATGCTGAACCTCACAGATGGCTCACGGTGTTCAACACTGGTCCACTGCTGCTGCTGTGTATTCTGCAAATATTGTTCACAGGTGGGGCGTTAAACCCAATTGACTTGATTGCCATGGAAATATAGCACCTGTTCCTTCCCATCAAAGTGCAAGGCGTACATATGACATAATCATTGTGTTGTAAATGAACACTGCTATATTATGTATGTATATGCTGAAAATATTATTTTTCACTAATTAGGAACAGTATACATGTAGACATATCAAGCAAGAAGAGACTATACATTTTAAATGCTAAACAAATGTATCCTGCATCTTTGGCAAATAAACTGGTGTTGTTTTGATACATGCTAATTCTAGGATGCACCCCTCTTTAACGCAGATGCATACCCTCAACAACCCTTGTATGCTTAAGCTTATCTCAAAGTAGAACTAAAAGCACAGCTTTTTAAAATATAATTTTAGATAGAGTAGGGGAGAGTTTTAACTACTGGCAGAATTTTTTTTACCATTTATGTCCCACTGGGGAGATCTCCCTTCACTTCCTGTCCCATAGTCAAAACATGAAGTGAGGGGAGGCATCAATATCAATAGACGGTACAGATCCCAATCAAATCCCAATTAGAACAGGTGTTCTAATCCCTCTCCACTCTATTCAAAAATAAAAAATAAAGTTTTGCCTTTAGTTATACTTTAAAGACAAAGTGAAGTCTGGAAACTGTGACCAAAAAATGCAGGCAGAGGGCAGCTGATCATTCTAGTTAGGGAAAAAAGTATTTGATCACCTGCTGATTTTGTACGTTTTCCCACTGACATAGAAACAATCAGTCTATAATTTTAAGGATAGGTGTATTTTAACAGTGAGAGACAGAATAACTACAAAAATATCCAGAAAACCGCATTTCAAAAAAGTTATAAATTGATTTTCAGTTTAATGAGTGAAATAAGTATTTGATCCCCTAGCAATCAGCAAGATTTCTGGCTCCCAGGTGTCGTCTATACAGGTAACAAGCTGAGATTGGGAGCAATCTCTTAAAGAGAGTGCTCCTAATCTTAGCTTGTTACCTGTTTAAAAGACACCTGTCCACAGAAGTAATCAATCAGATTCCAATCTATCCACCATGGCCAAGACCAAAGAGCTGTCCAAATTTTAGACCTACACAAAGCTGGGCTACATCAGTGGTTCTCAACCTTATCCTCAAGTACCCCCAACAGGCCATGTTTTGGGAATTTCTCTTAGATAAAATAGCTGTCCAAAATACTAAGCCATTGACTTTGATTAAAAGCACCTGTGCAAGATAAAGGAAAACCTGCAAGCATGGCCTGTTAGGGTTACTTGAGGACAGGGTTGAGAACCACTGGGCTACATGACCATCGCCAAGCAGCTTGGTGAAAAGGTAACAACAGTTGGTGTGATTATTCGCAAATGGAAGAAACACAAAATAACTGTCAGTCTCCCTCAGTCTGGGGCTCCATGCAAGATCTCACCTCGTGGAGTTTCAATGATCATTAGAACGCTGAGGAACTACACAGGAGAATGGTATCAATGATCTCGAGGCTGCTGGGGCCATAGTCACCAAGAAAACAATGGGTAACGCACTATTCCATAAAGGACTGAAATTCTGCAGCGCCCACAAAGTCCGAAGTCTGAAATTTGCTTATGAACATCTGAATGATTCAGAGAAGAAATGGGTGAAAGTGTTGTGGTCAGATGAGACCAAAATTGAGGTGGAAACATTATGCTTTGGGAATGTTTTTCTGCTAAGAGGACAGGACAACTTCACTGCATCAAAGGGATGAAGGACAGGGCCATGTACCATCAAATCTTGGGTGAGAACCCCCTGTCCTCAGCCAGGGCATTGATAATGGGTCGTGGATAGGTATTCCAGCATGACAATGGCCCAAAACACACAGCCAAGGCAACAAAGGAGTGGCTCAAGAAAAAGCACATTAAGGTCATGGAGCGGCCTAGCCAGACCTTAATCCCATAGAAAATATGTGGAGGGAGCTGAAGGTTTGATTTACCAAATGTCAACCTTAATGACTCGGAGAAGATCTGCAAAGAGGAGTAGGACAAAATCCCTCCTGAGATGTGTGCAAACCTGGTGGCCATCTACAAGAAACGTCTGACCTCTGTGATTGCCAACAAGGTTTTTGCCACCAAGTACTAAGTCATGTTTTGCAAAGGGGTTAAATACTTATTTCAGTAATTTAAATGCAAATCAATTTATAACTTTTTTCAAATGCATTTTTCTGAGCTTATTTGTTGCTATTCTGTCTCTCACTGTGAAAATAAACCTACCATTAAAATTATAGACTGATCATTTCTTTGTCAGTGGGCAAATGTACAAAATCATCAGGGGATCAAATACTTTTTCCCTCACTGTGTATTACTGAATTAAGTTGGGCAAACACTGCTCAAATGTTGGATAATTCTTGCTGGCTCAGCTGAAATTCAAGCAATGTACAGTCCTGCTGTCACTGCTCCATTTAACAAAAGGTGATTGTTGAATCAACTTTTGTTGAAAGATCCTGTTGGAAAATTGTTAGCCAAACAGCACCAGCATCCAGTCACATACAAGCATTGTTCAGGTACAGGCAGTCCCCGGGTTACAAACAAGATAGGGTCTGTAGGCTTGTTCTTAAGTTGAATTTGTTTTTAAGTCAGAACTGGTATATTTTTTCAGTGTAGCTTCAACCAAAAAAACTATTTTTAAGCTTTTTGAATAGCATAGGGAAGGGGTAACATCCCTGTAATGTTTGTTTTGCTGTCTATGTTTCTGTTCAGAAGATTTCACCTTACTTCATGTTCCAAAGATAATTGGATTTTGAAAATGTTGGGTTGTTGTGGAAACAAACCTTGGTGATAAAGCATCAGTGGGGACACCTTTTTCCCATAATAACTCTTACAGGAGTGAATTTCCCTTCCTAGGGGAAGATTTCCTCTCACTTCCTGTTGTCTCCCTCCCTTTGTAAGTAGGAGTCGTTTGTTAGTCGGATGTTTGTAACTAGGGGACCGCCTGTATTCTGAATTCAAGTGGTTCTAAAGGCCCAAGTTTTTTTTACCATTAGGCTTTCTATGCATAAAAGTCAAAAAACACCTCTGTACAGCAGCCCCCTCCAGCCCCCCAAATACTTACCTGAGCTCCATCCCAATCCAGTGATGTGCCCAAGAACCTCGACTCTCCGGGATTCTCCCTCCTCATTGGCCATTGGCCAAGACAGCAGCGGGAGCCATTGGAGCCTCATTGGATGGGCCAGGAGCGCTAGCGGGGAACCAGAGATGAGGATGATCAGAGCTGCTCTGTGCAAAACTGCTGCACAGAGCAGGTAAGTGTGATATTTTTATTTTTAAAAAATGGCCTTTAATATCACTTCCAGAGCGCACACTTCCAGTATGGACTCTTGTTCTCATAACTAATATTAAAGGTTACATTTTAGAGTCACTTTGGGGAGACTTTCCCCTTACATGCTGTTGTTTCCCTGGGGGCACAAAGCTACATTACAATCTCACTGTCAGTGACATACATGGCAGAGATTCTAAATCTTTGCCATTCCACCCCCCCCCCCCCCACCCCCAAAAAATAAAAAATAAAACGTTTTGAATGGAGTTACACTTTATGCTCCTAAAACTGGAACCTAACTGGAAGATAATGGGGGTAAATGGTGAGTGTTAAGAGCAGCTGCTCCTTGTCTGGGTTTGACCCCATAACCTCTCTAGTTCTAGACATGTCTCTATTCATTAGACTGGGGCTGCAGGTGTCTTGCCATGCTGCCACTTTGTATTCAAGCTGTTCTTATGTCCTCCTCTTCAGGTTTCTTGGGTTACAAGAGCAATCTGAAATTTAGTTGATGCTGGATCATGAGTCTGTCCTATGGTTTTGGCCTTGTGCCAACTGTGTTTGTATATCTGTCTAAAAATCTCCTGTTTTGGTCTGTCAGTTTTAAAATGTGTTTCTTATTTCACTCACTTCACCTGTTTTTGCCTCTTGAATTTTGTGCTGTTTGTATCCTGTCAATATCTGTATTCCTCTTCATTGTTTGTCCTTTGTGTCTCATTGTATCCTGTTCTCTACTTCCTTGTGCCTTGTATAAGCTTATGATGTCTTTCTACTTTTATTGCTCTGTACTCCTGGCACCCAGTGTATTCCATCATCTTGTGTCTCCTTTGTATCTTCTGTGCCTTAGCTCTGCCATGTGCGCTCTGTTTTATTACAGGTCTTAGACTCTCCTGTCCCCTTTTATCTGTACCTTTTTATCCCTGGTGTCTCCTGTTCTGGGACCCTGTGTATTCCATCTCCTTGGGTCTCTATGGTATCATACGTGTCTTACCTCTGCCATGTGCACTCCTTTTTATCTTGTATCCATTCCCTGTTCCCAAATCTCACACTTTGTGTTTCTTGTGCCTCGTGATCCATGGCAGAGGCATTTGATTTTCTTTACAAGATGACCAGCAGTTTGTGATAATAGCTCAGTGTTCAAATTGTACAAGAATCCTTGAGAGCAGGAGAATTGCAACAATAAGTTCAGTGACAGTAGCAACACATTGGGGATGAATGATAAAACTGGAGCAAGAGAAAATGAAGGTTATTGTAGCTTACCTTTTCTTTCCTTGAGGAAAGTAGCATGTATTCTTCCCTCTCTTTTTTCCATACATTTATATAATCCAGCATTTTGTAATCTAATAACTGTATGTGGTTGCTGCAAAGGTAGGATTTAGCATTATAATACCTTTATTTCTGCATCCTTTAGTAGAGTGAAACTGAGATGAGTTTATGAGCTTGCTGCTTTTTCCTTCACTGTCCAGTCACAGGCAGGGGGCATAGAGGAGATCTATATATAAGGTTGCATTCCAAACTGTTGTGGTGCATTTTTCTGCATGTTAAAATGCATTAAGTTAGTCCATTCATTTGTATGAACTGCCTAAAACAACAGCATGCACCAAAAAGTATTATTTTTGATAATACAGCATAACACAGCACATTGCAGGTACATTTGTAAGGTGCATTAGGGTGTCATTAAAAATGAATGACTTTGCTGTGCATGAATGGCCATAATGGTTTCACAGTGCAATGGTGTTGTCCAAGCCTAATACTTAAATGAAGTGCATTGGAGTGTCATTAAGTATGAATGGCTTTGCAGCACACCAGTGCTCATAACATGCATTTTTGTGCAACATTGTGAGCCAAGCTTAGTACTTACAGTGGTTGCAAAATCAGAAGGTTATTATTTTAATGCATTCTATACATTAGTATAAAAAAGCCTTCTGTGTGCAGCAGCCCCCCTAATACTTACCTGAGCCCCATTTCGATCCCGCGATGTGCACGAGTGACTCGGCCCTCCGAAACTCTCCCTCCTGATTGGCTGAGACACAGCACAGGTGCCGTTGGCTTCCGCTGCTGTCAATCAAAGTCAGTTAGCCAAAGAGGAACAAGAGGGGTGGCTCCATGTCTGAATGGACACACAGAGCTGTGGCTCAGCTCGGGTGCCCCCATAGCAAGCTGCTTGCTGTGGGGCACTCAGCAGGAGGGAGGGCCAGGAGCTCCAGTGAGGGACCCGAGAAGAGGAGGATCCAGGCTGCTCTGTGCAAAACCACTAAACAGAGCAGGTAAGTATAACAGGTTTGTTATATTTAAAGAAAAAAATGTGAGACTTTAGTGTTACATTAACTTTTGTAAAGAAAAACTGGGCTATGCTGTATGGCAGAGCTGTGCAAATCTTATAAATAGCTGGACAGAAATACAAATCCCTTAGTAGTTAAAGCTCAACCATGGGATGAGCTTTAACGCACTGCCCCCCCCCTGCACTGTAAGGGTTGAATGCTTATTAACTCTTGGAGTAGAGGAAGAGGCTGTATTATTTACCTTTCTTATTGCTTTGGCAGGCTACAGCGCTCCCCCACTTCTCTCTGATGCTCTAGATCAGTGGTCGTCAAACTGTGTCCCGAGGACCAGATGTGGCCATTTGCTTCCCTTTTTCTGACCCTTGGGGTGCTATTCCACCAACTGACACCATCAATGGGACATTATTCTTCCCGCTGATATCAACAACGGGGCACTATTCTTCTTATTGATAGCAACAACGGGGCACTATTCTTCTCATTGATATCAATAATGGGGCACTATTCTTCTAATTGATATCAACAATGGGGCACTATTCTTCTCATTGATATCAGCAATGGGGCACTATTCTTCTCATTGATATCAGCAATGGGGCACTATTCTTCTCATCGATATCAACAATGGGACACTATTCTTCTCATTGATATCAGCAATGGGGCACTATTCCTCCCATTAGAACCAAAAATGGGGCACTGATGGCAGACATTATCTTCTCCCATTGACCACAGCCCGGCCCCTCTAAAGCCCGAAGGAATGTAAACGGGCTCTTTGGTTAGAAAGTTTGGAGGCCCTTGCTCTAGACTGTGTGTGGTCCTCCAGCACCATAACATACAGTACAGGATTATTAGGGCTGGTTCACACCAGGAATTGCACAGGAACGTGCAGTTCTGTGTGGTGCGACTTTAGCCTATTCATTTTGACTGTGGTGAAATCACACAGCACAGCACCAAACATAGTGTATGCGCTCTGCATGTGAGGTGGCAAGTGTGTGACCACAGGCTGGAGCACCTTAAAGAGGAGATTATGCGAATTGGTTGCACGGATGGAGGGAGCCTGCCACAGTGAGAAATAAGGCAAGTATTACTCCTTATTCCCCATCCTCTAGCCTTCAAAAGCATTTAGGTGTGTGAATGGGTGGATGCACGCCCCCTGCAAGGGTATTTTTTATTGTGCCTGGAGCTGGGCTTTAAAACAGCTCCCTATGTGCGTTGCTGTGTATTTATCTGTTGGCCTGGAGTTCAGCCATAGACACTGCATGGAACAGGAGCCTTTGTCTCACTTACCTATATTTTCAGAACATTAAAATAAATAAAACAACTGATAAAAATTGATAAATTAATAGTTGAGTTAAAGCATAATCAGTTGCTGGCTAGCTCAGCACAAAAATATAAGCTGTAATGCTTGATGAGGAACACTCAGGTGTTTTAAAAGCTCAATTTTTTATCTGTTGCATTAGTTGTTTAACCGTATAATTTTACTTTTTTTCCTGTATTCTTTGGCTTTCTTTGTATTATACTGTGCAGCAAGGCAAACAAAGAAATATGTGCAGTAAATATTATTCCACTTAAAACACTGAAATCAATATTAGTAGTCTTGTCCTGATTTCTTCCCAAACCTTAATAGTCGTGTGTATTGTTATCAGAAGTATTTTCCTTGTTTTTGTTTTATGCATCCAGCTTCAGTGCAGCATCTTCTACAAAGGCAAAGTAATGTCTGTCCTGTCATTACTGGCAGCTTAGGTTTCACTTCTGTGATTTCAAAGCTTTAAATATTCAACATATTCATTTATTAGGTGGAGGGTGAATAGTATTACCATAATTTCTCATTTGTTGTCATATACTCGGTTGCTAATGCTGGGTATCGGGGACAGCCAAGCCTTGTATCAGTTTTAAATTAAACAAATTGACTATCAACATTAATTTGCATTTACAAAGATACATTACTGTTATCACAGCTTGAAGCCCACTTTCCAAAATCTAGAGTGGAATAAGGTGGAGGAAGAAATCAGCATTCAATTTATTGCAGAAAAGGTTTAATTTTCGAATTTTTTTTTTTTCATAAGTTACTTCATGAATTGTAAAACAGAAGGTATCGAAATTATGTAGATGAAGCTTAATATTATTAATTTTATTATGATTTTTCACAAGAGCTTGAAGTAAAATTGTAAAATGTTATATGTGAAGTGAGGGTACAATTGGATTTGTATTAGTCGTATGAGTCGTAATGGGAATCTTCTTTATTTTATTGTTGAGCAGTAATGAATTAGTGGCAGTTGAACTGTTTACTACACAGTTTGGCTAGTGCTAGAAAAAAGTACCCCCAGGTAAATGGCATGCGGTCTAAGAGCAGTCAACTACCTTATATCTGAGTACACAGACACATCCATGGGGGCAATTGTATGGTGCCTCTTTATAAAGGTGGAGAATGGTTAGTCCTCTGGTGTTCTGTTACATTTTATATATTTGTATGTTTTGTGCCTTTGACCTTGACATTTTACTTTGGGGAATTTAGTAGCTAGTTTGCCTATAGACCATCACTCTGAAGCTGGCTATACACCATTCCGGCTTTCATTCAGGAAATAGCATTAATTCCAAAAAATGTTAAAAGCAAAGGAAATACTGAAGCACTTTCAAACAACATTCCTCAAGTCATTGAATGCATTGAGAATTTTCGTATGAAGGTTTGTTTGAAAATCTACTAGGGTATGCCCAGTTTAAGAGCACTTAGTTATTTTCTACGAAAACAACATTTTTTTAGACCTCTTATATCATTCATTCATGAATAGCAGTGGCACAGGGAATGGCATAGCATTACCAGCTCACACTAGACTCTGCGTGGTTGATTTTTTTAAAACTGGAGAGTACAAAATCTGGTGCAGCTGTGCATTGTAGCCAATCTGCTTCGAACATCAGCTTGTTCAATAAGGCCCCTTTCACATGGGGCAGATCCACTCAGCTGAGTTTGCCAGCTCAGTGGGAGATCGCTCCGTTGGATGACCGGTCCGTCTCTGCACACTGTGCAGGGACGAACCTGTCAGGTCCCCGCTGTTCCCTATGGGCAGATTGGATGAAAACGGATCCACCTGTCCATTTTCATCCGATCCCTTCTGATCTGATCCGCTGGATGGATGGTGAAAGTATCACCCATATGTCTATTTTAGCGGATCTTGACGGATCGGATGGCAGACGGGTGTCAGCGGACACATCTCTGCTAACATCTGCCTGCCCATAGAGGTCTATGGGTGGCCTGCTCGGATCTGCCTGAAAAACGGACAGGCGGATCCGAGCAGTCCAGTCGTGTGAAAGGGGACAAAAAAAATGGAAGCCAATTGGTTTTTATGCAGGGCTGCACCAGATTATGCACTCTCCACTGCCCATATCCAGCCTCCTCTGTGAAGTGTGTCCCTGTGAGCACCTGAGCTGAGGCATATTTATACAAGGATGGATACATTGAGATCAACCTTACCAAAAGGTAGCCCTATCTCCTTTAAAATTTCAGAAACAAAAAAGAGAATCAAGACCAGAATCCATACATTGGAAGCTACATTGATCCATTTGTGCTGCTCCCATGATTATGTCTTCCATCCCATTACAAATATAAGAAAATGACTATTATAATAAAAACTCAGTGGTGGTCCAAACATTTGTTCCTGCATGCACTCACCAAGAAAGGAATATCTCAAATACTCAGATCAAATGACAGCTGTGTGCTACATCCATGAGACTGGCGTACTCCCATTAGGAGAGGTGATCCACTCGAGAGATTGCACTCCATGTTGGAGAGACTCCTTACCCACAGGACTGCGAAAGTCCAAAGGCCAGGAGAGTCCAGAGAGCTGAATCTGTAGGATCCTGGCAAGAGCAATGGAGCTGCTGAAGAGAAAAATAGGTGGCTTGGCAATTTTGTTACCCCACGTGGGGAACTATTTTTGTGAACTTTCCTGTTGCTTAATAAAAGTGAGCTGGCAAGCCCTTAAAGAGGAGCGCCAGTCTCCCCCCAAAAGTCAGCAACTACAAATACTGTAGCTTCTGACTTTTAATATAAGGACACTTGCCTACCCCAGGATCCAGGGCTGTCCTCAGCTCAGCCAATTCTTAAATTAGCTTCAGTTCCAGGCACCATCATATTAACTGGTTGAAACTGACAGTGAAATGTTGCAGCTTCACAGCTGGCTTCCCACTGGGTATTCGCGAGCCACACTGCACTTTGAGAATGATTCCATAGTCTTCTGGGACCCGTGATGTGTCTCAGAATGCTGCAGGGGAAGGAGGGGGCCAAACTTCTGCTCGGATCACCGAGCAATCCGACCGTAAAATGGGGGATTGGGTAACTATCAAATCCTGCAACCCCCTAAAAAAGTGCCAAATATGAAGGAGGAGGGGGAGGAGGAAAAAGGGCGGAACTTCCCCTTTTGGGTGAAGTTCCGCTTTAACTATAGTTCGGACTGGCATGTATTCACTAAAATACAGCTACCACTGAGCTAAACTACCACTCTATCACAGTAAATGTCAGTTTATCTAAAATTATTTGTTCAATGTCATGGCCATTAGTTCCTCAGTAGAGTGTCAGTACTGGGCCTGATCAGTTGCATGGTCCACTGTAGCTATAGTTTACACTCTTACCTACAACCCAAGCTGACTTAGCTCTGTACCAGGCTTTAATGGATAATAACAGGGATGCTCCAACTGCCTTGATTGTTATCCACACAGCAGAAAGTAAAGTACAGTAACTCTGATCAACCAATCAGATTTCACCTTTCATTGATTTGACTGCTGTACACAAAAGCCTTGCTGATATTGGATAACATACTTTGTACTACCATTGCACTTTGCACTGCTCTTATGAGTAAAACTGTATGTGCTGAAGATTGTGAAATGTTACTGGATTAGTTGGGGAATTGCCTCAGGAAGTGAAGGATCCAGAAAGTCATGGGTAAAAAAGAAGTACTACCCAAAATTGCTTATATATATTTTTTGGAGGGTGATAGGAAGAGCTTTTAAATAGAAATCTGGTTGTGTCCAACTGCAGTGGCATTCTACTACTAAAAAGTTTCCCCAACAGTTTCCATTGCTATCTGTCAGATATGTGTCATTAGATTCTCCTGCAGCAGCGAGCATTAACGTTCATTAGGGAACTTTTATAGAAGCCGGAATTCATAGCAGGGTGCCACAGCTAAATATAGCCATTTAGACAAAGATGACCTAATCCCTGACTGACTACCACAAAGAGAATGTTTAGTTGATGTAATGTAATGCCGATTATTCATAACTATGGCCAAAAGGAAGAAGAATAGCTTAAAGGTGTAATCTATATGGTGATTTTTAGATACACAAGTACATGTAAAATCTGTCAGAATTAGGTAAATTTTATCATGTTATTGTTATGAAAAATCTTTTTTTCTGTGTAATTAGTAATACATTCGTTATGCATATGGGATCAGCATTTTTTTTCATTACATATGCATGTCCTGCTTCCTGCTATGCTACACAGTAGTTCTTCTTTACTGCCTTCTCACATAGCTGACCCACTTAAAACAATGTAAGGGATGACATTATTATTATTATACAGGATTTATATAGCGCCGACAGTTTGCGCAGCGCTTTACAATATTAGGGCAGACAGTACAAATTACAATACAATTCAATACAGGAGGAATCAGAGGACCCTGCTCGTTAGAGCTTACAATCTAGGAGGGAGGGTTAAATGATACAAAAGGGCAGTAAACTGCGGGGGATGAGCTGATTGAGAAAAAGGAGTGTAGTTATTAGGTGGTGGCAGGATAGGCTTCCCTGAAGAGAAAAGTTTTCAGGGATCGCTTGAAGGTGGATAGATTTGGGGACATTCTGACCGATTGGGGTAGGGAGTTCCAGAGGATGGGAGAGGCTCGGGAGAAGTCTTGGAGGCGAGTATGAGAGGAGGTGATGAGGGAGCTGGAGAGCAGGAGGTCTTGGGAGGAGCGAAGAGGACGGTTAGGTTGGTATTTTGAGACAAGGTTGGTGATGTAGCTGGTAGCAGAGTTGTGGATGGCTTTGTAGCTGATTGTTGGTATTTTAAATGTAATTCGTTGGGCGAGTGGCAGCCAATGGAGGGATTGGCAGAGGGGGGTGGCAGACGTTGAGCGGTTTGCAAGGTGGATGAGTCTGGCAGCGGCATTCATGATGGACTGGAGAGGGGCTATTCTATTTAAAGGTAGACCAGTGAGGAGGGAGTTGCAGTAGTCGAGACGAGAGATGACCAGGGAGTGAATCAGGAGCTTTGTCGTTTCATTGGTTAGGAAGGGACGTATTTTAGAGATGTTGCGGAGATTGAGACGGCAAGCCTTAGAAAGTGATTGGATGTGGGGCCAAAAGGAGAGTTCAGAGTCCAGGATAACACCAAGCACCTTGACATGTGGGGATGGGTGGATGGTTGTGCCATTGCTCTTGACAGAGAAGTTGGGGGAACTGGAACGTGGGGGAGGAAATATTATGAGTTCAGTTTTGGACAAGTTGAGTTTGAGGAAGTGGTGGGACATCCAGGCAGATATGTCTGTTAATAAGCTAGTGATACGTGAGGAGACTGATGACATGTGAGGATGACACGTGAGGGTGACATGTGTGCATATGTGTGTGCAGCCTATTGCATTAGTGTGTGCAACCCATCTGTATTAAAACATGAACGTAAGCTCTAACAAGCAAGGCCCTTTGATTCCTCCTATATTGAATTGCATTGTAACTGTACTGTCTGCCCCCATGTTGTAAAGCGCTGCGCAAACTGTTGGCGCTATATAAATCCTGTATAATAATAATAATAGTAGGTCAGTGGATGGTGCCAGTAGAGCAGTGGACTTGTCAGTAGGGCAGAGGTTGGTTTCAGTAGGGCAGTGGATGGTGTCAGTAGTTTTTTATTTTTTATAAAAAAAACATTTAGGAGCCCCATTGGGGGGCTTTGGTGAACTATCAGCAGGGGGAAGCTACACCGCAAGGAGTATTTAGGGTGTGCCCAGGCACACCCCCTGCACACACCTATGCATGTGTGTGATCTGAACCCAGCCAATCAGCTACAGGCAGTGGATTCTCTACCCCACAGCTGCATGTACACAAAGGGGAAGGGATGCTTGGCGCAAAAGAATTCTCACTACTTTGCATATATTCAGCTGCAGGAAGGGGAATCCCCTTCTATTAATTGACTGGCCCAGCACTGACAGGTTGCTTCAGGAATATGACTGAACTTAAGCTCATTACTGCTCCCTATATGGATATGTAATGTTATTTAAAGGGTTAGACCTTTTAGCAGTGGGTGAAAAGTGTAAGGCTCCGTTCACACTGCCGCAACTTGGGATCCGACTTGTGGGCCCCCAAGTCGCATGACGTGAAATCCCATTTTAGCCAATGAGATCTGTCTTAATTAGCACTACTGAAGTCGCTCTGACTTTAGAAAAGGTTCCTGTACTAAAGAAAAAAAAGGAGAAACATTTATGAAAAGGAAAAGAATTCAGTCCCTATCTCAGCATTGATTACCTATAGACCCCTTTCACACTGGGGCCACGGCCACGTTCGGGGTAAATCGCTGCTCGATTTAGCAGCGCTTTAGCGCTGCTTTTCGGCCGCTAGCGGGATGCTTTTAACCCCAAAATAGGGGTTAAAAACTCCTGTTTTGTGGTGCTTTGAAAGCGCTTTTCAGGTGCTTTGAAAGCGCTGCCCATTCATTCCAGTGGGCAGGGGCGGTTTGGAAGCGCTGTATACAGCACTCCCAACACGCTCCAAAGATGCTGCTTGCAGGACTTTTTTTCCCATCCGGCAAACGCACTGCCGCAGTGTGAAAAGACACACTGGAGTGAATGAGAGGGGGTTTTCAGGCGCTTAGCAGAGACTATTTCCAGTGCTAAAGCGCCTGAAAACCGCCCCAGTGTGAAAGGGGTCTTAGGAATATTTTGCACCTCTCGGTAATCCTGGCATGGGGCTAAAGGTGATATGGGATTGCCCTTATTATACCTTACAGGTAACCTATATCTGCATTCCTAACCAATCACAATCAATAAAGAAGCATGTTGTGTAACGTATATTGCATGCTCAGTGCATGAAGATGCATTTTCTATAAGTCTGCTTTTTTCTTCCTTTAACTGGTGAGTCATTATGGACCTCATCACCATTCCCCATTCATTCCAGACAATGATAAAATATTGCAAGATGTTTTCTTGGGTAGAATTAACTGTTTCATTTCAACGACAGGATAATATTATGTCTTAACATAGAGGCTGAATGATTTTAGTGAAATCTCCCTCTAGTGGTTAATTGACAAATCTCCCATGTTAACACATTATTTGATGATAAAACGGAAAAACAAGCTTTTCACAGTTTTTATCCATCCTAGTGTCCATCGCTTCCTGTCTGTCAGCAAACCAGTGTTGAAATGCTGTTAAAAATATTATAACTATCATAGAGTAAACTCCAGAATATATGCAATATAAGTATGTTTATTGTTAATTAACTATGAGTGCAACAAATAGTAAGCAAACTGAAATACCAGCAAAGACACAGAAACACAATTACAACTCTGTACAGCAAGTGATACACAGTGGTACACAGTATGGAGGTTAAGCAGGGATGGTAGGACTGGGAACCAACAAGTCAATGTAACAGGCAGTATACAAAGCAATGTACCGGATCAGGGCAGAGAACAAATAATTAGCTGATTGGTGCAGTCAGGCTCACGTGATGATTGGTGATACAATTTGATGACTGCAGGAAAAACACCCATTCGTGACTACCCAAATAACAGGGAGACAAATGCACAGTGCCACCAACAGGTGAATTGGGGAATGTCAACTCTCAATATGAGATCCAAAGAGCT
The DNA here is from genome assembly GCA_018402905.1 of Glandirana rugosa. NCBI lineage: Eukaryota > Metazoa > Chordata > Amphibia > Anura > Ranidae > Glandirana > Glandirana rugosa. Next base: position 229,716 of record BLSH010556737.1, read on the forward strand.
GTCACTATCAGTGAAGCAAGCCATCATTAGGCTGAAAAAACAAAACAAACCCATCAGAGAAATAGCAAAAACATTAGGTGTGGCCAAATCAACTGTTTGGAACATCCTTAAAAAGAAAGAACACACCGGTGAGCTCAGCAACACCAAAAGACCCGGAAGACCACGGAAAACAACTGTGGTGAAAGACCGAAGAATTCTTTCCCAGTTGGCCAGATCAAGAACACTCTCCAGGAGGTAGGTGTATGTGTGTCAAAGTAAACAATCAAGAGAAGACTTCACCAGAGTAAATACAGAGGGTTCATCACAAGACCTAAAAAAACCTTCACAGTTCTGGAACAACATCCTATGGACAGATGATACCAAGATCAACTTGTACCAGACAGATGGGAAGAGAAGATTATGGAGAAGGAAAGGAATTGCTCATGATCCAAAGCATACCACCTCATCAGTGAAGCATGGTGGTGGTAGTGTCATGGCCTGGGCATGTATGGCTGCCAATGGAACTGGTTCTCTTGTACTTATTGATGATGTGACTGCTGTCAAAAGCAGCAGGATGAATTCTGAAGTGTTTCAGGCAATATTATCTGCTCATATTCCGCCAAATGCTTCAGAACTCATTGGACGGCGCTTCACAGTACAGATGGACAATGACCCGAAGCATACTGTGAAAGCAACCAAAGAGTTTTTTAAGGGAAAGAAGTGGAATGTTATGCAATGGCCAAATCAATCACCTGACCTGAATCCGATTGAGCATGCATTTCACTTGCTGAAGACAAAACTGAAGGGAAAATGCCCCAAGAACAAGCAGGAACTGAAGACAGTTGCAGTAGAAGCCTGGCAGAGCATCACCAGGGATGAAACCCAGCGTCTGGTGATGTCTATGCGTTCCAGACTTCAGGCTGTAATTGACTGCAAAGGATTTGCAACCAAGTATTAAAAAGTGAAAGTTTGATTTATGATTGTTAATCTGTCCCATTACTTTTGGTCCCTTAAAAAGTGGGAGGCTCATATACAAACTGTTGTAATTCCTACATCGTTCACCTGATTTGGATGTAAATACCCTCAAATTAAATCTGAAAGTCTGCAGTTAAAGCACATCTTGTTTGTTTCATTTCAAATCCATTGTGGTGGTGTATAGAGCCAAAAAGATTAGAATTGTGTCGATGTCCCAATATTTATGGACCTGACTGTATGTGATCTGGCATTTCTGGGTTGGGGATGCATGCCCGCTGCCCCATCTGTGCTGTGATTTGGTACAGCAGAAGTCAGTCAGCAGGTCCCAGCCAATGGCTTATAGCCGGGACCTGCTGGTTGGCTTAGCGAATCCCAGTGCAGAGCCCTGTGTTTACTGTTTTTTTTCTTTTTTCAAAATTTCCATTTCATTTTCATTTATATAGTAAAAAACTCAGTGGTGATCAAATACAACCAAAAGAAAGCTCTATTTGTGTGAAAAAAGACATAAATTTAATTTACATAACCGCCCAGTAGCCAGCTAAAGTAGTGCAGTGCCGAATAGCAAAAAATTGCTGCGGTCCTGAAGGGGGTAAAACCTTCCAGAGGTCAAGCAGTTAATTTTTCCTCAGTCGTGCTGCAAAAATAACTCAAAATATGTCCTCGCTGAAAGTAAACTATATTCATAACGCATCTCTGGCCCATAACTTTTAGCTAGCCATACTTAAAGTGTGTTTCCACGTTTTGCAGCCAATGTTGGATAACACCTACTTTCTATTTGGTACATGTTCTCATTCACATAACACAACTGCTGCTCACAATTTACTTGCTTCTTTCTGAAATCTCCAAAACTGTTCTACTATGTAGGGAGTGCTGAAAAGTTCATGTTTACTGTAATTAACCCTTGCCTGTACTGTGCTGGCAGATCTATTTTCTGGTTGTAAACTAGATTTGAACCCTGCCTGTCTTAAAGGGTTAAAGATCTAGAAGCTGGCCTGTTTTATTGTATGATATTGAGAAGCAACTCAGGTCCCTCATTGTCAGGGGAGACAGATTGTTTGTTTTCTTTCTTTTCAAATTTTTTTAGAGTAGCTTGCAGTTTGCTGAAGGCCTGCTCCAAATAAACATCTAGAAAGGCAAAAAAAATATATTTTATTTTTAGGTATACTGTGGGAATGGGAACACATAACAAATATATATAGTGTTTTTTTTATATTAAATTTGACTGCAAATTGGACATACACTTTAAACATAGCATACATGTATACAGATGAGCTGTAAGTAATGTCATCTGCTTGCTATATAATAGACCTAAAGCCTGGTTGTGCCGCAGCTTCATAACCTCATAGCGATGTATATGATAACAGAAACAGCTTCATATGACAGGTATCATATGTCCTTTTATCGCTGAGTACACAGTTGATCAAATCTTTACATAAACCTGAAGTCGTTTTTTTTGTTATGACTTTCAGGTTAAAGACACGTGTTAAACTACAGAGTCGATCAATCTTGTATCCCAGGGGCCAGATGAGATTTGCTTTTACAGTCTTGCTGATATATATTCATTTACTCATCTATGACCTGTAACTCCTGCATTCTCTATCTTATTTAATTTTTTTTTACAGCTTACATTAACACATCTGCACTTGCTAACAGAATGTAAAAATAAAGCCTGTCCGTGTGTATTATAATTCTGAAATATAAGGGTTTAGGCAAACACCTCAATACACAGCTAAAAAAATAAAAATTCATATATATATATATATATATATTATATATACACTATATTACCAAGAGTATCGGCATGCCTGCCTTTACACACACATTAACTTTAATGGCATCCCAGTCTTAGTCCGTAGGGTTCAATATTGAGTTGGCCCACCCTTTGCAGCTATAATGGCTTTAACTCTTCTGGGAAGGCTGTCCACAAGGTTTAAAAGCGTGCCTATGGGAATGTTTGACCATTCTTCCAGAAACGCATTTGTTAGGTCAGGCACTGATGTGGATGAGAAGGCCTAGCTCACAGTCTCCACTGTAATTCATCCCAAAGGTGTTCTATCGGGTTAAGGTCAGGACTCTGTGTAGGAAAGTTCCTCCACCTCAAACTCGCTCATCCATGTCTTTATGGACCTTGCTTTGTGTACTGGTCCAAATCATTTGGTGGAGGGGGATTATAGTGTGGGGTTATTTTTCTGGGGTTGGGCTTGGCCCCTTGGTTCCAGTGAAGGGAACTCTTAAGACGTCAGCATACCAAGACATTTTGGACAATTTCATGCTCCCAACTTTGTGGGAGCAGTTTGGGGATGGCCCCTTCCTGTTCCAACATGACTGCGCGCCAGTGCACAAAGCAAGGTCCATAAAGACATGGATGAGGGAGGTTGGGGTGGAGGAAATTGGCTGGCCTGCACAAAGTGTTGACCTGATAGAACACCTTTGGGATGAATTAGAACAGAGACTGTGAGTCAGGCCTTCTTGTCCACATCAGTGCCTGACCTCACAAATGCGCTTCTGGAAGAATGGCCAAACATTCCCATAGACACACTCCTAAACCTTGTGGACAGCCTTCCCAGAAGAGTTGAAGCTGTTATAGCTGCAAAGGGTGGGCCAACTCAATATTGAACACTAAGACAGGGGTGCCATTAAAGTTCATGTGCAGGCATCCCAATACTTTAGGTAACAGTGTATATATACACGCATACATTTTTTTCTTTTGTATGCGGACCTTGTAGCCACATATTATGAAGTGATGCTTACTGACGCAGCTGAATCCATGTCACATTAAAATGGCAAAACAAAGCCTTCAGTTATTATGTTTTGTAATCCTCACTTGTAAAAGTATGCACTTCTCTGTTAGGAGGAATGCCACAGCTGATTGCTTTGAACTTAAAGTCAACCAGTACTAATACACAGGCACTTTTTATCAAAGTTTTAAATGCAAATGCTTGTAAATAAATCATGTATCTGATCTGATAATATCAAGCCTTTAAAGGCAATATATGATGCATTTTCAGCTAGCACATATTTTGTGTTAATTTTGCATTACTTACCTTAAGGTGGAAGTAATGTCCCACTGTCAAAAACTGCAAGCTGGCAGGCTTTTTATTGCAGAAGAGACATGCAAACTCTCTTCTGCAATTAAAGGCCCGATAATCTGACCGTTAGTACGCAGAATCCAACAGCCAATTTACAATTGTTGGCCAAAAGAAGTTGGCTGACAAGACTAGAAAACTTTTGTTGGCCAACAAGGCGTTGGCCAATTGTTGGCTCGTGTGTACAGAAGTTGGCCAACAAAAAGTTGGAAGTGCAAACCCGCATGCTTGGAATCCAGGAAGTGTTCGTCGTGTAAACCTGTGTTCCTAATTCACAAATCACATTCACCTGAACTTCCTCATTATATGCTCGTAACAAGTCACTACGTTCGGCTTTGTTGGCTGATTACTTGACTAACGTCAGAGTATGCTAGACACAACCACCAACAGCCAATTTGGACAAAAGTTGGACTTCGGTTGGCCAACAATCTGCGCGTGTGTACGAGGCTTTAATAACCAACCAACCTGCTCAGTCTTCTACAGCATGTAAACTGAGCTGCGTATGTAGAGCAGGATGGAAAATTCTTCTCAAATGAACACATTTCTAACAGGTTATGTAGTTTTCATTAAGTAAAGTCCATTTGTTCCAAAATTGACATTTTGAAGAACCTGAAAATTTGCGTTTGGTAAGTCGCCGTGCTAATATCATGTGACATAACATTTTTAAATAAGCTGGCAATGAATGTCATTTGCTAGGAATTTAAGTTGTGTCATATTTATCTGGTACAGGTTTTAAGGGGGACTCTGCTCACATGGTCCCCCAAAAAATCCATAGCAGACCCTTAACCTTAGCATGGAGCTGGACTCATTCACAAAAAAAGAATTGTAATCTAGTAACACAGATATTCAAATGCTTGACAGTCCTTTATTAAAAATATAAAAAGCCCTCAAAACATCCATTGTCAATCACAATGCTGACCGACTTGCCAAAAAACAAAGAAACACACGACTGATCTTGACAGTACTCATAGCCATGGTACTATTACCAGTGGCATCGCTGTTGTCCTCACCCCTTTGCATAAGTGGGTGGGGGGATTCCCGATGTCAATGGTTGCAAGACAGAAAGCTTCCTTAGGAACCAGTGACAGTGGGAAATATTATTCTATAAATGATTTTTGGCTCCCACTAAACTAGGGGCTTAACGGGCAAAGGTTTGGTCTGAACCTAGGTTTGTACTGCAGTGATTTTAGCAGTGTTTGATATAGTGATTGAGCTGTATATAGCAGGGGTCTCCAAACTTATTAAACAAAGGGCCAGTTTATGGTCCTTCAGACTTTAGGGGGCCCGGACATTGGTGTCAGTGGGAGGAATAGTACCCGATCATTGGTATCAGTGGGAGAAATAGTGCCCCATCATTGGTGTCAGTGGGAGGAATAGGGCCCTATCATTGGTATCAGTGGGAGGAACAGTGTCCCATCATTGGTATCAGTGGGAGGAATAGTGTCCCATCATTGGTATCAGTGGGAGGAATAGTGCCCCATCATTGGTGTCAGTGGGAGGAATAGTGCCCCATCATTGGTATCAGTGGGAAGAATAGTGTCTTGTATCAGGGAGAGGAACACTGCCCCAAGGGCCGGATGAAGGCAAGCAAAAGGCTGCATCTGGCCCCCGGGCCGCAGTTTGGAGACCACTGGTCTATAGCATACACGGCCTGATGTATGAGCTTTCTCCTATAGCCACCAGTCTAATTTAAAATTACAGGTCAAGTTGAAATCTGATTGGAGCTGAGGGGAAGTATCTCTGTTTCTTTGAAAAACTTGCAATACATGAGGCATACAGTTTTTGCGACACAACCTCATCTCAGCATACATTCCAACTTAGACTGCACCATGGTGCGGCATTGTGCTGTACAATAAAGTTTACTTTTTAGAGTGACATACCCCCCCCGCCAGACTCCTTATATAACATAACATACATTTTGAAGTAAACATATGACCCATAATACATCTACATTTCATACAATTAAAAAAGAAAAAACATAAATCTACCTAGCTCATATGCTTATACAAGTGATTTAAAATTAGTAATGTTAGTTAATTCATTCATGGGTTCAGCTGAAAAGCTGAGTCCTACATTTGATTTAAAAAGTAAATTCCTTGTGTTCTGATTATTCTGCCTTCAAAAGAAGAATAAGAAGCAAAATTGGAAAGCAATTCATTGAAAGTCTGGGTTAGGTAAAGCTGCTGACCTACTCGGCAAGGTATAATTTCCATCTGTCTGTGCAAATGTGCTGAAATAGCTGTGAAATTGCTGCCCTTTGTTAACTTGCTCACAGCTGCACCTCTGCTGCATACTGCAAGCAAGTTCACCCCAAGTATTATACGCTGCTACAAGAGACAAGCACAGTATGGTCACATTCCAACATAAATAGGTTTGTATCTGCCCTGAGTAGTCAAATTAGTTAATTAAAAAAAAAAAGTAATATATTCTGACAGTGCTTACATCTCATGTATCATTAAGTTGAAATCACTGATATTGATGAATGATTGTATTTTTAAACCTCATGAACTATTTTAGCTCCCCTTTTATACACCCCTTTCACACTTGTGCGAGTTGTCCTGCGATTTGGGACTGCAAAGTCCCATGACAAGTCGTTCCCCATTATTTCCATTAGTACCATTCATATTTGTATGACTTTAAAGTCGTGCCAACTTCAAAGTAGTTCCTGCATTACTTTGGTCCAACTTTGATGCAACTTGAGGTCCATAGACTTCAATGTTAAACCCTCAAAGTCTCATGTAAACTGCACCTGAATAATATAGATGTGATTTCTGCACTACTTCTGTATGATGTAATATGTTTTCATTGTGCCAAAGTTGCAACAAAGTTGGACTAAAGTCGTACTGATCCCAAATCGCTGTAAAATCGTGGCAAAAAAAATACGCTAAAATTGGGTCGCACAAGTGTGAAAGGGGCCTTAGGCTGAGTAACAATGTTTTTTTTTTTTATTCAGCTGGCGGGCTAAACAAAACAATACAAACGGATGCCCCCATCCACACAAGCAAGGTGGATAGAGGAGTCCTATCCACTGGGACATTGTATTCTGACTGTCGGACTCTTCACTGTCAGAGAAAACTGATCAACGACTGCAGCTGCTGATTGATGAAAGTTTTCCAGCATAATTGTTCTACAGAAGTCAACCTAACAATCAACTTCTGTAGAACAGGGAGGGCCACATCCAGATCGATGTTCCTTGCTGAACCGACCGAACTTTAATCTGTACCCAGCCTAAGGCTAGTTGTGTAAGGCAGCCCTTTCAAAATGATTGGGCTGCAACACTTTTCAATGTATTACCCTAACTTAATTGATGTTGCTGAAACCACAGCATTTTATTTTTTGCTTCATAATGCTTGTTATATCTTCTTTCCTAATCTAAAAACTACTTAGAAAAAAATCCTAATTTGTTTGCAACTTGAACATAGTGCATAAGTGGCATTATATGGTAAGATTTACCCACTTCAATGAATAAGACTTTAGAAACCTTGTTTAGCCTAGGTTCACACTGAGAGCGGGAATGAAATTGCACAATTTCATTCCGGCATGTCAGTCCCGACTTCGGAGACGATTTTAGAGACATCTGTGCAGGTTGCTGCCATGTCAATGGAAATTGCACCCCGAAGTCGCCAAAAGTAGTACAGAAACGACTTTTGGAAATTGGTGCGGCGTCGCAAACGCGGCATAGCACCGATTCGGACAGCGCCATTGCCTGCAATTGCCGCCGATTTGGCATGCGATTTGATATGTCAAATCGCACGCCAAATCGCTCCAATGTGAACCTAGGCTCAAAGTGGCTGTAAACCTCAGAAATGAACAAAGCATAAGCCTTTATAGCTTGTACTATAGAGCAGTGTTTCTTAACCTTTTTTCAGTCAAGGCACCCTCTAAAATTATGGACAGTCTCGAGGCACCCCATTCTAAAATGTAAAAAAATATTGTAATAGTTTTACATAATACATCAACATCCACACATGTAGGACATCCAACGTTGGAGTGGATTTATTCTTCTAAATCCAATACATTTTTTCACACTGGTACTGACTAGTATTCAAGTGTTTCTCGTCTCCCTCAGTTTTTCTTCATCACTCAGCGAATATCACCCCAGCGCTGACAAAGAGAGGCAGGGGAGGGTCATTGGTTGTTAGGATGCCAGCAGCTAGAAGGACGTAATGGTGCGCAATGAAAACCTGTGGCTTTGTGTAACTAAAAGGCAGGCTTCATCCATCTGCTGGCTTGTATACAATTGTGGGGTAGTTTGCCAAGGCACCCAGTGTGCCTGGGCACCCTGGTTGAAAAAGGCTGCTATAGAGCACTAAGTGTAATTTCTTTCTGCTGCCTCCTTCCTCTGTTATCAGCATGAATCACTTCTGACAAGTTTTCCTGACACCAAGAGAAAAAAGATGACAGGGGAGGGACCTCCAGCTGATTGTCAGACTTAGCTCTGTTCCTGTGTGGAGGGGGTGTGTCCCCTCTCTCCAATCAGCTTTCAGAGTTTCCTTCACTGAGCCCTGTAGAGTGTAACTTCAGCTCCCGCCCCCTGCTTTCTGAAAAGACAAGCTTTAAATATTCAGCACCTTGACTGCCGATTCACACGGGCGACTTGTCAGATGACCTATTCGTCCTGACAAGTCGTGTTCCATGCAGTACAATGGAACCATTCTAATAGGGGTGATTCAAGTTGCTCCAACTTAAAAATAGGTTCCTGTACCTTTCTGGGGCGACTTCAGAGTGACTTGCATTGACTTCTATACAGAAGGTGTTTGCAAGCCACGCTGAAGTCGCGCTGTATGGAGCGGCTTCAAAGTCGGACGAGAACAGGGCGACTTTGTAGCCGTCCCTGTGTGAACCGGCACTGAATGGATGTAGAGAACAGAAGACTGCAGATAAACAGGTACACTTTATGTAGGTGGATTTGGTTCATCTCTGTGTATCACATGAGGTCAGTCACTTTACTGGGTATATGTAAGGGTTTACAACCACTTTAAGCCCAAAGTCCAATAGCCCTAGTTCACACCAGTAAAGTGTGTTCCAGTGCAGTCAACAAAAGTAGAACATGTTGCATTTTTTCTGTATGAAATGCATCTGGAATGTGGCAAGCACATAAAAATATGTACTAGAAAGCATCAAAAATGCACATGTTCTAACTGAAGTGAAGAAAAAAAGAGGTGAAAAAAAACCGCATTAAAAACACACCTGAATGCATCAAAAACGTACATACAGAAGCACATCTGGAATGCAGAAATTGTGGTGTGAACCGTCCCTAAATGCAGATCAGATAATTAAACTGAATATGTGATGTCTGCTATGGATGATGCTGCATATTTTCCTTTTGTGTTTAATCAGGTGATGGCAATATTCTTATTAATACACATGTATCTACTGTAGATATTACATGATCTGGGAAAATACATAGTTCATACTGATTCCATAAGTTAGTATAACTGTGGATTCCAGCCAGTGTTCAGGGTTAAAAGTCATGCTTAATTCAGTATAAATTCTGAGTCTTAGCAGAAAAGTTGTTGGAAAGCTTCACAAAGTATTTCACAAAGTACTTCAGTATTTAGGACGCAAGCAGGTCAAGGTAGGATATATTTGTAATGCTGTTTAGACAAAAGCCTTGCAGGATGCTGGCTTACACAAGTGGCATGTGACCATAATCGAATCCCGCATGTTCGCAAAAATCACTTCAAATTTCTTTCTGACAAGAGCTACTGTTGCATTTCAAGGTTAAGTGTAGCTCATTCAATCCAATCGTTTCACAAAAGAACTTTATTTCATTGCATTTTTGTGTGGTAATTTTATAGGTTCTTATATGGCTTGGTAATTTTATTTATATGTTGGGTGAACCAGCTCCATATAGAAGGCTGTCGGCTCAAATGTCATGCAAATTGTATGTGGGTCAAAACACATCCAGTTCGCATAGATGCGAACAGAGCCTGAAGAAATAGCTATCTCTTTGTCTTTGGCATTGTGCAGAGTGGATCTGAGTGATTTTATAGTTATCAGTCAGCTGCTGCACCTGGTCTAATGGGGAAAATTGCAGGGTCTGCATCTCTTTAGACACACCAAAAATGACATGTTTGTTGCAGGGGATTCTCAAAATCTGATTTGTATCTTAGTGTAGACTTCTGGGAAGATCAGTAAGCCAATCACACAAGCAGGAAAGGACATTTCTGGGGGGTGTTCTGTACACTATCTATGTACAGACCACCTCCAGGTAGCCGTATTGCATTGCATTTTACAGAAAATTACAGCGCTGCAGATGGAAAAGGAAAGGTAATTTTTTAATAATATTCAATTACAATATGACTTGTGTCCCAATCATATACTTCAGGGATATGCAATTAGCGGACCTCCAGATGTTGCAGAACTACAAGTCCCATGAGGCATAGCAAGACTCTTACAGCCACAAGCATGACACCCAGAGGAAGAGGCATGATGGGACTTGTAGTTTTGCAACAGCTGGAGGTCCGCTAATTGCATATCCCTGATATACTTGATGTTACTTTTTTATATTTGCTAATTTTTTTTCCCCACAAAAGTTACCCTTTAACATGTTAAATAGTTATTGGTGCAGAACAATATTCTAGCTGTATACACATATTTCTCTAAAAATCTGCTTTTATCTTTATTGATGCCATTGTTTTACATACTTTTTTCTTTAATGTATTTTTATTTTTTAATGGCATATTTGTGTATATACATAAAATCTGTTGCATTTCTCCTAAATATACGGTATATGAATCAACAAAAGTGCAACGATAACCAAAATATGACACAACTCAATACGTAATGAATCAATAAATATGCTGGTGAAAAATTCAGTAACTAAAAAGCATTCGTATAAAATAGTATCTCACAACACTGAAAGCACAAACAAATATAATAATATAAGTGAGAGAACTCCACAATACAAATTTAGTCCATCCACAGGCGAAAAAGTGCTGATAGGATAGTACACGTGATTACTCCTGTGTTCCAACACCAAACACAGCAGAGGCATCAGACCACTAACATAAAGGTCATAAATGCATGAGGACTATCCAGGGTAATTGTCAGATAAACTCCCTCAGGCAGGCATCGCAACTCCTCAAAACATCTTAACAGACCATGGAGAAGAGAATAGGACAAACAGAGCATTATTGTCATACAATGTTATTGTAAACGGCACCATTGGGTACTCACATGAGGAAAAACTAAATACAGCAGGTATCAGCCAAATGCTGTCCATCAGCAAGTGTAATGACACCAGACACTCAGGTTCCAACCTATGAAAAAGAAAGAGGATGGAGGGTAGTCCAATGGACAGCAAAAAGCGTGTTCTATTCTATTGACTACTGGGATTTAGTGTAGCTGCGTCACTCTGACCTATTCTGCATATATTCTAAAACAAGAGGTGATCCCGCCACAGACAGTGGGAACAAGATGGTTCCACCCTGCCCGCAGAGCCTACTTGGCTGACGTCATCATACTTAGATATTTTTTCACCCCAAATACCCCCCCAGTTTCAAGACGCCTGCCGCCATCAAACAAAGAGGAGTCTTAGTTATATTTTGAAATACCATCAACTGCCATTTCTCTAAAGAAGTCACCAATCCCCAGGTCAAGTACATTTTTTCTGCAGGGCACCTTACAGGGCTATAAAATCACAATATTAATATAAAATGCCCCAGCTCCTCTCACCTGCTGTTTTTTTATCTCACCTACTGAACTTCTTAAACGCCCATTGCAAAGACATTTTATTCCTTTGTGGCATTTCCAGATTGGTTACCAACCTCAACCTAAATAGATCCTCCCAATCAAATCCCACCATCAACCCCAACTCCAAGTGATACCTCAAGACCTTCACTACCTTTGGCTTGGTAGATGTGTGGGAGGAACTCAACACCTCATATGTGATTGTACCCAGTACTCTGCTTCTCATATCCCTGTTTGAGAATTAATTATTTTTGGACCTGGTAACTCCCTCCAGCAATGGAATAAGGTAAAATTCTGCAGTAGCATAGTCTTTCCCCATCTGCCAAAGCTATCCCCTCTTCCCCTGGCCTATGAAGACCCATTAAAAGTCTGCTTATACTGAACACCACCCTGCCCAAAAATCCATGGGAAGTCTTACTACACAGACCAATATCCTATTAAAAGCAGCATTAAGCCCAGCAACAACATATATTAAAATAGGCCCCCTGCGGGTTTATGCCGTTAGGCCACACTCAGTGTGCTGTGAATGCAACGCGTGCTACGCATGTCCCAGTGATGTCATTGACTGTAGCCAATTTGAATATCTACCAAACATTGCAAGTTTAGGAGATATTCACAGTACCTTTAGTTAAGACTTATTATAAGCCCACCTGTAGGGAAATGCTTAGAGTTTAATATCACTTTAACTAAACACAAAAATAGGCTTGTGTCCTTTATATTTTGGCCACCAAGCAAACAGTTGCCTTCCCCCCAGACTACACAGCCACTTCACAACACCCCTAACTATTCACCTCCTAACTTCACAGCTATGAGAGGCAAACTTTACACATCCTATCCTTCTATCTAACTTTACTATGGCTGCAAGCCTATGTACAGCCTCTTCTGTTTTGCCACCACTAAGTCCCGTGCCACTATGTTTTTCTGTGATGTCCGCTAGACCACCACCCCCCCCCCCCCCTTTACTGAATGGAGAGGCAAAGGGAGCACAGTGCATGTCATTCGCCTTCAAAAAAAAAAAAGTGAAAAATAAATAACCACCCCTATTTCGGGAGAGATGTGGAGGAGGGGTGGATAGATTGCCTGGAGGATGAAGATCTGTTTTAAGGTAAAAAAAGCTACAGTGTTAGTGCTAACCTCTGTGTCCTTCCTGGATGCAGTGGAGATAGGAGGATAGTGATTGGCTGCTGAAATTGTCTGTCAGGAACTTGGAGGAGGGAGCAGAGAGTCGGGGTGTGGCTTTCCAGGCACTGTGTGTGTGTCAATAGACACACACAGCCCTGGCTGGGATGATTCACACAGGGGTATCTCCTTGGCTGTGGGAGCAGCCAGTAAAAAAATAAAATATTAAAGGACACAGACTATAGACAATGGGAGAGATTTACTATTACTGGTGCACATA
>BLSH010556737.1:257996-296769 GCA_018402905.1 Glandirana rugosa
TTTGTGAAAAAAACCTTCGTCCATATAGCTATGTCGAGGTCGAAACTGATGTTTCGAAAAAAACTCAGCAGACCCACGTCGTCGTGTTTACGACCGGTCGATACATCTGAAGGCCAGAGGACGATCTTATTTTCGTAGACTAATCTCCAGACTGTAAAAATAATTTTTACTAATAACCCAAGACAATTTTTTTTTTTCAAATAAACCTTCCCCACTCTCCCCGACGTAAAAACCACTTATCAATTATTTTACAATCTAGTTAAAATGTACCTTGTAAGGTATGTGTGATAATCTAAAAGACGTCTAAAAACAGAAGTCTAAATGGTTTTGGTATATTATACTCCAGTTTGGAATTCTCAAACGTAAACGTACGAAATCTAATAGTGTGTATGGAATGTTCCATGTAAAATTGATCTAACATTTTATTAACTATTCACCAAAAATGCAGCCCCTCTCACCCCTTCCAAATAAACTTTTTTTTTTTAACAGAACCCAATAATCATTTTTAATAAAAATGTCAGACCTCTAATCAGATGCTTTTATTCTAGCAGGAGACCGGAAGTCTACATAGCTGGCCAGCATTTGTGCTGCTGCACCCAGACGACTCAAAAAAAGCTTTGTAGTCAAAGCTGGAGCTGTATCGATATACCTGCTTCCAAAAAAAGTGTTTGACTGGTGGTATGCAAACATAAGCTAGGAATACACTGTTTACTTTTCTATCGTTCAGCCTGGGCTAAACAATAGCAAATCAATTGAATTGCCCATCCATGCTAAAAAGCACTTATGGAGGAAGCTCAATTGCTGACCATTGTAATCAGTACCTGCGCCACCTGAACAGTGACTGCATGTGATAGCATTTTTTTGGCCGTTATTTTTCCACCCAGCTCAGTCAATTTTGAAATCATTGTTTATCAACGTGGGTGATGCTTGCGGGGCCACCCATAGCTCGAATGTCACCTGAATCAGCAAGAATCAGCCAAAATTCAGATACTTAATTGTACCTCACAACTATCAACATTCAAAGTCTAGCATTATTTATTGCTGGAGCAATATTAATGTTGCAATCACCTTACCAAAATCACCCTACTAAAACAATTAGTTGTAAAGAGTACTGACTGATGGCTACACAGATGGAACATTCCTATCTTGTGTCAACTTGAGAATATAAATAAATAATAAATGTTTAGAGCTACTTTTTGTGGCTTTCTGTATCTCAGACAGTGTAGTCAGCATTTTACTGAATAGCAGATTTTTTTTAAAAAAAGGACAAACCATCTGAATTCTGCCCAACTTTGAGACAAGAGCAGCAGTAAATTACAGCCACTACAAGGCAGGACGAACAAATATAATTATAAATGGAAATGCTTAGAAAAACCCTTGCCAGTCAGATATTTTACATTAGGGGGATCATATTAACATAAAGCTAAAAAAAAAAGATAGATTCCCTTTAAAGTGATTTGTGCTTTGATGGCAGTATTGGTTTTAAGTTTCATTTTCTTCAAGTCTTTCTAGTTTAGGGCCTCTGATGTGAATAGCTGTCCAAGGCATTTGTTGATTGTTATTGGAGTCTAAACTTGGAATACTTACTGTATTGACTGTTAGTGCATCACGTAAAGTGGTGAATAAAAAGACATGACACACTTATATCTGGACTGTCAAGGTGTCAGCGTGGATCAGACTCAGTGAGAGATCCCTGAACTGAGAGGCTTGCTGAACACAAGTCATCTATCAGTACCAATAACAATGGATGTGCTGTACCTAGCTACTATACAGCTCTCCGCAAATCTGCTACTTATATACACATGCTGGGTAATTCATGTCTTCATTAGGTTAAACATCTTCTGAACTGACACTGGTCTTTCTATGGGAATAAAAGGAGAGGCTAAACATAGTAATTACCGATTTACTTATATGAAATAAATAAAATCCAAGATACATATAGTCATTAGGATTCACATCTTCTTTAGCTGATCTCAGGGGGACCTTGTTGCATGTGTATCAGAACCCACCTATTGCGATTAGACGTTCTATTCATGTATCTTTTTTTCTTAAGTGTACTGGAGATCCAAATCATTCTTTCGTCACATTTGTTAGACCCTTATATTGAAATATCAGTGTACTTAGAGACACGTAACAGCAGTCAGAATACAGGAAATAACATTGACATATATGTGCACACTCATGTCTTATGTTATAGTCTGTCAGCACTGAAACTACACTGATTTCTGCATTGATAGAACAGCAACAGAAATGCTAGGCTGAGCTATAATGTTACGTTGATGAAGCTAAAAAGATACATCAGTTCAGGGCTGAAGACAAGTTCATTGTGTGATTTACAAAGACAGTTTGTGATTTAACTGGACAGCATCCTCTCAGAATTGTTATCTCTAAACAATAGAAATAGAAAGACGAGAGGATAGCTGTTATCATCCAATATCTCTACCCACTGAACCTGTTGCAACTCTCTTACCCTAACCGGGTGTTTTTTACCACCTCAAAAGTACTTTTGCCCTTTTTGCCCTAAAACGATTGCAGAGATTATTCTATATGCTGGAAAAAAATAGCAAACAGTATAAAGAATTATTTTGCATTCATGTGAGCTTTGTATGCCTTATATTTGAATAAAGTAGCCCAGCTATGACAAGTGATCATAAGTGATACAGTGTTTAAACTAGAACTGTGTGCTTTCATATTTGAAAACTATTTAAAATTGCTAGCGTTTTGAAACCTTGAACATATCTAAAAATTAAATGATAAATCAATGTTGCAAAAGTTAAGAAAGTAGCACACAGTATCTCACAAAAGTGATCTTGCACAAGTCTCACGTTATGAAAGGAACCAATGAATGACAGACTGACAGACATTGCGTTTTTATATACAGTATCTCTCAAAAGTGAGTACACCCCTCACATTTTTGTAAATATTTTATTATATCTTTGCATGTGACAACACTGAAGAAATGACACTTTGCTACAATGTAAAGTAGTGAGTGTGCAGCTTGTATAACAGTGTAAATTTGCTGTCCTCTCAAAAAAACCTCAACACACAGCCATTAATGTCTAAACTGCTGGCAACAAAAGTGAGTACACCCCTAGGTGAAAATGTCCTAATTGGGCCCAATTAGCCATTTTCCTTCCCGGTGCCATGTGACTCATTAGTGTTACAAGGTCTCGGGTGTGAATGGGGAGCAGATGTGTTAAATTTGGTGTTATCGCTGTCACTCTTTATTGATCACTGGAAGTTCAACATGGCACCTCATGGCAAAGAACTCTCTGAGGATATGAAAAAAAAGAATTTTTGCTCTATATACAGATGGCCTAGGCTATGAGAAGATTGCCAAGACCCTGAAACTGATCTGCAGCATGGTGACCAAAGCCAAAGTTTAATAGGACAGGTTCCACTCAGAACAGGCCTCGCCATGGTCCACCAAAGAAGTTGAGTGCATGTGCTCAGCGTCAGAGGTTGTCTTTGGGAAATACGTATGAGTGCAGCCAGCATTGCTGCAGAGGTGGAAGGGGTGGGGGGTCAGCCTGTCAGTGCTCAGACCATATGCCGCACATGGCATCAAATTGGTCTGCATGGCTGTCACCCCAGAAGGAAGCCTCTTCTAAAGATGATGCACAAGAAAGCCTGCTAACAATTTGCTGAAGACAAGCAGACTAAGGACATGGATTACTGGAACCATATCCTGTTTTCTAATTAGACCAAGATATGGTGTCATGCGTGTCTGGCAGCAACCAGGTGAGGAGTACAAAGACAAGTGTGTCTTGTCTACAGTCAAGCATGGGGGTGGGAGTGTTATGGTCTGGAGCTGCATTAGTGCTGCTGGCACTGGGGAGCTACAGTTCATTGAGGGAACCATAAATGCCCACATGTACTGTGACATACAGAAGCAGAGCATAATCCCCTCCTTTCGGAGACTGGGCCACAGGTCAGCATTCCAACATGATACCAAACACACCTCCAAGATGACCACTGCCTTGCTAAAGAAGCTGAGGGTAAAGGTGATGGACTGGCCAAGCATGCCTCCAGACCTAAACCCTATTGAGCATCTGTGGGGCATCCTCAAATGGAAGGTGGAGGAGTGCAAGGTCACTAACATCCACCAGCTCCATGATGTCCTCATGGAGAGGTGGAAGAGGACTCCAGTGGCAACTTGTGAAGCTCTGGTGAACTCCATGCCCGAGAGGGTTAAGGCAGTGCTTGAAAATAATGGTGGCCACACAAAATATTGACACTTTAGGCCCAATTTGGACATTTTCACTTAGGGGTGTACTCACTTTTGTTGCCAGCGGTTTAGACATTAAAAGCTGTGTGTTGAGTTATTTTGAGGGGACAGCAAATTACACTGTTATACAAGCTGTACAATCACTACTTTACATTGTAGCAAAGTGTAATTTCTTCAGTGTTGTCACATGAAAAGATATAATAAAATAGTTACAAAAATGTGTGGGGTGTACTCACTTTTGTGAGATACTGTATATAATAACGCAATGTCTGTCAGTCTGTCATTCATTGGTTCCTTTCATAACGTGAGACTTGTGCAAGATCACGGGAGACCACAATCGCTCTAATTATATTATAATAATACAGACCGTTCCATTCCAACGTTGATGCTTATAAATAAAGTTTGTTCATTGTTTAGCAATGGAGAAATACTTAATCATGTCATGAACTCTGAAAGAGAAACTGTTAAATGAAAAGCAAGGAAACAAGCGAAAGTACAAGCGAAAGAAGATTACAATCACTTCAATCTGATTTGCTCTCAAAAGCAGGCACATCCCTCACATTAAATTTAAAATGAAATA
This sequence comes from Glandirana rugosa, assembly GCA_018402905.1. NCBI lineage: Eukaryota > Metazoa > Chordata > Amphibia > Anura > Ranidae > Glandirana > Glandirana rugosa. Next base: position 262,805 of record BLSH010556737.1, read on the forward strand.
TATATGTAAATATATATAAGTTCTTCACCACAAAAATTGTTAAATCATTTCAGGGGTGCTGTTTGAGAAACACTGATTTAGACTGACCCTAAAGCTTGTAAACAGAAAATAACATTCCCCAGTGGAAGAAGTGCCAGACCAAATGATAAGTCCAAATTAATTTATTGGTTCACACTAAAAAACAGTGAAAGCCTTTTGGGGGGGGCAGAAAAAAACTCCCTTTTCATAAGGGCTTCAGTTAAAAGAAGACCCATGATACAATTCCTTCATGATACGATGGGCTCTCCTTTATCTCTAGACCCCAAAGTGTTTCTTCTGGGGATTTACCCAGAACCAGATCTAGATAAATTTACTAAAGTGTGTTTGATTGAAACCCTATTCTCCGCTTGAAAAGTAATAGCCAGGAAATGGATGAGAGCCGACCCTCCTGCACTTAATGACTGGATAATAGAGGTTAATAGCACCCTACCCTACAAAAAACTCATCTATACACACAGAGGATGCCTAGCTAAGTAGGAAAAAGTTTGGGATAGATGGCTGCAGACCTCAGAGACATGTAATCAATAAAAGTGATGTGGTTCCTTTCATTTTAAATCTGTATAAAGGGTTCTGGGTTCAAATATGTATAGTACGGTACTATCTATATAATGTACACTGTTAATACTCATTCTAGCTCAAATAACGGAAATAACATTTTCCTTGTAATGATGTTTAACCACTTGCCGACCGCCGATCGGCATCTGACGGCGGCAAAGTGGCTCGTTCCCGCAAATCGCCGTCATACGACGGCGGCTGCGGGAACGAGTTTAGTGAGCGCGCGCGCGCCGCCGGAGGCGCGCCCGCGCGCTCACTGTGTCCAGGGGGGGGCCAGGGAGCGGGTGCGGCGGCTTCGATTGCCGCCGGCTACCCGCGATGGCCCCCCCGGAGCGAGTGAGCGGAGGTCCGTGTATGTAAACACGGACCTCCGCTCTGTGTGAGGGGGAAGGGCTGTGATCACAGCCTTCCTTTACGTGAAGCCTGTGACCACTTCCCTTCCCCATACAGTAAGAACACACCCAGGGAACATAGTTAACCCTTAGAGCGCCCCCTGCAGGTTAACCCCTTCACTGCCAATGGCATTTACACAGTAATCCGTGCATTTTTATAGCACTGATCGCTGTATAAATGCCAATGGTCCCAAAAAAGTGTCAAAATAGTCCGACATGTCCGCTGAAATATCGCAGTACCGCAAAAAATCGCAGATCGCCGCCATTATTAGTAAAAAATAAAAAAAAATTAAAAACCCCAAAAATGAATTCTCATCATCCGTAAACGCGACCACTTTTGCGCAAACCAATCAATAAACGCCGATTGCAATTTTTTTTTATCGCAAATATGAGGAAGAATATAAATCGGCCAAAAACGGTGAAAAAAATGTTTTTTTATATTTTTTTTTTGGATTTGTATTTTAGGAAAAAGTAAGAAATTTGGGTTTTTTTGCAAAATTGTCGGTCTTCTTTTGTTTATAGCGGCGATCAGAAATGACGCAGCGGTGATCAAATACCACCAAAAGAAAGCTCTATTTGTGGGAAAAAAAGGACGCAAATTTCGTTTGGGTACAACGTCGCACGACCGCGCAATTGTCAGTTAAAGCGACGCAGCGCCGAATCGCAAAAAGGGCTCCGGTCCTAAAGCTGGAAATCCTTCCGGGGCTGAAGTGGTTAAAGATGCATTAATGTCATTCGACAAAGACTAAATGCACACGCTGTATTGTTAACTGACAATTATTGAAGATGTACTACATATGTAAAAATTTATGGTTCAATAAAAAAGTTTTTTGCAACGTAAAAAAAAATCGAAGACCCTTGTATGGACTCAAAACAGTGCTTTTCTGTGTGAATCTATGTAGGGAAGCTAATTGCTGGACCAGGAGAGTTAATAGCCAGCATAACTGTAAGCAATCAAGATCTTCTTGCCCCAGAAACGTGGGGGCCTTTGCATTCATAGCATGTTTCACCTTAAATATGGGTGTAACATCTTATGAAAGGTGAACTTAACCTTTAAGGATCTCTCTGTCCAGTTTCTGCTTGTAAATTAAACATGTAATATTTATCAATTTTTATTCCGTAAGCCACTTAATCGTTTGTGTTCTTCAGAAATCCTGGCTTCTTACAATGTAAACTCTATACCTCCAGGATGAAAGCTCCATAGAAAGTGATGAATTTGACATGAGTGACTCCACCAGGATGTCAGCTGTGAATTCTGACCTCAGCTCCAACCTTGAAGAAAGGATGCAAAGTCCCCAGAATCTTCATGGACAGCAAGATGGTGAGTTAATCTTAATACATCTGTAAGGTGTATAACTTAATTTTACAGCAGGTCATTTACAATCAGTTCTCTTTCTACGACGTATTTGAAGAGCAACTTTCCACAAAGAAAAGTTATATAAAAGAAAAAGTATTTTGAGGTAAGGGTATAAAAAAAATACTATACCTATGTCTCCCATGCTACTACGCAAATTGTGAACCAAATTTGTGTAAAAACAAGATTTCACAAATTTAACAAAACTGCACACGTGAAATAAAGATAGTATCAAGAGGATATTTTTAATATTGCTTTCTTGTCCAGTAAACCTAAAGCAAAAAAAAACAAAAAAAAGCTGCATATGTTAAAGTGAACCTCTGGGTAAAAAAAACTAATTGTAAAACAAATATGATTCCCTGGCACATAAACTACAAGGATTCACTCAATATAGACATTTCAATATGGTTTCCAAGATAAAAGGTATTTCACAGCCTTTCAACATCATATAATGAAGTGTACTTACCTTAAAGGTACGTAGGGAGGCATTGTCATTGAATTGTGAGATGCCAGTTAAACATACTAGACCTCCCACGTCAAGGTTATAGCACAACTAAACCAACCTTTTTCTTAAAGAAAACTCAAGTTAAAAGTGTTCAATAGATTTTAATTAATGCTTAAACATACCAATGTTGTTTTCTGCACTGTGTCCGTTTACATTATGCCTACTAGTGCATGCGCAGTATATGCTCAGTTCAAGCATGCCTCCGGTGATGACTGTCAGCACACAACAACCAACCTTTTAAACCTTGAAATGGCCGATGTTGTAGCTGATCATATGTGCAACATCATGGAAATTGCAGGTCTAAATAAAGGCTAAGAGGGCAACATCCTTGTTAGATAGTTAGGTTTAGTTGGCTTTAGTTTGAAATTTACCTGTTGAGTCTGTCTGTTCTCAAGATACACAGGAGATGCTTCAGTCAAAACTAGGAATGTGTATGGGAACCTTCTGGTGCCTGCCTATTACAGATGACAGGTAGAAATAAGTTTTTAAGTTGCCAGTCTGTAATGGTTAATGGGGAAATATATCCATGCAAGTTGTCCCAGGTAAGTGCAGAGATAAACAGAAAATGTGGTTCAGGTTGTGTCCAGTATGGATGGAGAAGCAACAGAGACCATGTTTGGAGAGCAACATTGTCAACCTGGGGAGTGTGGATGCACATGCAGATGGATTTTACATAAATGAGTAAAAGCTGACCATTGTAAGCACCCCTGTCACTATTAAATAGTTTATCTCAAGGCTATAACTGCCACTTTTTCTGGACAGCTTGGTTAAAGAAAGTTGAAAAATAAACTTACGAGCTCGATCTCCATGTAACAATAAAGCCTTAAAAACGTAATGCAGCCACCAATTGGTAGGCTGCCAAACAGTTTAATAGTGCTTTAAAACAGTATCAGTGTCAAGTTAATGATCATGTAATAGTGGGTTTGTTATTTGTCTGCAATTATATATTGCTTGTAAAGCTTGCAGCTTAATGTGACTTTACAGAATCTCCTTATTACTATCCAGACATTTATCCTTTATATAGGCACATCGTTGCTTATTCAGAAATGTATTATGTTTAAAGTGATTGTAAACCTTTCATTTTTAAAAAATAATTATACTTACCCACTCTGTGCAGTGGTTTTGCACAGAGTAGCCCCAATCCTCCTCTTTTCAGGTCCCACGCCAGCGCTCATGGCTCCGCTCCTCTCACCGAGTGCCCACCTAAACAAGCTGCTTGCTATGGAGGCACTTGTGTGGGATCCAGAGCTGGTTGTGTGTGTCCATAGACACACAAAGCATGGCTTAGCCCCGCCCCCTGCTGCTTCCTCATTGAGCCAATGGCTCAATCATGCAAATTCCAAATTCATTGGTGAAAGACCACTTCATTGTTCTTTACGAAAGGAGGAAAAAAGGGTCAAGTACCAGCTTCAGAATGTATAATGTTTGCATGATAGAGTGTCCTGCTAAAGAATCTTTACCCTGGATTGTGAACTGTATGTACCTACAAGTACAGACATGTCACCAGTTTAACAAGTTAACTGTGAATTTAGGTTACTTTACATCAGAAAGTCTAATCTACATACTTGTTCCAGGTCACTGATTCACAAAGTAATAAAGCCAAAATATCTACATAATACCAGACAACGAGCTTTTTCAGAAGAAAGTCAACAGTGGCAGCTCCCGTAATTCCCTCATGGCAGAATGTCTTTTAATATTTTAGAAAGAAAACACTCCAGCTATAATCAGCTAGGTTAGATGTATTGTTTGTTTTAAGCTTACCCGAAACATGGATTTGTCAATTATCAAATCACTGGCAAAAAAGAATGAAATTAAGACCAATGAAAACCTCCAAAACACCACTGTCGATAAAATACTAATTTAAATTGTCATTTGGGACCTTGTCAGTAATCGTATTTACTCTCAGCCTCTCTTCCTAGTCTGTTTTTTTATTGAGCTTTATTGATTTGTGGTGTTTACTGTTATTACACTCTAAGTGCACGTACAAATCAAAGGTAACTGGTGTTGTCTGCAGTGAACCTGTTAAGATATATGCACATTTCTAATAACCTAGCAAGAAGGCAATGGTAGCTATGCCTGGATATACTAAAACAGAACCATTTGAAATCTTAGAATGCCTTAAAGGATAAGGAATATTTCTCACCAAGTTTCCTTATACCCCCACCCCCCATGTAGGTCTATCTCACCTTCCCCCACCAAATTGCTATATTTGCCTAGACTTTATTCTGTGGCCCCACTGCATTGTTTACATCCCTTCTTGATCTGACATCCGCACCTGTGCAGTTCAGCCTCATCTATGGGGCTGGTAGATGATGCCATCTTAGATCCACTTAGGAGAGTGGAGGCAACAAAGTAAAGAAACGTTGTGGGAAAGTTTTCTTACCCATTTAAAGCTCAACTCCTGGTATGATCTAAGCATTCATATCTCATACCTAGTGGACTGCTGTGGAAACTAACAATCACTGTACTAGGTGTTGCAAGGCAGATGTTATGGCCCCACCTTGCCACCTCGTCCAATTAGAAAATGCCTTGCATTCATTGAAAAAATGCAAGGCCTTCTGTGAATGCCGCAGGACCTGCACATTAGTAGCAATCAGTTTAGTATTCCACAGCAGTCCATTAGGTATGAAATATTCATACTTATAGTGGAATTCCAGCCTCTAGGTAACCAAACCTAAAACAGCTCTCACCCCCTTTCTAACACCTATACTAACTACCCTGTAAAAGGAAGATGCGTATACTTACCTATTCTCAGAGAGCTCCGTTCTGCTCAAGTGATCTTCCAGCAGCTGGCTTCAGGAGAGAGGAGAGGGTGCCAACAACGGATGGAATGCCTGGGCAGTGGCATCACCCATAAGCTTTTTATGGGGCATCCATTGTTGGCTGTTCTTTCTCTCCCCTGAGGTTGCTACCTGGAGCCGATCGGTGACTGAATGGAAGAGCCCTGAGAATTGGTAAACTTGAGCATTTTCCTTCTACAGGGTAGTTAGCATAGGTGTTAGAAGGGAGGAGGGATATGTTTTAAGCTTAGTCAGAGCCTGGAATTCCACTTTAAAGTTCAAGCTCTGCCAATGTAACAATGCAATTAAGATATTACCTGGAGTTCAGTACTAATCCCTTTATTGTATTGATATTGTAGTGCATTTAGAGCATTAGAGGTATTATACGCATTAATAACACAAATAACATGCTGATTTGTATAAACATAATATGTATTCTAATACATAACAATACTTCAGAGAACACAATGATATGTGTATTTTTTTTGTCATTTGGTATTAAAAAGAACACGCTGCTCCATGTCAGTTTCAGCTTGTGCTAACTCTGTCTTGGGAAAGGTAACTTGTCTATGCAGTTTATGAGATATTCAGCACTGGATTTCAGTTAGATGCCCCTTCCCATTACCCTTTTGTTACACGGTGCAACCACAAAATCTTGTTTTTATAGTTATATGTTTAAATTACATATAACTAAAATGTAACTTTTTATGTTTGAATAGGAGTGAAATGTGTTAAATTATATTTCCAGACATTTTTTCTACATTTTGGATACAGTAGGAAAGGCTTGTCTTATTTTATTGCTATCAGAGGCTCTGACAGATTTCCCCTCACTTTCTGGAATGATGACAACAGTTTCACCAGGCAAGTAAAGGAAAATCTACAGGAACATGTACAGCAAAAACATCTGACAGGGGTTGTAGCCTTCCATTACTTATTTCTGTTTTTTTCCTTCCTGTTCTGCCTGGTGAAACAGCTGCCACTGGTACAGAAATGAGGGGAAAATCCCATTAGCAGGACTCTGAAAAACATTAATAACCCCAATGAAGAAAAAAGCATTCAAGAGGCGCTGGGACTTTGATGCAAGTTTATATAAAGTAGTGAGAGGGCAAAAACTTGTTAAGAGCTCACTGTCTCAGGTTAGGTTGCTTACAACAGACAAGGCTACCCTCTAGTGGGTACCCCAGCAGGTTATCATAAAAAAAAAAAACTTGTACAAATAGAAGGAGAGTCAGACCAAAGGATAAAAGTGTATACATTTCTTTATTAGTTTGTACTAGAAACAGTCAGTGCTCATTTGTGTGGAAGGAGAAATCTGTTCATCTATGACCATCGATAATCCCCTATGGCCAGCTTAAGACAGACCCATGTAAATTACTTAGTTACATGCAGGGTACTTCCAAGCATCAAGTCAGTGCTGAGCTTCCTTACTACAAAGCTCAGTATCATTGATACATCCTGTATTAAATATTTTTATAAGTCAGTAAGTAAGCGGAATCTGCAAAGTTTTCCATCTTGTTTATTCAAAAGAAGTCAATCGAATCAGTGACTTCTGTCAAATGGGACAGCCAGTTTAATTGTGATTCATCTATGGGCATCTTTACTTTAAGCACATCTCTGGGCAACATTTTTTTTTCCTGTAATGCCAGGAGGAGTTTTAAGGGAAGGCTGAACATTAATGTTAAGTATAATATGACTCACAGAAGTGTGTCCCTCCTCTGTGAATCATTCTGCAGTGAAGGTAATCTGGTCTCCCTGCTATTCAGTTCTATTTTTACACCAGAAGTTCAGATCTATGCCTCTAGAAAGCTGATGCTCTTGCTTAGAGCTAACCACCTATTGACTGACAGTGGTAAAGGTAAGGTATTCATATGCAACACTTCCTATTTACTTGGTTAAGGCTGGTTTCACATCGATAGTGTGATGGTCCATCAGTGACCATCCTTTGTTCTTTATGGAGTAGCGGATCTCAGCAAACATGTGTTCATTGACACCCGCCGGCATCCGATCCAATCCTGTCCGCTAAAAACAGACAGATGGGGGATCCATTCCCCATCCGTTTGGCGGATCAGATGAAAGTCAGATGGAAATGGACAGACAGTCCATTTCCATTCGACTGCCCCATAGAGAACAGCAAGGCTATGTCCGTGTCCGCTCTGCAGAGCGGAGCAGACACAGACCTGTCATCCACCTGCTCAGCTTGAATCAGTGGAGAGATCCCCCCACTGAGCAGGCGGATGCCCTTTACAGAGTCTGCCCCTTGTGAAAGGGGCCTAAGGATGAATTATTTTTGAAAATGTGATTTTTTTTAGTACTAAGCATAGTTAAGATAATATATGCAAAAGCCCCATATGTCAACAAACACACAACAAAGTGACAGGTATAAGAAATTGTCTGTGGCTGTGTACCCCCTCAGTTTTTGGAAAGCTACCTCCTTCACTTTTACTGCTGCACGTCCTTTTCCTGGATTGATCCAAACTGTGTTTGAATACATGATAGGTATGTAGTTCCACAATTGCCACTATTATTTAATACTTAACTAAGCAAGGCAAAATCTTGCTTAGTGCCTGTCTTGTGTATGCTCCTGTCTTGGAACATTGTTTCAAGACATCTGCAACCTCAGGTCATCATTGGTTAAGACTAAAATTGAACTTTTATTTTCTGCTTTCTGTCTGCTGCTCTTCCACCTGCCCAGGCCTCAAGCCTGCACTGACCTCAACTTGGCTTAAAGTAGAACTATAGGCAAAACTTTTTTTTTTTCATTTTGGATTTGGAGTAATGCCTAGTACACACGGTGCAACAGTCCTACGACTGCACGTTCAACTTTTGCCCAAAATTGGCTGTTGGCTGTTGTGCCTAGCATACTGACAGGAGTCAAGTAATCATTCAACAAAGCTTCAACAAAGCCGAACGTAGTGACGTGTTATGAGTGTCTAAAGAGGAAGTTCAGGTGAATGTGATTTGTGAATTAGAAACGTAGGTTTATTCGAACTAACACTTCCGGGCGTTCCTGACTTGAGAGCATGCGTTTTTTTGCACATACAACTTTGTTGGCCCAACTTCTCTGTACACACGAGTCAACAGTCGTACAATGGCTTGTACAACAAAAGTTTTCTAGTCTGCTCAGCCAACTTCTGTTGTATGACTGTTGAACTCCAGCTGCTGTAATCGCGCATACTAACGGTCAGATTATCGTACAACAAGCTGTTGTAAGACCGTTGTTGTACGACCCTTGCATTGTGTGTACAGGCCTTAAGGGAGGATTATAACCCCTGTCAGATTTTTTTTTGCCATCTGTGTCCCATTTTGGAGATTCCATTCACTTCCTGTCCCTTAGGCAAGCAGGAAGTGAGAGTAAATCCCTGCCAATTAATGGAATTCCTTGGGGACCCCCAGGTCACCAGAACTAGTGTCCAGATTTGATGTTTACTTCTCTATTACTTTTCTGGGGACAACCCAAAATTTTGGATTTTCTTTTCAGTGATAATCGTAAACAGGACAAACAGAGAGGGCGAATCTACCTAACAGAGGTAAAGACAGCAATAGAAACCAAAAAGCCTTTTAATCCCTCTGCATGCTATCCAAAACTAAAAAAAAAGTTTTGCCTTTAGTTATACTTTAACTGTATCATACTCTGGTTTGATTCTTTTTTTACCTGTCAGCTGTGACAATCTGGGCAATTTTATGGGATTGCAGGACCCACAAGCCCCCCCCTTAAACCAAATAAAAACAACCCCCCCCCCCCACGAAATAGAAAAGTTTAATAACAAAGACAAGGACAAACCAACTTTTGGAAAATATTAGGCCACAACCCTTTATTTGGGTTAGAAGCAAATTTTAAAAGTAAAATTCAATAAAATGTCTTTAAACTTTACCATATACAGCCAAGAATTGATATTGAACTAAATATCAAACACAAAGGTCAGTCGCCAGGACTAAAGCTGAACATACCAGTCCATTAAAGTCTTTTTTTAATAATCAAAGAGTCAAGTGCAAAGGTGTGGCGCAAACAGTAGCATAGAATAATTTGTGTACCAATGATAGAAATATTCATATAAATCAATAATATATGACCGCTCGATAATTTCTTATGGCAGTGATATATGAAATGATTTTATATAAAGTGATAAGTCACAAATAATATCTGCAGAGAAGGTGGTGGATATAATCAACCAATATTAGCAGATCACAGTGTCATTCATATATTCATAATAGTCCATAAGATGAATTTAGTCCCAACACCAGTAAAATATTCTGGAGTGTGTTAGTGATTGTCTTCTTTTCACCCATGCTCATATAATAGGTGAAATGGCAACTCACCAAACTTATATGACCTCTTAGTTATGGGAGGTTATATATCGCTTGTGGGTACTCTTAGGTCCCAATATGATCACCAGTGAGTCCAATGGTTGGTCCACTTGTTTATTCAGAATGGAGCTGTGGGTTTGAAAATGACTCCACAGGAGGCATGTAGAATAAAAACTCATAGTGTAGTATTTATTAAGACCATTTAAAATTATAACAAGCGATAGTTACACTCACATTTGGATGTGCCTGTCTGGGAACCAGGGATCAAAAAGCATGTGGTTATCAATTGCTCCTCCGGCTGCAGCGTGCGTGCCTGGCCTCGTTTGGAGTGGGGAGCCCGATAGGATGGTGTGGGACCCGGAACGATATGACTCCTCTTTCTATAATAACACTGTCCACCCAATAGTGGGTGACAACACCCAAAAAAAAGGATAGCCACTGCAATGGAAAGGGAGGGAGGGCGGGCCAGCTGGTCTTGAATTGAAGATCTTTCAGCTGAAAATCACCTCAGGCAGAAAATATATAAGGTATGTAAGAATCCCAATTGGTTGACAGGTTTTCCCTCCAACAGTCCGTAGCCAATCCAGAGGGAGCCTGAATCTATCCGATCTGCCTAGTGATAATTGATAGCAGAAGTTCTGTCTGGATGCATCAAGGGGGGAACCTAAAACAGAAAAAAAGAAAAGGCAGGAAACTACCCAGTACAAAAATATTTAGCAATAACTAAACAGGCTTTTTATTTTTATTCAATAACTTTTAGCTAGGGGTTCCAGGGGCTCGCAATCCCATGGGGCCACTTAATAATACTTGTGGCCCTGAGAAGAGCAGTACTCTGGAAGTTGATAGAATCTAATCTCATCTGCCTTTGGAAAAGACCAGACACTTCTAGAACTTGTGCTTCAAGAAGAACTTTCTGGCACGTTATGGTGACACAGAAGATTTGCCTTATCTTCCTAGTAATTCCCAACTAAACTGTGTGTTTCCACACTTGTATCCATTGTTAGCATACAAGAGTCACATTCTGTATTTCTGAGGTATAGTAGTGAGAATATTTTTTAAATGTATTGCTTAATTAATATTTATAGCAAAAAATGAAGACTTGCATAGCTCAGTCCAGATTTGACAAAAATCAATTACTTAAGAGCATAAGAACAACAACATAAAGTATACATGTATAAAGTATGTATATACAATACTATAGTAAAAGGAACAAACCTCAGCTGCGCTTACATAGTCTGGGTGGGTGTTTGAAACCTCTGTTTGAATTAGCTGAGGGAAAACTGTGTGACCTTAAATAAAGAGCGGCATACAGTAAGTCGATAGGAAGGCATTGATCGCTGTCATGGTAACAGTAATCTCTTGAAGTTCAGACACACTTTGCACAGAACAGCATACCTTTTTACATAACAGAGTAGGAATCAGTCAGTAAATATGATCACAGAATGCATCAACACCAGAGATGGCTTTTCCATTCTCAAACTTTCTGTGCTTACTCGCATCATTTAATGGATGAAAAGTACTAGATGGCTTAACTTTGCTTAAAAATAGGTGTAAAAATGTTTGCAATGTGGTTTTGGTGATTTTTTTATTATAACAAATCCCAACAAAATGCTTAAAGTGCCCATTATCTGAAAATTATATGGCCAGAGTTTGATAAAATGTATAATTTACAAAGCTTAGAAAGTCAATGTACTTTATTATTCTCTTTTTATAGTCTAAAGTAGCAGTCCTCATGCTAGACAAAATGAATACCTGGTGACTATAAAGAATTACTTAATTAGTGAAACAGCTAAACCATAGCCAGGCATTCAGCTGTGTGGAATTGCAAGTCCATGCAAGTTCATCCATTCAGCATTCAAGTTCATATTGTTTGATCTACTGCTCCTTACCTTTTACCAAACTAGCTGGATTAAATTATGTATATATATATATATATATATATATATATATATATATATATATATACACATATTACATACATTCTAGAAAGTATTCCCTGTGCACAGAGATGTGCACAGTTCTAGTATTGTGGGTGCACTTTAATATATTTAACGTTGAACTTCAGGCACACATCTAAATGTTCAGTTAAAAGACATATTTGGGAACTATGTGACCCGCCAAAGGATTTGTATATCTGTCCGTCTAGTCCTAAGTTTACATGACATAGCCCTGTCTGGCAGGACAGGAGACCCAAGTTTCCTCTGGGGCAGTACAGGTCTGCTCCCCCTCCCCCAGCCTGTGACTAAACAGTGAAATCAGAAGCAGCAGATGGATGAGCTTATCTCTGTTCTCTCCTCCTCTCAGTATGTTGCTTGCACTACAGCACAACTGATTGGCTTATTGTGCTGCTTCTCCCTCCTCTTCTTTGAGCCCTTCTATACAGGGATTGCAAGAGGCTAATAACAAGTCAGTCAGGAGCTTACACTGCTTGCATATTAAAAATAGATTTAAAGTGATACTAAAGTCTCATATTTTTGTTTAAAAATAACAAACATGTTATACTTACCTGCTCTGTGCAGTGGTTTTGCACAGAGCAGCACAGATTCTCTTCTTCTCGGGTCCCTCTTCAGTGCCCCTGACCCCTCCCTCCTGCTGAGTTTCACCACAGCTACCAGCTTGCTATGAGGGCACCCAAGCTAAGCCACAGCTCTATGTGTCCATTCAGACACGGAGCTGTGGTTTGGCCCCTCCCCCTCTCTCTCCTCATTGGCTTACTGACTTTTATTGACAGCAGTGTGAGCCAATGGCACCGCTATGCTGTCTCTGCCAATGAGGAGGGAGAGTCGTTGTGCAATAGACTCTCCTGCAATATAGCTGGATCGAGATGGGCTCAGGTAAGTACTAGGAGGGCTGAGTGGGGATGCTGCACACAGAAGGTGTTTTATCTTAATGCATAGAAAAACCTTCTGACTTTACAACCACTTTAAGGATGTATAAATCGGTACCAGGCTGCATTTGGAGTTTAGCTTTAAATGTAGTCAATATCTAATGCAGTTTCTTTTTACCGTTTATTGGCTTGTTGTCTACAGATAATTATATCATAGTATAGGGGTGTATAGGGCCACCATTGTCAAATGACTACTGACCAGGAACTAAAGGTTTGTGAACGTTTAGGTAATACGAGTATGAAATCAGAAAGGACACACATTAAAGTGACCTTAAACAATATCCTTATTCACACACATCCATAACTTAAAGTGTTACTAAACCCACAACAGTAAAATCAGTCTGTATGTGCAGTAAAGCATGCTTGTTATACTCACTGTGGAACCTAAGGGGTTAATCCGGCGCATTGTGTAAAAAGGCAGTTTGATTCTGTCTTCTACGATCCTCCCCTTATTTTACTGTCCCCAATCCATCTGCTGATAGAACAGAGCCTTGGAGGCACTCTGCTCATGCTCAGTTTGGTGTGTATTGCTGTAGTTTTTTTTTTTTTTGGAGGGTGCATGCGATCAGCACAGGGCCATTCAGCACTGTCCAGCAGAAAGTCAGGGGTCATGCAGTCTCATAGGACAGTCAGAGGAAAATTAAAACTCCCCCTACAAGCTTTAACCAGTGCTCAGCCAGACATTGATAGAAGTCACAAGACTGCTATATACTGCTGATTAGAAAAGGTATTTAACTGAAATGCATCACAGGTGATATAATTTGCTGCTTAGTGATTGCAGTATTCTAGTCTGCATCTCCCCAAGGTAATACTTCAAATCTGGCCTGTTGGTGGGTCCTGAGGACAGGAGTTGAGAACCACTGCTCTAAAAGGAAGTCAGATCACAGTAGCAAAAGAAAAAAAAAAAATAAGAAATTTGGTCATTTGGAGGAGGCTGAGAGCCACAGAAGAGACTTTTGAGTTAGGAAATACATACTTGATTAGAAATATATATTTTTTTTAATCAGAGTTTTGTGTTACTCTAAAGTTCTAAGGATGGTAGATCATAAGGCTAAGTTGAAAAGCTGGAATATAATGGAAAAAAGGGGAAAGCTGTCAAGTTTCTCATAGCAACCAACAAGGTTTCTTATTTTAAATGAAGCAGTGTTTGGCTGCAACAAGGTTTTTGTCTTTATAAATTAGTCTTAGTGTGCAGTACCAGTATATCCGACTAAAATAAAGACAGTGCAAAAAGGGAATGGCCTGGTTGGTATCCATCAACATATTTAAGATCTGTTCTTTTCAGCATCTAAGAAGAATTGCCCCATTTAGGCTAGGTGTTAGGTGCTAAGATATACACAATGGCTGGAAATACTGAGATGTGTGGAAGGGCAGGAGATACCAAGGTGTGCACAGATGCAGGAGATTCTGTAGTGTTCACACGGACAGGAAATACTGTGATGTGCTTAAAGGCAGTGTGTGCCAGTAATACAAAGGGAATGCCAAGAAGGAGCTCATATAAAAGACACCATTCACAGACAAAGCATCAGGTTAAATGCAAACAAACATAAAAGGCAAGACTGAGGTATGTAGTGCAAGGAGAACGTACAATCAACAGAATAGAGTAGGAAAAGTCTTAACAAGATAAAAGACCATAGTACATGTTTTCCGAGCAAGATCCTAGCAAAGCCATCTGGTTTAAGACTGCAGTATATCAGCAGTGCTCAATGAACAAATGAACTATAACTTTCCAAATGAGATTCAAATTCACCATTCCTCCAGTCACAAATTAAACTTTCATCTTATCACTGTCCGCTCATTCATGCCAGGTCTGAATGCATACACCTTTTTTAGTTTTCATACCAACAGGCTGAGGTAGTGAAGACAATAACGATATGGACTCAAATATTAAAATCATTGAAAATTACCATTACATAGAAGCAGACAACTGTCAGAGATCTTTTTTTCTGTTTCAAAATCAAATTTCTTAGATTTCTCCTTTAACATTAAAAAAAAAATCAGAGTAAGTAACTAGCCAGCCAGTAAGAAGACTTCCCTTACAGTAAAGTTAGATAATATGGGTATGCAAGAACTGTTGACTGTAAGGCTGGGTTCACACTGCAGCGGGGTGGAGCGGTGCGGAGCGGCGCGATGCGGCGCTCCAGGCGATCTCAAAGCGGCTTGCTAGGAGACTTCTATCATAGAAGTCAATGCAAGCCGCCTGAGATCGCCCTGAAAATAGTGCAGGGACCATTTTTCTAATGCGGAGCGAAGCGATTCGCTCCTATTAGAACGGTCCCATTTGCACAGCATTGAGGCGAATTGTCAGGCGACTCAAGTCGCCTGACAATTCGCCTAGATGTGAACGGGCCGCGAAGTCGCGCCGCTCCGCCCCGCTGCAATGTGAACCGGCCCTAAATGTTCCACACTTGAACCGATATTATATATAATGTAAATAAACATCCAAACATGCATTTTAAACCATTTTAGTGAAAGGAGAGCTCTAGTTATGGATATATTATATACTGTAATTACATTGTTCCAACTTAGACCAATGTAACTATGCTTATAGCATACCCGTGGGACCCTTCTAGCAGCTGGAAATGACAGTAGCAAGACACTGCTACTAACGTTATCTTCACTAGCTTCAAGATCTTGTGCCAAGCGGCTGCCCTACTGCATTCTGAACACAGGGAGCTGGCTACTCAGCTTAGGTGCCATTCAAAGATCACTTTGCAGTTTTTCAATGAATGCAAAGTGTTCACTGATTTGACAGGTTGGAGAAGCAGGGTAGTGATGACTAGGGTTGCCACATCATCCCTTTAATCCAGGACACATATTAATTGCACAGGTTCTGTGGCTGATTAAGGTGGTAATTAAACTCACTTGGTGCCTCATCTGCATTAAATTAGCCTCAGAACCTATGTAATTCATGTGTGTCCTGGATTAAAGGGATGATGTGGCAACCCTAGTGATGACATGTTCTCCACCACGCTCAGAGAATGCTTTGCATTGATTGAGGAAGCATTCTTCTTATGGCACCCATGCGCAACAGATGACCTCCTGTGTTCACAATGCAGCAGGCATAGGCGTGTGCCTGGGCACACCCTAATCACCTCGTTTGGCGCAGACTCCTCCTGCTGATATTTCACCAAAGGTCCCCAACAGGGCTCTTAAAAAAATGTTAACAAGCTGCTACCCCCTTTAGAACCAACTGCCAAAGCAGATGTCAACAATGAATAAAAAGGAAATTATAAGAGTGGGTGTGGCCCTGCTAATGATATGAAATAAATGTACAAATGTTGTGTAAAATTCAAAAAGTGTTAGACAAAGGTAAACATTGCATAAAGTGTGGGGAAAAAATCCATTGCTTAAAATTCAAACTAAAATCATATATATATATATATATATATATATATATATAAATACTCCAACATCAAATAAAATTCACTGATTGAATCGTGTGAGAAGCCAAAAACTGTGCAAATATAAAAGGTGTTAATCCAGGATAAACATGACCATATAATATATAAATAAACCATTTTAGTGAAAGAAGAACTCTAGTTATGGACATATTATATATTGTAATTACATTGTTCCAACTTGCATATGCAATAGTTCCTACCTGAAGAAGGGCGTTAACGTTTTATTATTAGCCCGAAACTGTTGGACTTTTGGAACTTTTTTGTATTTTTTGTATATATTTCTTGTTCTAATAAATCTATGAGTGCAGCAATCCTGGACTGATTATTCCTATATACAGCCTGTGGACAAGGCTAGATTGCTGGCACCTTCATTGGGAATGAGTGCTGCTCACCACACCTGGTAACTATATATATGGGACAGGTGAGTAGCCATTTACTAAATCAGCAACTACACTTTTTGTAGCTGCTGACTTTTAAATAGGTGGAACTCTGCTTTAACTTGCTT
The DNA here is from genome assembly GCA_018402905.1 of Glandirana rugosa. Classification (NCBI taxonomy): domain Eukaryota; kingdom Metazoa; phylum Chordata; class Amphibia; order Anura; family Ranidae; genus Glandirana; species Glandirana rugosa. The sequence goes on from BLSH010556737.1 coordinate 279,531, forward strand.
TGCCACATGTAGGGTTAATAAAAGCCTCCAATGTGTGATTCCGTAAGTAAATATTGCACTTACAGCAAAGTAAAAAACATCAAGCTTTCGTATATTAAAACCAGGAAGTCCGGAGCTCCCTGCGCACCACAGACCCAAAGATGTGACGTAGTGACGCTCTAACACCACCTTACCCATTTGATGTTGGAGTATATATATATATATATATTAGTATTCCAATATGCGGCGCTTGGGACCAGGTGCTGTCTCAAATAAGAAGTGAAGATAGGGGATAGACCCCAGCCAGCTTTTCGTGTGAGAAGAAGGCACACCACACCACGTGAACTGCCAATCCCCTTACCAGAACATCTCAGAAGTGGCACCTGATAAGATAATATGAACCAGGGTCAGCATCCACCGATCACCAGGTAAAATTCTCCTTAAGCCTGCACTCTCGGTATCTCTACCTCCAGGGTAATAACTTCTCCACTTCACAACATCCGATCGTCTCCCCACATAACGTAACATTCATAGGGATACATTAAATAAACCAGCATAGTGAAGCCCGCTCAAACAGTTAATAAAAGCAGTTTATTGCAAGTACTCACATTACACTTCAGGAAAAAACAGCATCAGTAGACACATAGAAAACAATCGTAGTGAATCAGGGGCATGCTTCGGCGTAACCGGCGTCACTGACGCGTTTCATCCAATAGGATGTCTTCTGAGGCGTGCCTGTCAGCCTCAAGCACGCTCTAATGTATGCCCCATACCAGAAGTGGCGTCAGATCCGCGGTCCATCCACAGGAAGTGTGGGACCGAAGGCATCAGACGTCACTTCCAACAACAAACTGTCACATGATTGCACCGAATGAACGGCTACGTCTGGAAAACATCTACATGCTTCCAGTGACGTGCCGAACGGCTATTAAAAACAATCAATGTGTATTTGAAAATAGTAATATTCCCCTCAATAAAGTTATACACATCAGTGTGGGGATTTTCCATAACATACACATTTAAAATTAAATAACATCCACAATACCATTGTTTAAAATGTTAAAAGTGAATAATTATATTCACGTACACTGATCAGAGGAGGAAATCTAAGAGATACATAGAGAATAGCCTTTGCAATATACAACATAGAGGGACTAAGGGTCCACAAAAAATCAAATAGGAAAAACATTTTTGGATTCTTATTGGTATTAGTTAAAGGTAAATGAAAAATGATGCAAAATAGGAGCCCCAGGCAGGGAGTGAATTAACCATTATTGATAAAGAAATTCACATCCCAGTCAACGTTGAGCCCAAAAGGAACATAACTTTTAAGATCAAAGATCCAGCGGGTTTCAAGTCTAGAGATTTCCCGACTCACAAAACAACCCCGCCAATGAGGCGTGAGGCGGTCAATCGTGAGAAAAGTAGTCCCCGCTGGGTCTCTATGGTGATGCTCCAAATAGTGTCTTGAGACAGAATGCTTCGGGAATCCTTTTCGAATGTTGGCTACATGTTCACCTACCCTTACACTCATTGATCTAGTGGTGCAACCCACATACCGGAGGCCCAAGGGCAGGTGAGCAGGTATACAATGTTACATGAAGAGCAAGTTATAAAGGACTTAATATCATATTGTCTTTGGGTAACCCCAGAGACAAATTGAGTAATTTTCTTATCCTGGATCTTATTAATTTCACAGATCTTACAACGGCCACATCTATAGTACCCTTTAAGTTTTTGGAAAAAAGGCACTCTGTGTGGCACATCCAAAACATTAGGAGCCACCTGAAGTCTCAAAGGGGGAACTCCTCTAAAAATGACAGGGGGTTGCTCCGCCCAATGCTTCCTAATGATTTTCTTAATCGCATAATGCTGCTTGGAATATGTGGTCAAAAAGGAAAACCTAAAATCCCTCTGGGTATTAGCCCTGGATACCACCTTATTCTCCAACATAGGAGCTCTCTCCATACCGGCTACCTCTTCAATGGCTTTGTCGAGGGTATCCCAGTTATAACCCTTTTCAATAAACCTATCCCTAAGTACATTGGCTTGCCTGACAAAATCGTCATCCCTGGAGCAGTTCTGCCTCAAACGGATAAATTGACCCTTAGGGCTTAAGCCAACTTGGGTGATGGCAGCTCCCCTGACTGATAAACCCATTACGGTCGGTAGCCTTAAAGAAAGTGGAGGTCACCAAAGCTCCATTTTGGATCTCTATATTAAGATCCAAAAAATGGATGTTCGTACGACTAACCTCATATTGGAAAATGAAAGCATGTTCTACTTTTTTTTCTGGAACTAGAACACACTGGAACTTACTGCACTGGTGTGAAATATGTAATTGAAAACATATAACCTACTTTCAATGCGTTTTTGCTGCAGAAAAAAACGCACTGGACTGCATGTGGTGTGAACTGGCCCCAAAGCTGAACTCCAGGCACAAAAACTTTCATTTGAATATAGTTCTCTGTAGCCGCAATAGATGTGCGTACTAAATATCTTTGCAAACCCAGATATTACTTTGTAATTGTAGCACTGGCATCATTACTATGCTGAACATAGCCTGTGCAAAGAGCAGAGCTGTGGGAGGGACCCAACAGGTCTACCTAATACAGGCTGCCTGCAGAAACCTACAGGAGGGGGCGGATGCAAGACCACTCAACCTGCACAGGGAGAGAGAATAGGAGAAACCGTTTTTTATTACAGGAAGCTCCTGCATAGACTTAAAGTACAGGAGTTTTTCAGGCTGTGTTTCTAGATGTGTAGAGGAAATACACAAGGACACATGCTGCTTTTATTTCACCAATATTTGTTTTGCCTGAAGTTCAACTTTAAAAAAAAAAGTTTATTTTCACTCTACATGTTCTAGTAAATGGTAAATTACTTGTCCTTAGGAGCAGGTGTGACAATTTACCACCCCCATAAATCTAGATTAATATCATTAAGTCAGAATAGTTATTATGTGCTCTGTTATTGTATGCTGTGTATGAACCATCGTCTACTGCTATGTTATTTTGTATGAATGATGGATCGGTGTCACAGCTTGATGAATTGACAGCTTGGTGGATTTGGCATCTCAGTACAGTGCATATTTGGGAAAGAAAAAGCAGTTTCTGGAATAGTAAACCTCAACCTTCTTTTTGAATTAATACAACTGATTAAATCATTATCATACTTTATTCCAATACTAGTCTGTTGATTATTAACTTTTAGGTATACAGTATGATTGTCTTTGCGGTTTCTTTTGTACTAAAACATGCTCTGTTATACTCAAACTCCCTTTCTCTGACATCATTATGTATATCAATGATTAATTCTAGTCTGATGCAATTAGAGACTGACACAACCAAGAAACGGATATGACTAAATAACACCCTCCAATAACTTACCATTAAAAAAAAAAATGTTAATTTTGCATTGGGAGCATTCCTAAAATGTTGATTTTCTGCAGTTCTGGCTCTTTTGGGGTCTGGGACATTTTAAAAGATATAAAGCCTCTGCCATTGTCAGCTACTACACTGGTCTCTATGGTGAGTAATTGAGGGGCATATACAGCTAAGCATCTAAATATACACCTGAGACACCTGCTCAAAAATTGTCAAAGTAGTGTACAAAATCCTATGATCCACCCCCTGGAATATTTTATCGCTGCATGGCAACATTTTCCAAAGCCCACAGTTGTGGACACTTTTGGCCACTGACCTGCCTCCTGTTTTTGGACTAAAAGCAAGCCACAACAGAACCCCCCCTTGTTCTACCTATCAGCATACAAAGCAGGCACTCACACTAAGTTTAATTTCAATCTCCAATCTGCTTTCGGCAACTAAACTTTCATGCGATTACACTGAATTAATCCAAAATAATGTAACAAATGAAATCTGACAACCACGGCTTGCTTACTCTGTCCCAATAGATTTTAATAATACCATCCTCTTTGTGAGTCATTAGGGATATTGACCTACTGTATGTAAGAAGCTTCTCTCATGCTGGAGGAAATTCTCATTCCCACCCTAAGCACTTATTTTTGATATACAGTACCTACATACACCTCATTCATACAACAGCTCATTCCCCCAAAACCTCCTAAATATCCTATGTGTCACCTCCAGACTCCACTTCATCAAATCATTTTTAAAAAATGACAATTAATTTTCGCCTGGAAGCTGCAACGTAACTTGTACCTATACAGTATCTCACCATGACATGCGTCATGTATCATAAGCATGATATTCCCTATGTATTACTGCCTCCTTTACCTTTTCTGGTTATTTTTCAGTTATACATGTGTTATCATTGTACATGTTTAATTACAATAAGAGCATTATCATAAAAGAAAACATATGACATTTGAAGGAATACATTTATGATCTAAAGGCTGTTTGCAATTTATTGCTGGATGTGAGTTAGAAAATAAACAATAAAACAATCCAAGAATTAGAATGGACTTAACAGTTATATAAAATTAAACCTAAAAAACAATTGAGAGAGTTGATTCAAACATTCATGCGTTCTTTCAGTCACCTAAAAGAGGAAGCTTCGCCCCAGCTTAACCACTCAGCACATAGACCTTACAAGCAGTACTTGTCAGACACAATTTTCCAGTGGCATTTCTTGTCAGGGTTGACATATTACAGTAGCATATGCACAGTGCTTCAGGCTATTCTGTTTCATGCTAATTATGAAGCATCATGTGCCTTTATGCAAATTATCATTTTGTCCAATTGAAAATTATTCAAATAAATCCAGACTCAGCCCTGTCAAAACACAGACAATTTTGTCAGGAACACATGTCTCCTTTTAACACCTTGAATGACCATCTTTTACTATAGATTTTTGGGTTTACACTGATTTGTGTAACCCTTTGCTATCTGGTAGTCCTTATTTAGTAGGAGAAATCTGAGAATTTTGCTGGCTTAATATGTATTATTGCCAAAAGAGCTGTAATCTTTCAAAAACTGATTTTGATGGCTCAATTGATAAACAACTGTTTCAGCCTCAAATTACCCAAAATCCATCCTTTTCTTTGTTGTTATATGATTTTGACTGTTAAGATATTGTTGGGAATGATAGAATCTATTGCCAATTACAATAGAAGAACATCCAGTAAAGGCATTATTAGACTTTAGGATACTACCGGAGGTAGTAAGCTAAGCTCCAATTACTGATCTCACCAAAGGGAGCAAATCCAGCATGGTGAAGTAGAATGAAGAGACAGAGAGAGATTTTAAAGAGCTAAAGTTAGTTAACCACCCCAAATTCAGTCAATAATTTCTTGGCTGATGTTGGCCTGGGAGCATCATTAATAGTGAAAAACCTTAACTAACCCCTGCAGAGAGGAAATATTCATTGGTGAAATGAGAGTGTCTGGCCATAAACACAAGTCAAGGACCCAACAAGGGAATGTTGGTGGACTGTCACGATTTCACTGTATGCTGGCAAAATCTCCTCCTTCCCACCTTTGTAGACATGCGGAGGAAATACACAAGGACAAATGTTGCTTTTATTTAGCCAATATTTGTTTTGCCTGGAGTTTAGTTTTAAAATAAAAAGTGTATTTTTACTTGTTATACTACATGTCATAGCAAATGTTAAAATGACTTACCCTTAAAATTAGGTGTGACAATTTATCATCCCCATAAATCTAGATTAATATCATGAAGTCAGAATAGTTATTATGTGCTTAACAGTTATTATATGCTGTTTATGAACCATCATCAACCGCTGTGTTATTTTGTTGAATGATGGATCGGTGTCACAGCTTGATGAATTGACAGCTTGGTGGATTTGGCACTTCAGTACAGTGCATATTTGGGAAGGAAAAATCTGTTTTTGTAATAGTACACCTCAACCTTTCTTGAAATAATACAACTGATTAAACCATTAATACTTCATTCCAATTTTAGTCTGTTGATTATTAACTTTTAGGTATACAAATGTGTTTGCAGCTTCTTTTGTACCAAAGCATGCTCTGTTTTACTCAAACTCTTTTGCTCTCACATTACTATGTATATTAGTGTTACACCCCCCCCCCCCCCAACAACTTACCGTTAAAAAAAAATAATTATTTATTTTCTATTTATTGCAGTCCTAAAACGTTGATTTTGGCAATTCTGACTCTTTTGGAGTGTGAATTCAGGGACATTTTAAAGATAACTTTGCAGGACATTTTAAAGGTAACTTTGCAACTATGGAAGCTCTAATTACTGATCAAAAGCATTGTGAAATAAAATGAAGAGGCAGAGAGAGCTTTTAACGAGCTGAAGGTAGTAATGTGTAAGGGACCAGTGTTAACCACCCCAAATTCAGTCAAGAATTTTTTGGTTGATGTTGGCCTGGGAGCAGTCTTGTTCCAGAACATTAATTGGAAAAAACAGTTGCAAGCCCTAGTTGGAAACTAACCCCTGCAGAGAAGAAATATTCAGTCGTGAAAAGAGAGTGTCTGACCATAAACACAAGTTAAGAACGCACCAAAGGAATGTTCATGGACTGTCATGTGTCCACTGTATGTTGGCTAAATCTCTTCCTTCCCATGGGTTAAAGGAGGAAGGTGTGTGAGACAGCAGCAGGCAGGATTTTGGGTGGTGTGTATGTGTATATGTGTGCCCTAGGTTTTGCACATACACATGGTGAGGGGCTTGAGGGTTTATGGCTGCTGTGGAGAAAGCAAAATTTTTTTTGTTTCTCAAATGAATACGTCTTATCCTTTCCCTGGAACTCAGGGGACTTTGTAGAGCTTTGGATGAGATAAAGCCTCCACTTCTATATATTATGTGGTGGCCATGTCTTATTATTTGTCTCAGCTGTCTATAGGTCTTTATAAATGTGAGCTGACTGATGCACAGAACCCTCTGTTTTGCTCTCTCTACTGTGCGAGCCTGCTGCTGTGTGAAAAGGCTGATTGCTGGCAACATTAAAAAGATAAATGTGCTGCCAGTTTGTGTTGGGGAATTCATTAGGGGTTACGCTTATAGCCAGTAATCAGTTTCCAATGGGGTCACCATCTGTGTGGGGTATGTACTATATGTTCTAACTGTGGTTATGGGTTTCCTTTTTTAACCTTTTGCCGACTGCCCCATGTACATTTACTGCGAAGTGGCGGCTCCTCTGTGCAAAATGACGTACAGGCACGTAATTTTTCACTTCCGGGTCTGTGGCACACATGCGTGCCGCCAGCAACCCGCTTCTGCTGTGATTGGACACAGCAGGAGCCAATCAGCGGGTCCGGCGGGCCTGATGTCCGCCGGGACCCGCCGATTGTTCCTGACAGAGGCAGAACGGCGGTCTGCCTATATAAATACTAATCACTGTATTAGTGTCACTGGTTCCCAATAGTGTCACTTAGTGTCCGCTTTGTTCGCCTCAATGTTGCAGTCCCACTATAAGTCGCTGATCGCCACCATTACTAGTAAAAAAATAAATAAAAATTCCATAAAAATATCCCATAGTTTGTAGACACTATAACTTTTGCGCAAACCAATCAATATACGCTCATTGAGACTTGTTTACCAAAAACATGTAGCAGAATACATATTGGCCTAAACTGATGAAGAAATTTGATTTTTTTTTACATTTTTTATTGGATATGTGTTATAGCAGAAAGTAACAAATATTTTTTTTTTCAAAATTGTCTGTTTTTTTTTGTTTATAGCTCAAAAAATAAAAACCGCAGAGGTGATCAAATACCACCAAATAAAAGCTCTATTTGTGGGGAAAAAAAGGACATCTATTTGGGTACAGCATCGCATGACCACGCAATTGTCAGTTAAAGTAATGCAGTTCTGTATCGCAAAAAATGGCCTGGTCATGAAAAACCCTCCGGAGGGCAAGTGGTTAAAGTAAACCTGTGCCCAGATCATGTACACTAAATTATTTGCATATTCTGTGCAAACAGTAAAAACAAACAAAAAAAAAACCCTCATATATCTCTGGATCTATAGGCATTGTGAAGAAATTTGTTTTCAAAGTTCACAACAAATGCACTGAAATCTAAACTTTTTTCTGGGAGAACAGAATCTTGTAAACTTGCCAGTCCTGTGATGTAAACAACCAACAGTTGTTTCTAAGCTTTTTGAAACTAGACTTTAAAGTCTTTATTGCAATCTTTGAGAATGAATTACATCCTATTAAAAGCAGCTGGAGAGGTCAGAAATGGCTTATTTTAAAGCACTTTCACTGCTTGGTAAAATATATAGTCTGGGCACAGGTGCACTTTAAAGTAGAATGCTATGCAAAATATAACTACTACTAAATGTTCCCTCCCCACAGCTAACACATATTCTAACTAACCTGTGTAAGAAAGATATGTATACTTACCTATTTTCAGGACGCTCCATTCCTGTCACGTAATCTATCCTATGTCAGTCAGTGGCTTATGCAGGGGACAGGAGGGAGTGCAGACAATGGATGGGCCATAGGAGCCTATGGGTGACGTAACTGCTCCCAAGCTATACCAGCCCTTGTCGAGTGCTTTTTCCGCTCCCCGGCAGCGGGCACTGGCTGACATGGGGATCACATGACCAGGCCAGAGCAGATATTTCCTACACAGGTTAGTCAAAATAGGAGGGGGCAGGATCATTTTAAGAGAAGTTAGGTTTTGCATGGAATTCTACGTATGCTTAGTGTTTTCTGACCAAAATTACTCTAGAGCAAGTATTTTTCACTGTAGGTAATGAGAGTTAGTTCCTGAAAGGCAGCAACTTATGTGAGTGGTTCTGTATGCTGTAAACCTCTGAGCAGTTTGTTAGTGCTTTATAAATTATTAAAGTAATACTTATATTAATCAGACAGAGACTAAGAGAATGTGGCAGTTACAACTAGAGTGCGTATTCATTCACAACTAGGACATTATCATTGGGCGGAAGCTACTGCACACTCAGCTAAGGCTCGCCATTTCCTAAATGTCTTGCAGGGCAATTTCATGGGTCAGATGGTAAATGCACCTACAAGAAACAAAGCATTACTAGACCTTCTGATTACTAACAACACAGACCTGATCACAGATGTGGAAATAAGGGGCAATATAGGAAACAGCGATCACAGGTCAATTTGTTTCAGTATGAATCACACAAGTAGGAAACATAAGTGGAATACAAACACACTGAATTTTAAGAGTGCCAGCTTCCATAAACTACGCTCCTTGCTGGAAGATGTTAGTTGGATAAAATTCTAGAAACAATGAACAAGGAGGTAAAATGGGAGTGCTTCAAGAACATATTAAACAAAGGTATTAACCAGTACATCCCAATGGGAAATAAATTTAAAAGAGCTAACACAAGGCCCAGGGTGGCTTAACTCAGATGTAAAAGTACATATAAAAGCAAAGGAGAAGGCCTTCAAAAAATACAATGCTGATGGGTCACTGTCAGCATTCCATATTTACAAGGTATGCAATAAGATATGTAAGGGTGCAATCAGGGAGGCTTAGATAGAACATGAAAGACACATAGCAGATTAGAGTAAAAAGAATCCCAAAAAATTAATAATATAAATAGTAAGAGAGGGAGGTCAGATCATATAGGCCCCATAAAGAATGATGAAGTTCATCTGGTTACATAGGATGGAGAGATGGCAAAGGTTTTAAACGTATTCTTCTCCTCGGTATTCATGAGGGAAGCGGGGGGGGGGGTGTCCAGTATCCAAAACTACAATGTTGGTCCTCACGACATGCCACAGGAAGTACCCTCATGGCTAACTGAGGATAGGATTAGGAATAGACTTGAAAAACTTAACGTTAATAAGTCACCGGAACCAGATGGCTTGCACCCGAGGGTCCTTAAGAAACTCAGTCAAGTAATTGCCAGACCATTGTTCCTATTTTTTTCAGACAGTCTACTGACTCTTATGGTACCAGCTGATTGGAGAAAAGCCAAAGTAGCACCAATATATAAAAAAGGACCAATATATATCCCTGGGAACTACAGGCCAGTTAGCCTAACATCAATAAAATGCAAAGGCATTCGATACAGTTCTAGATAAACGCTTACAGTACAAATTAAGGTCTGTTGGCATGGATCATGGGGTAAGTACATGGATTGAAAACTGGCTACAGGGGTCCAGAGGGTGGGGATAAATGGGGAGTACTTGGAATGGTCCGGTGTGGAAAGTGGGATTCCCCAAGGTTCTGTCCTGGGGCCAATCCTATTTAATTTATTCATAAACGATCTGGAGGATGGGATAAACAGCTCAATCTCAATCTTTATGGATGATACCAAGCTAAGCATGGCAATAATTTCTCCGCAGGATGTGGAAACCTTGCAAGAATATCTGAACAAATTAATGGGGTGGACAACTACATGGCAAATGAGGTTTAATGTAGAAAAATGTAAAATAATGCATTTGGGTGCGAAAAACATGTTATCTACTCACTAGGTGGAGAAACTCTGGGGGAATTTAGGATGGAAAAGGACCTGGGGGTTCTAGTAGATGACAGGCTCAGCAATGGCATGCAATGCTAAGCTGCTGCAAGCAAAGCCAACAAAATATTGGCATGCATCAAGAAGGGGATTAACTCCAAAGATAAATCATTAATTCTCTCACTATACAAGACACTGGTGAGGCCACGCCTGGAGTATGCCATCCAGTTCTGGGCTTCAGTCCTCAGGAAGGATGTGCTGGAACTGGAAAGGGTTCAGAGAAGGTCAGCAAAGCTAATTAAGGGACTGGAAGACCTTAGCTATGAGGAAAGATTACAAGCACTCAACTTATTCTCTGGAGAAGAGACGCTTGAGAGGGGATATGATTTCAATGTACAAATACTGTACTGGTGACCCCACAATAGGGACAAAACTTTTCTGCGCAAGGGAGCACACAAAAACACGCAGCCATTAACTAAAATTAGAAAAGCGGTTTACCCTCAAAATATGTAGAGGGTTCTTTATGGTAAGAGCAGTGAGGATGTGGAATTCTCTTGCACAAGCAGTGGTTTCAGCTGGGAGCATAGAGAATTTAAAAAAACTATTAGATGGGCACCTAAGGGACCACAACATTGAGGGATATACACTGTAATATTGACATAAAAGCACACGCATAGGTTGGACTTGTGTCTTTTTTCAACCTTACCAACTATGTAACTATTAACAACACTATAGTTTTTTTCCTATTCTAGAAAATCGTATTGCAACTGCTTAGATTGTATATAAGTTTAATTAGCTGGTTGAGTACCCTGCCAGCTGAGTATACTGACCTGTTACAGTAAAATTAGCAGTAGACAATGACTAAAGTCTTGCATTAAAACTACCTTTATTTTCAAAATGTTGATGCGGCTAAAGTGCTCTCTGCAGCAATTGAAAATGCCCATACCATTGTGTGTAATGGTTGTAATCTGTTAAGCAAAAACTCTGGTCTGAATAGTTTCTAATGGTAGCGTGGTAATGATCTGTAACTATTAACAATTTTGTCTAATTTTCCAAAGCTGGAAGGGCTTAGCTTATCTCCTTAACCCTGATCCCCTGAGAGAGCTACACACGTTTGGGGATCAGTCTACTTTTGACATCAACTACCTCAAATCATAGGTCTTGAATCTCTCTTTGACCCCATCCTGTATAAAACACTTGCAGAGGGAGTTTCCCTTTCAGTGGGCAAAATTCCATATAACATATTTAGGTACCAAGATCACCCCCTTGGTAGATGGGATCTATGAGGCCAATTTCCCTCCCCCTACTGCGATCAATTAAGAAGGATCTTCAGAAATGGTAGACTCATACCTGATTTGGATGTACAGCAGTTTTAAGAAAGATAATCATCACCAGAATATTGTACTTACTACAGACTTCCAATTGTAATTTCCCAGGGTTATCTGAAAGCATTTCTTGGGGACTTTATTTGCTTTGTCTGGGCTTGCTTGCACCCAAGAATGTCTCATCTGCATCTCTCCAGACCTAAACTATATGATGGGATTGTGTTCCCAGACCCGATCAAGTACTATCAGGTGACATATTTGGCTAGAGAGGTCGTCTGGTGCAGAGACTATAACCACAAACAGTAGCTTTCCCTAGAACAATGTGCCACTAGGATTCCTGTACACTGTCTCTCCTGGCTCCATCAGGTGCTTTGGTGGACCTTAGGGGTCACCTGTTGATTGGTCCTACCTTACGCACCTTACTGCAGGCTAATAATGCCGGCAAAATCCTCTTGCAAGATTCTAGCCTGACACCAATCTTGGAAAATCCAGAATTTCCGCCCAGAATATCAGACCACCGGCTTTGACAACCTTTGAAGCTAGGCACATACCGTGTGAAAGATTTTGTTCGTGAGATGGGCCAGAAAACCACCAGTTCTCTTCGACACATGCTTGACTTGCCCCTAGATCTATGGAGACTTCGTCAACTGCGCCACTGTCTTTCTTTGGTTGTGAAGGGTGTTAAACGTTTTGTCTCTGAGACCGTTTTTGAACGTTTATGTACAAAATTCTTCTCCTCATGCAGTCTCCACCCCGTACAAGTTATTATTCCTTCTGGAGAAGGATTTTGTACCATTTCTACTTAAATAGGAATTGATTGATTGGACGTGGGTTTCACTTTTTCACCTGCTCATAAAGTAGACATTTTATATTTTTCAGATTACTCATCTATAGCTAGCAGGTACCAAGAACTGGGATACAAAATTCTGGTACCTTGATACAACATTCGGTTTTACATAAATGATTCCCTCATACACCTAGTAATTGTTGAAGATTCCAGAAAATAGAGGGTACCCTCCTACATATATTCTGCACCTGTGACAAGCTGCAGCACCTTTGGTCCACCGTTATCAAACAGGTTACTGATTTTGACTTGGGCATGGACCCTGCCAAACACTTGTTATATGTGTCAGATTTGCCCCGGAAGCGCTACAAAAGGACTATGTTGGTTCACCCTGTAAAGGCCGTTAGGGCTTGTATTCTGGCCCTCTGGAAGCGGGAGGCTCCCCCCCCCGCGCGCTTCGCGACTTACCAAAATCACCTAGATTCACTGCATGGAAAGCCTCATGGCAGCTCTCAAGGACATTAAAGAGAAATTTAGAAACACCTGGTTTTACTGGATTTTATTCATGTTCCCAGGATTGTGGTTCCTTGTAGGAGGAAGACTTTTAATAATTTTGTGGTACTTGGACCAGTCATTTTATTGCTTATGCAATACAGACTTGGTACCTCTGGGACCCCTCCTTACCCCACGCCCCTTTCTCCTTCACATCGCCTCCCCCCCTTTTTTTTTTCCTCTCCATTGCTGTGTTCTCTCTTCGCTATATCTGTTTATGTCTTAGTTTGTTATATTTCTGCAGGATTGCTGGCTCTGGACTAACAGGCCTTAACTGATAACACTTGCCATATGGCTGTTCTGCTGCTTGACTGCATAACTCATTGGTGCACAACCTGTGGCCCTCCAGCTGTTGTGGAACTACAGGTCCCATGATGCATTGCAAGGCTGATAGTTACAAGCATGACTCCCAAAGGCAGAAGCATGATGGGAATTGTAGTTCGACAACAACTGGGGGGCCGCAAGTTGAGCACCCGTGGCATAACTGGTTTATTACATGGTATTTCTGCCATGGCTTACAGAATATTTTTCTATTTTTTTTTTTTAATATCTGCAGGTCCTGCTTGTACCCTGCTAGTGTCCAATCTCTGTGTTGTAATTTTTTTTGAAAAGCCTTTAAATAAAGAGTTTTCAAATGGTAAAAGAAAACAAAATCTTTCAAACGATATTCAAATGTTCTGAGAAATTTCGTAATAGTTTTCCTAAGACTCCCAAGAATTTCTAATTGAAATTCTATCCATCTATGGCCAGGTTAACATGTAACAGTTAAAGGAATATGAGTATGAACAATCTGATAAATAATTCCCTTTATGTAAAATACAATTTTGAATAGACATGAGACTTTGTAAATCCCCAAATTAAATACGTATTGTTTTTAAATAAAAATCACAGTGTTCCAAAAGAATAATGGCATAGTAATGAGAGATGGAACACAGATCGCACAATGGCATTATTTCTTTGATACCTAAATTGATATTGAACACAAGACTGATCTACGCTTTAGTGAATTGCAGAATCTTCATTTATTAATGCCATGGCTCAGTGACCCAGATGAGAAAAGCCTATTGCGCTGGACCTTATACTGTTAAACTGGCAGTGAAGAGTAAAATGAAAAAATGATGAGACTGCAGATGTTATGGATACAAGTCTTCTGAGACATCCAGCAACACAATGGTCATTGTTGAGCTGCCTGCAAGCCCAATCTTTGATTAATCTTATATTAAAAACTTTAATGTGGGTCAAACATGCCTCAATATCTAGAAGCAAATCAAAGTCATCTGAGTGAAGTAAAACAGTAAATCAAAGGCTTGTAAGCCGGTGGTAGAATAGCTTTTTCATAATATTCTCTGGTGACAACTTTAAAAAAATATTAAACCGTACTCTGGGACGCCCTTTAGTAAAAAGATTTGAGATACTATCCTGGAATTCTTAGATAATATCTCTGAACTGTAATATGCTGGCAGAAGTCTTTGATAATCTCTCAAAGAGCTGTAAGATACTGAGGCTAATTTACTAAAGGAGTTGGTAATTTTCACACAATAAATTCCTGTTTACTTATTTTATCTGCACATTATTGAGTATAGGGATGAGCGAATCTGTCTCCGTTTGGTTTACAAACAGTTTTGAAGTTTGCAAACTTGTCAGCAAACCTAATTGAAGGGGAATCTTGTAATTAAAGTGATTGTAAAGTCTTGTTTTTTTTTTATTAAAAATAACAAACATGTTATACTTACCTCCTCTGTGCAGTGGATTTGCACAGAGCAGCCCAGAGGAGGGGAGTCCCGGATGGCCAAGACATTCCTACAACATCGCTGGAGCTAGAGGGACCTCAGGTAAGTATTAGGGGACCTAAGGGTGGCTGCTGCACACAGAAGGCTTTTTATCTTAATGCATAGAATGCATTAAAGTGGAGGTACGCCATCCACCTCAACCCCTTTGAAAGTTAAAAGTCAACAGCTACACATACAGTAGCTACTGACTTTTAACTTTAGGACACTTAACTGTCCTGGAGTCCAGTGATGTCAGTACCGCCACCGATCTTCAGATCGGTTGGTCGAGTGCTGCCACCGCCATTGAGGGTAAGGGGACCTGGCAGTGGAGCCTTTTGGCTTCACGCCAGGCTCCTACTGCGCATGTGCAAGCCGCCGCTGCACTTTCTCACTGGACCACGGGTGGAAGAGGGAGCCGGGCTGCTGATGTCAGCAGCTGCGGCCCAGGCTCCCGAATGTGGGGAGAAGGACACCTGTCAAAGACAGGTATCCTCTCCCCCCTCCCCCCGAAAGGTGCCAAATATGACACCTGAGGGGGGAGGAATCCGGCGAGTGGAAGTTCCACTTTTGGATGGAGCTCCGCTTTAAGATAAAAAATCTTCTGACTTTACAACCACTTTAAATTCCCATTTGTAGGGGTAATAAGCAAGTTGTTATCAAACAAAAGGCATGAAAAGGTGGACATGTACCAATGTAAATTAGAATGAGTGTCTGCAGAAGTTCCAAAATATACCAAATAAGACAAACAAGAAAACATGAAGGTACCTAATAAAAATAAATGTTATTTGCATGGTGGGAATACCTAGATGTTATCATCAGGCTATACCTATCAGAATAAGGGTTGGGTTCCAGCAGATGTAATCTTTTTATGTATGTGTATAAAACTCCAAAATACTGCACAGAGTGGTTGGTTGATTTTGGTTATGTCCTCTGTGTTCGTTATACAGATTTTGTTGCTGCCGGAGAGAATGACAACAGCTCTTCCATCAGGTGGTTATGTACATAACATGGTGTTTATTATGTTTTATTAATGGATTGCAGAAATACACAGATGCATATGGTGTTTGTGGTCTCCATAGTCTTGCTTGTGAAGTAAGTAGCATTTTCATGATCTCCTCGTGGCTATGTCTTTTTTCAGTAAGCAAGAAATATTGTGCCTGCAGAGATTTACTCTTGTCAGCAGCAGCAGCAGCAGCAGCATTCCTCACCCCCTCTGCCAGGCCAAGAGCTCTGTGTTCCTACTGAGACCGCATCCACTCCATCTGTATATGAGCTGCTCTAACACTAATAGGGTTACATTAACCCTACAAGTAGTGGCAGCCTTCATTCTGCTGATAGGCAGAGCCCTTAAAACCCTACAGAAAATAATATGCTGAATCATTTTAAAATGGTGTATAGAATCATATTATCTTAAAAAAGGAAGCCTGGGAGTCTTTAGATCATATTAAATAAAAGCAATGTTGTGTATTAATTAATAGCAGCTAACAGGAGTCAACTTTGCACAAAAGACCCATGCAAGCTGATATCAAATTGGTCTGCATGCCTTTGTTCTTGTCACTATAACATTAATAAACCAACTTAAGTCAGGAATGTCCAACTGGCCAGTTGATGGCACTCATCTCTGTTAACCTTAAGTCCCATAAAATATCATTATAGAATAGTTTTAGCAAGTTCATGGTTGTAATACGTATTCAGTCGCCTTCATGAAATTGCTTGGACAGGACTGAGTTAAATTGTTTGACTATAGAAATCCTGAAGCAAACATCCAGGAGCGGAGAGAAGGGCATGTGTTTCTCAGACATCCCTTTTTTTTTCGGCTGGGCGCAGCAGGATCAGCCCCACTGACAGAATGTGCTTGTTGTCATGGCAACACCCTCCCCTGCTTCATACACGAAAGATTAGCTCTCACTGTGCAGAGGAGAGAAATTCGGGAAGTCAGGCTAATCCCCGGGTGCAGAGAGAGAGAGAGAAAGGTTGAATCATGCCCGGGGGATGCCACATCTGCACCGATAGAATTGGCCAGCTAGAGAAACTGGTATTGAAACTGAAGAGCAGAATTCAGCCTAAGTGTCAGCTACAGGCAGAAGTAGACTATTCAATAACAATGATAAAAGACCTGGTGAAGGCTTTTGTCGGCATAAAAACCCGTCAGCAAGAGTTGGACTGGATAGAGTTTTCGATCCAAAGACAAACATTTTATCAGCACAGGAGTTTCTGGAGATATGGAGGAGCAGATTCATTCATAATAATCCATAGAATACAGAGTATGGAAGATATACAGAGCATTATAAGAACTGCAAGAGTTACTCATCAATTAGGCGCTTGAGAGAGGCTGGCTAAGTGGGTTAAGTGCAAAATTCACGAATCCAACCAATCAGATTTCAATCTCCATTCGAAAGCAGGGCTGTATTTACCTTATTGCCAGGGCTGCTGTTAGAAATCACGGGGCCCCATACAGCCTACCTGACAGGGCCCCCC
>BLSH010556737.1:298228-309553 GCA_018402905.1 Glandirana rugosa
CGGACCCGTGTGTCCAACCGGGCTTGTCCCTTCGCATAGTCACACCACACTGTTCATGTCCTTGTTACGGGAACGACACCTTCGGCATTCAGCTGCTGGAGGGAGAGACACACAGCAAGGGCATTGTTCCTGTACTTGTCACACCACACTGATACGCTTCCCTGTTCGGGCCAACCTGTGTGCCCAGGCCTCCTACAGGAGGGCTGGTGCCCCCCCCTATCAGCGGCCCTGCTTATTGCTCTTGCAAGTCAATGTCTAAGGCTGTAGGGTGAAGGAGGCAGAAAAAGCCTCAGAATTGACAAATTGTGATACCTTTTTCTTATTTTGTTTCTCTTTTTTGGCCACTTCTGGACATTTGTGGCTAAATTAAGCAATTGAGTTGCATTTGGTAAATGGGTGCATGAGATGTTGCGTTCAGAAAACATAATGTCATCTCTCCTTTTTCTAGTTTGTTGGTCTCTGCAGTTAGAGAGAGAAGCTCTGAATATGAAACAAATAGAATGTTGTTTCCAATAGTGTAATCTAGAAATATTTTTTACATTTTTTTTAAATGACCAGAAAACAAAAGGGTGTCATAATTTGGGTGTGCTCAGGGCAGCACGATGGAAAAAGACAGCCCTAGTAGTAAAACGAGTGAAAAATGTTAAAGAGGAGTTCTGGTCATTTTTGAGTTAATTAAAAGTCAGCAGCTACAAAAAATGTAGTTGCTGACTTTTAATAAACACACGTTCACCTATCCCAAGTTTCAGCGACATGCTCACCCGAGCCATCCCTTCTCTCCCTTTTCTCTCTCTGGCGCCGGAATCTCAACTGCTTCACAGCCGGGTGCACATGTGGGAGTCATGCTGGGCCTCCTGAATGGTCCGGCAGTCTTCTGGGAACTGTGATGTGCTCCAGAAGACTGCAGGGAGGGGGGAACTTTCACTCAGATCGCCTAGGCAATCCGAGCGGAGATGGGAGCGGGTACCTGTCAAAACTAGGTACCCGCCCCCCCCCCCAAGAAAAAATTGCAAATGTGGCAGGGGAGGAGTACTTAAAGCGGAACTTCCCCTTTTGGATGGAGCTCCACTTTAATTACTAGTGAGTTACTGTTTGAGCTGGAGGTTGTCTTTTGTTACTGCTTTTTGCTAACTTTGTTTTTTAACTAAGATCACTAATAGATTGGGACATTTGTACAACTTATAAGAAAAACACTGTTGGATTTGTGGCTGCAGCATTGCAGTTTGACATAAGTTACACTGTACAAAATAAAACAAATTCAATATACATTTTCTTGCAATGATTTTCAAATGGAAAAATTGGACCATTCTTTCAAAATAGTCAATGTGGCATTTTCTATTGCTTACTTTAAAAAATATATATATATTTGTAATATTAAAGTGTATCTTTAGCAAACTCATTTTTCTGTTTCAGGTAGAGGACAGAATAGTTAGATCCTCTGTTTTTTTTAACCATCACTTTCTTTTCAACAACAGTGGTTAATTGGGCAAACAGAAGGGGTTATTCTTCCCAGTGGGACACAGACAACAATACATACATAATGGGGATCTTATCTAAGACTAAAAAACATTTTACCTATATAGTTAAGATTTTTAGATATTGACTAAATATTAATAAATCAGTCTATATTTTAATAGGCACAAACGTAGACACAAATGTCATTGTGTGTGCACAAGACATATCAGAAGTTCATATTACAATATTGGGAATGGCTTATATAAAGAATCAAATGATATAAAGAAAAACTCACACAATAGCAGTAGGCTTCATGTTTATGAGCATTTTAGTCAAACGCTGTGTTTTCCATTCAAACATATATAGGAGCGTTCAAATGGAAAACACAGCATTTGACAAGAAAAGGCTGCGTTTGACCTGCTTTGCCTGCAGTGCAGCTGAAAGCAGGTCAAACACAGCCTTTGAAATGCCATGTGTACTGCTCAGTTATAGTCAATAGGGTTTTTCTGACCTGTGTTTGACGTGTCTTCCAAATGCAGGAAAGCAATGGTATGGATTTACTAAAAGCAAATAGACTGTGCACGTTGCAGAACTTAGTAAATGAGATGAAAGCTACCGTTTGCAAAAAATACAGAATCACATGCAAGGAATAAAAACAAAGCATTTTGCTTGGATGGTGGAGGTGTGCAGACCTTCCCCTTATTTACTAGGCTCTGGAGCAACTGCCCTTCCAAAGTGCACAGTCTGTTTGCCTTAAGTAAATTCACTCCAATGCCTGTTGACATAGACTCTAACAGATATACACTCACAGGCCACTGTATTAAGTACACCTAGCTAGTACCGGGTTGGACCCCCTTTGCCTTAAGAACTGCCTTAATTATTCATGGCATTCAACAATGTGTTGGAAACATTCCTCAGAGATTTTGGTTTATATTGACATGATAGCATCACGCAGTTGCTGCAGATTTGACAGCTGAAAATCCATGATGCAAATCTCCAGTTCCACCACAAAGGTGCTCTATTGGATTGAGATCTGGTGACTGTGGAGGCCATTGGAGTGCAATGAACTCATTGTCATGTTCAAGAAACCAGTGGTGAGATGATTTGAGCTTTGTGACATGGGGCATTATCCTGCTGGAAGGAGCCATCAGAAGATGGGTACACTGTAGTCATAGGGATGGACATGGTCAGCAGCAATACTCAGATAGGCCGTGGCATTTAAACAATGCTCAATTGGTTCTAAGGAGCCCAAAGTGTGCTAGAAAATAACCCACCACACCATTACTCCACCAGCCTGCACCGTTGATACAAGGTAGGATGGATCCATGCTTTCATGTTGTTTAAGCCAAATTCTGACCCTACCATCTGAATGTTGCAGATGAAATCGAGGCTCATCAGACCAGGCAATGTTTTTCCAATCTTCTATTGTCCTATTTTGGTGAGCCTGTGCGAGTTATAGCCTCTGTTTCCTGTTCTTAGTTGACAGGTGTGGTACTCAGAGTGGTCTTCTGCTGCTTTAGCCCATCTGCTTCAAGATTCAATGTGTTGTGCGTTCAGAGCTGGTATTCTTCAGACCTTGGTTGTAGTAACAAATGGTTATTTGAGTTACTGTCCATTCTCCTCTAACATCAAGCTGCCACTTACTGGATATTTTCTCCTTTCCCCACCATTCTCTGTAAACACTAGAGATGGTTGTGTGTGAAAATCCCAGTAGATCAGCAGTTTTTGAAATACTCAGACCAACCCGTCTGGCACCAACAACCATTCCACGTTCAAAGTCACTTAAATCCCCTTTCTTACCCATTCTGATTCTCGGTTTAAACTTCAGCAAGTCATCTTCACCACGTCTAGATGCCTAATTGCTGCCATGCGATTGGCTGATTAGCAATTTGAGTTACCATGCAATTGAACAGGTGTACCTAATAAAATGGCCAGTGAGTGTATACAATAAACATTATAAACAAGTGCCAGCTTTCTCCCTTTTTATATTTACTGCTGAATATGTCCACTACAAAACTGTATATACTTGGCATTGGAAACATTTATGTATTTGTATTATTGACATTACTATCCCTTGTTGTTATACTTAGTGCAGCACCACAGGAGATGGTGATACTATGTAAAATTAAAATTTAAAAAATAGATTCAGCAAAGGTTTGGGCCTATAGTACAGAACTAAACCTAAAAAAAACAACATTTTTTATGTATTTCAGATAAACTAACCATTACAAGTGCAGTACAATAAAATGGTGAACTCTTCCGCCCCGTCCCCTTCCCTTTTGATACTAACCACTGCTGAGAAAAAAAAAACATTACTCTCAGTGCCTTTTACCATAAATGTAAACGAAAATGAATTTTTAATAACCCAATATAGTATAAAATGTATTTTGACTTCAGTTCTCCCTTATCCTCTCTTTCTAATGCCACATGCTGCTTCGCGTATACCATGAATCTTCCCTCTTGCCCTGACCTCCTGCTCGTACTTTGACCTAGATTTTGCCTGCTGACTTGGATTAGTTGCCTTGGCGCTCCCTGGCATGGCTTGTTCTAGCAGTATTCAGATGAATCAGCAGGAACAGTTCAGTGCTACAGTCCTTCAGTATTTCTGGTGGGCATAATATGGTTGGTTTACTAAAGGCAAATAGACTATGCAGTTTGCAATTGCAGTTGCTCCAGAGCAGCGTTTCTCAACTCAAGGCGCACCAACAGGTCATGTTTTCCGGATTTTCCACAGATGAAAAGGCAGTGAAACTGATCAAATCACATGTGCAAAATAATGGAGAGCCTGAAAACATGACCTGTTGGGGAACCTTGAGGACTGGAGTTGAGAAACACTGCTCCAGAGCTTAGATAATGAGGTGAAGCTTCACTTTGTGAAGCATACCCAATCACATGCAAGGAAAACAAAAAAAACAGCATTTTTGCTTGCATATGACTAAATGACAGTCAGCAGAAAGTCAGCAGAGCTTTTTCTCATTTACTAAATTTTGGAGCAACTGTACTTGCAAATTTTCACACCTGTTATCTCACGTCTAAAGATTTTGTCATAAAAAAGGATCTTCTCCCAAAAAGCTCTGTATGTCTGTTAGGAAAAAAAAAACACACCTCCCACATTCAGGTGATTTAGTGGCTGTCAGCTCATTTACAAAGTTTCTCTCTGATTTCTAACTCTAGTGGATAGCTGTCATGTTATCCTCCTCTTGTAGATGGAGATCATAACTAATTTGACTTTTTTATCCTTAGTGAAAAGAGCACATGGTATTGCTGACATCCTCATGAAAATATTAGTTGCCTGGCTCTCTCTGTTGAGCCACTGACCTGAGCAAACAAGCAAAAAGTGAAATCAGAACCGCTGAGCTGCATTAATGGTTCCAGTTATTGACTTGGAAAGCATTAGAGCAGCTCTTCTCAATGAAGGTTCCTCTAGAGTTTGGAGATCAGGCAAGGGTAGCCAAGAAAATTACCATATACATTTTTAACTGTGTATTTAGATATCTGCATGAAGTTCATCCTTAAAGCGGCATCCATAGTAGTGTGAAATACATAAAAAATAAACCGGTTTGTTCATATTTGCACTTGTGCCTAAAAAAACAATATTACTGTATTATTATAATACCATATGCTGTAGTAAAACCCTAAAGTGTGAGAAAACAAGAAAAAGAACACAAAAGCTTTCAGAACTAGTTTTAGAACTAGTAGCTATAAAACTTCCCCATTGTAAATGTTGGCCCTCAGGCATCCTTGGAAAGTCCAAAAGTGCAATGCATACAATATGCGTGCAGTGTGTATGTTCTTCAGGAGTTTACTTGGATTTCCTCCTGAGTCACTGGCAGGGTGTTTGGCATCTACCTAAAATTTGCCCTGGCATGATAAGGGTATCAGACTGTTAGCTCTTTCAGGAGCATAAACTGTTGTCAATGGGTATTTACCCTAAAGCACTGCACAGTTTGTGGGGAATGTCCAAATAAATAAAAAAAAAGTAAACAAATTAAAGTATGTAATAAAGTACATGAAGAAAATGGATTTAAAATATATTGAGACATTGATGGGTGTAAATTGTGCCTTAAAAATACTTCAGGAAAAGATCAACTAGCAGTAGTTTAACATGTCTGCCACATATTCCATTATGAATAAAATTAAAAATATACCAATATATTAAAATTCCCAAATTACCAAATGTTTGTATTAAGATATGTGCCATTATATCTATGGATGACACTGTACGATACAAAAAAAATCGGAAAAGAAAGTGGAACAGAAATAGATTGGGACAGCTTTTATGCACCCTTTATATACTGTATGTTGTGCCATTTACAAGAGATGAATTCAAAAATAAAAATCATTCACAGGTAAAGAGTAATTTGCTTCACATATTCATGATCCATTTCAAAGAGCTCCCCTAATGTATATAGGTCAATAATAATAATTATATATTAAATACAAATAAAAGATCATTGTCCAGCTTTAAGTCCTTTTATAATAGTATAGATTTTGTATGCAAACATACACATATTTGACTCCATTTCCAATTCTACTGCAACTTTTAGCATGTTTTCCTTATTCAAAAATAGATTTGAGAAATTAACACTTGGTAGTTCATTTTTATTGCATTTAAGGGAATCTTAGATACTAAAACAGCTCCTAAGACCGTGATATGATGGTTGGGTATAACTCAGCAAAGCTCACACTGTTCATCTGATGGGCTGGTGTTTGAAGTCAGCAGTGCCACCTACTGTGCATTTTAAGATAAGCAATGGCTGCACCACATTTGCAGCCCCTGCAGTTTGCAGAGAGAGTGAACATAGAAGTGCATACTGCAGAGCTTTTTCATTCATCATAGGACTCTCTTCTCTCTGATTTATGTGCCCTGAGGTATAAACATTTTTTTGCAGTTTATCTTGTGTGGAAGTTATCTCTAGTGCTACAAAAGGTTTTCAAGTTTGTAAGATTGTAATATATTTGATTCTAGTTTAGGAGCCCAGGTCACAGTACGGGCTGCTCGTGCCATGTTTCTGAACCCTGTGCATGATCTAAAAGTCTTAATCACTCAGGGGTGCTTTAGGCACAGTAGACACAAGAGCTGATGAGTACTTCATATGCTATTTTTAGCAGTAAACCGTGTTTAATCCGCATGTGACTTTGGGCTCCTTCGCTTTTCATTCAACTTGATCTTCTGTATCCTTGCATAAATCATGAGTCCAGTGACAATCCGGGGCAGATACATTCATTACATTGCTGTGTGCTCCTGAAGTGAACTATAGAGCCCTAGGACTAGGCAGCTGCTTAAATAAATACCAGGTGCTGTACAGCAGCTAGGCTTTATCACTTAAATACACTTCTGTATCAAGTATGGACTGGATGCAGATAATACTCTTACAAACTACATTTCCGAGTTAAAAAAAAAAAAAAAACAACCTTTGAAACACCCAATTGATCAATTTTATGCAAATTATAACATATTCTGATATGTCTCACTTGCCAAATTGTCTTTTTAGAGTAGTTTTGTACCATGTTAGCTATTGGTAGAAGCAGACAAATACTACATTACACTATATCTTTTATTGGCTAATAACAAATAAATAAAATGTCAACTTTTTAAAACAGTTTGGACTGGGGCCCAGTTCTACAGTAAACGCTACATATCAGCCATGTTTCTGATTAGGAAATACCAGCTTGGAACGTCCGAGCATACAGTCTTAGGGGTGGATTTACTAAAGACAATTTGGCTGTTCACTTTGGAAGGGAAGTTGAACTTTACAAGAGAGTTTTCTCCAGATCTTAGTGAATGAGACGAAGCTCTGCTATCTTCCATCATCCAATACAGTGCAAGCAAAAATATTATTTTTTATTATTTTTCTTGCATATGATGGTAATCTTTGCAAAGTGTAATTTCACCACCTTCACTAAACTCTGTGGAGAAATGGCATGCAAAATGCATATTCCCTTGCAAAATGAACAGCCTTTTGAAAATCAACTCCTTAAGGTCCATTCACATCTGCTTTCTTTCTTTTTTTTTTTTTTTTTAATATAAGTAAGCATTTCTTGACTTATCCATGGCAGCCCCGATTGCTGAAGTGCCCTAGTGATCAAGTCAATTTCTTTTAAACTATCAGGAAATGCTCAGAGATGGTTAAGTATTGAGTAACAGTTACTGGTTTTATTATACAAGGGTTTATATGTATGCGTTGTAATACAACCCTACCCTTGTACTTGCCTGGTGGACAGCGAAGAAAAATGCTCACCTCCTAATGCTATTAGACCTGTACTTGAGTTACTCCTTTTTTATTCAACGTAAGCTTTGATTCTCACCTGGATATCTCAACTTCTCCTTATCTTGACAATCTGAAGATCTGTTTTAACTCTACTCTTCATCAGTACAAATCCACATACCCTTGTAGGTTAATCTCAAGTAAGTTTGAAGGGTTTTGGAATCTTTGGCTAGCTCACACTGCAATTAATTCCCTTTTTTAGTTATGAGATTGGTATGTAATTAAATGTTAGCTTTGGACACCACCTCACTATTTTGTTAAACAGATGATGGTAGTAGTATTCATTAGTACCCACTTGCTTGTTGTACCAGGTTGGTTATTAATACAAGACAGAAATTGTGGAGTTGGATGGTACCTTTTATTGGCTACCTGAATAGATAAAAATTTGAAAACCTTAAAGACAGCCCAGGTCTGTTCCTTAGGCCTGGTGAAGTCATGTCTGAATGCATGACTACGCTATGCCACGCAGGACTCTTGAGTTAGGGTCCATTCATACCAGATGCAATGGGACTGCACTGGTCAGCTAGTCCAGCGTATTCGCACCACACCCCCACTGCAAAACAAAACAATATGCCTTGTCTCCAGTGTGTTGCGTTTCACACCACTGCATTGAGGTGGTGTGCGGTAGTGTGTGCTGAAAAACAGTGCTGCATGCAGTACTTTTTTCCAGTGCAGCACAGATCACCACACCCCAGCTGATAACAATTTATGAAATGTCATTGTGTAACATTTAAGTAAAGTTCATTTAAAAAAAAAGCAAACAATACTATGGACCGGAATCGGCACATCAACGCAGCGCTGGTCCGGGTGGACCACACCATACACCTGCCTCTGCGTTTTAATACAGTAGCTATTGTGAATGGTATCATTCACTAGTCTTGTGTTTCTCTTTTTTGGCACAGTGTAGTCTGCAGAGATCTGGGCTTATAGAAGGAATACACGATTAGAAAATCAGCCGATCGCTTGACCGCCTAACGAAACAGCGGTCGGTGGTCAAAAACGTTCCAGGAATACACGGGTAGAAAATCGGTCGATTGCTCGACTGCCGAGAGGTCGGTGGTCGAAAACGTTTTGCTCATGCTTGATATGTTCAAGGGATTTTTTACTGCCGAACTTCATACCAACGCATAGAATATCGTTTGTTCGCAAATGATACGACACAAATTTTCAATTTTTTCAATCAGTCTTTTTTGTTCACGATATCGGGTATTACTTGCTGGGCATCAATGGTTAGAATATCGACCGATCATTCGCAGAACGGAAATTTTTGGACGATATTCTTGTTGTGTATTCCTGCTATTAGCTAGTTAATAGGTTTCATTGAATTC
The DNA here is from genome assembly GCA_018402905.1 of Glandirana rugosa. Classification (NCBI taxonomy): domain Eukaryota; kingdom Metazoa; phylum Chordata; class Amphibia; order Anura; family Ranidae; genus Glandirana; species Glandirana rugosa. The sequence goes on from BLSH010556737.1 coordinate 307,281, forward strand.
TAATGGTATTATTCATTAAACGATGCAAGTTGCAATTTGCTAAGTGTAGAATGCAGTATCCTATTGCAAGCAACCAAAATTCTCTTTACTGAAGTCACACTAGCACAGGATGATTATTGAATGATTGCTCTGGGTACTGCACTTTGCACTCAACAATTGGCTCCTTGCACTAGTATTTACTGAATAAACATAATTGGTCTGATTCTCACCTAAGACTTTGGAGCATGAGATTTATTTCACTGCCCCCTGTACGCTTTTCTCTTGTATACCAATATTTAAAGTAATCTTTCTTATCTCCAATGTTATCAACTATATTAGGTAAAATGTTCATATGCTCTAAGTATTTTACTTGCAGAAAATACACTTTATATGTGGATTGCTTTAAAGATATTGTAATCCATTTTACACAAAGTTTACTTGTAGTCGTAAGGCTGGTTGTACATTTTTAACTTGCAGCTTATAAAATAGTGACTGTTCACAAGAGATTTGTCTTTAATCACAAACATCAACAGATAACACTTATTTAACATGTCTTGGTCTTTCTTTGCAAATCCTTGGAGGGATTGCCATTCTTTACTCAAAATGTTTTCAGATGACAAGCCAAGTACCAATTAAAAGATGTGCTAGTTACAAAAAAAACATTATTACTGTTTTTCCCTTGCTGCTTTATCAAAATAATAAGCTTCTAAATATATAGCTTGCCAAACAATGATATAGGTGTAATTTGCTGGGATAACTAGATAACCATTAATCACTACAGTAGAAGTTACTATAGCTGCAGCAGTGAGAAAGGTTTGTTATGGTAGTTAGCTGGTCAGAGAGCTGGAAGACTTTGATGCTCTATCATTTGTCTGGTTAAATTGATTCTCAATGGATGACGCAGTCATTTTGCACCCTAAGACACAGCAGTGGAGAGCTGGAACCTTTGCCCTTGTACGTTAAAGCGTAAGTTTAGTGATTTTATTTTTAATTAGCCCCATAGAGTTCTTACCATGAATGAAAAGTATTCCTTGTGCTGGTGGCTCCTGTGTTGGTTGAAATCTTCCATCATCTGCTTCTACCCAACCCCAGATACCCCTGCAGCTGTTATCATCCAGTGCTGCAGGGGTTAATACAAGCACTTGCACCTCCATTCATAGAAGCCGTGCTATCAATTCTGGAGCATGACTGAACTGGCAAGAAGTACCCAGGTAGATGATCCCACAGCTTCCGGGCAGGGGACTCTACTTCCTAAAAGGGGACACAAACAAGAACAGTCCCCAGTTTCAGGAGGCTGTCCACAGGAATCAGGGTGCCGGTCCCCTGAATACCCCTGTCATTTTGTGTGCAGCATAAAGTGCTGTATGTTGCATTTAAAGTATTTTTAATAGCATTCAGATTTTTATACAGCAGCTTGGGTTGATGGGGTTTAGGGGGAGCGCAGAATTGTATTTGCATTCTGTAATCCTGTAATGTTTTTGTGCCCTTAATACAGCAGGATGAGTGAACGTTATCACACTAGGACAGGAAGAATGTTACTGGCAGCATCATCAGGTGAAAAACAGGGGCAAAATCGAATGCAGAGATGCAATATATACATTTTTCTTAGTTTAGATATGATTTAACTCTACCAAATAAACGAAATCCTCTAATTCTGACCCTAGCACTAGCCCAACCTAAACTAATCCCTCTAAGTTTACGTATTCTGTGGCCAAAACAGAGGGCATCAAAAGCTAAAAGTACAGGGAGTGCAGAATTATTAGGCAAGTTGTATTTTTGAGGAATAATTTTATTATTGAACAACAACCATGTTCTCAATGATTCCAAAAACTCATTAATATCAAAGCTGAATATTTTTGGAAGTAGTTTTTAGTTTGTTTTTAGTTGTAGCTATTTTAGGAGGATATCTGTGTGTGCAGGTGACTATTACTGTGCATAATTATTAGGCAACTTAACAAAAAACAAATATATACCCATTTCAATTATTTATTTTCAGCAGTGAAACCAATATAACATCTCAAAATTCACAAATATACATTTCTGACATTCAAAAACAAAACAAAAACAAATCAGTGACCAATATAGCCACCTTTCTTTGCAAGGACACTCAAAAGCCTGCCATCCATGGATTCTGTCAGTGTTTTGATCTGTTCACCATCAACATTGCGTGCAGCAGCAACCACAGCCTCCCAGACACTGTTCAGAGAGGTGTACTGTTTTCCCTCCTTGTAAATCTCACATTTCATGATGGACCACAGGTTCTCTATGGGGTTCAGATCAGGTGAACAAGGAGG
>BLSH010556737.1:330438-341329 GCA_018402905.1 Glandirana rugosa
CTCTTGTACGTACCTCGGGGTCTGACTCCCTCTAACTGTCAATAAAACTCAAACATAAACGCTTATTAGCGTTACTGACAACAGTGGGAGAGTGGTTCGATGAACCGCTACCAGAACATCGGGTAAGGTCGGAAGACATCCAGATGTTAGAACAGGGACTGTAGGACCCTGTCGAGAAACCAGCACCGGTACCACCTCTCTAACCTTAGACTAACTAACTAACGAAGACACCTGTCGACAGAAAATATGTCCATTGTTCGACTCTAATCCTCGTGAGGGAAATTAGCAAGATTTCTGGCTCCCAGGTGTCTTCTATACAGATAATGAGCTGAGATTAGGAGCACTCTCTTAAAGGGAGTGCTCCTAATCTCAGCTTGTTACCTGTATAAAAGACAGCTGTCCACAGAAGCAATCAATCAATCAGATTCCAATCTCTCCACCATGGCCACGACCAAAGAGCTGTCCCAGGATGTCAGGGACAAGATTGTAGACCTACAGAAGGCTGGAATGGGCTACAAGACCATCGCCAAGTAGCTTGGTGAGAGGGTGACAACAGTCATTGCGATTATTCGCAAATACAAACTCAAAATAACTGTCAATCTCCCTCAGTCTGGGGCTCCATGCATGTTCTCACCTCGTGGAGTTTCAATGATCATTAGAAGGGTGAGGAATCAGCCCAGAACTACACGGGTGAATTGTGGCAATAATCTCAAGGCAGCTGGGACAGTAGTCACCAAGAAAACAATTGGTAACACACTACGCTGTGAAGGACTGAAATCCTGCAGCACCTGCAAGGTCCCCCTGCTCAAGAAAGCACATGTACAGGCCCGTCTGAAGATTGAGAACTAGGTGAAAGTGTTGTGGTCAGATGAGACCAAAATCAAGCTCTTTGGTATCAACTCAACTCGCCGTATTTGGAGGAGGAGGAATGCTGCCTATGACCCCAAGAACACCATTTCCACCTTCAAACATGGAGGTGGAAACATTATGCTTTGGGGGGTGGTTTTATGCTAAGGGGATAGGACAACTTTACCGCATCAAAGGGACGATGGATGGGCCCATGTACCGTCAAATCTTGGGTGAGAACCTCCTTCCCTCAGCCAGGGCATTAAAATGGTTCGTGGGTGGGTATTCCAGCATAACAATGACCCAAAACACACAGCCAAGGCAACAAAGGAGTGACTCAAGAAGAAGCACATTAAGGTACTGGAGTGGCCTAGCCAGTCTCTAGACCTTAATCCCATAGAAAATATGTGGAGGGAGCTGAAGGTTCGAGTTACTAAACGGCATCCTCTAAACCTTAACAAATTGGAGAGGATCTACAAAGAGAAGTGGAACAAAATCCCTCCTGAGATTTATGCAAACCTGGTGGCCAACTACGAGAAACGTCTGACCTCTGTGATTGCCAACAAGGGTTTTGCCACCAAGTACCAAGTCATGTTTTGTGAAGGGATCGAGGGAATAATTTTTATTTTACTCATTAAAATGCGAATCAATTTATAACTTTTTTGAAATGCGTTTTTGTGGATTTTTTGTGGTTATTCTGTCTCTCACTGTTAAAAAAAGACTAGACTGATCATTTCTTTGTCAGTGGGCAAATGTACAAAATCAGCAGGGGATTAAATACTTTTTTCCCTCACTGTATATGGTTCACTTATTATGTATGTTTTAGAGTCATTATTACAATTAGTTTATTTGTCTGCACACTATTCTCTGTATACAGAGTGAATATTCTTTAGTGTCTGTTTAACATTATAAGAGCAGTTGCACAGTGGCATTTATTTTATTCCAAATGATGGAGATGGATCTCCATACCTGTTGTTCAATGAATATTTAATTAAATGCAGCCTTCTAGTGGTGCTATATAGGCTGAAATATAGATATAAATGATTATACAGTGGTTTCCCGATGTAAAGACAGTGTGTTGTCTGTTTATCCAATTATTTAGATAACCTATATCTCTGTTTTAGAAACTTTCCTGTACCTTGTGTGGTGTCTCTTGCAGGTATCCCGTTTTGACAAATCAATATATGGTAACCATATATGCCTCAGGCCAAAACTATCTTTGGTGATGTTGATAGAGTAGGGAAGGTCACAATCTGTTACACTGGGATAGGAAGTGCAGGGATATCTCTCCCGTGGGGACACAGAATCCAATAAAAAAACATGTAAACATTAAAACCCAGTGACCAGTTTTGGCTGGGCTTCAAAGTTATGTTTATATAATATATAGCCTGGTGTTCAAGGTACATTACTCTGTAGTTGCATGGGGGAGAGGGGGGTTCTGCCATTGACTAAGCACCAGCTTCTCCAATCCTGCCCCTCTTGGGAGGACTGATTTTTTAATTACCAGGAAGATAACACTGGTTTCATCAAAAGTATGTGTGTAATTATACTCATGCATGGTTCAGCCATTTTTAAATACTTTTGAACACGTTGAGCATGCTATTTATATAGGTGTCCATAGATATTAACTACTTCAGCCCCGGAAGGATTTACCCACTTTCTGACCAGAGCATTGTTTGCGATACGGCACTGCATTGTTTTAACTGACAATTTTGCGGTCGTGCGACGCTGTACCCAAACAAAATTGACATCCTTTTTTCTCACAAATAGAGCTTTCTTTTGGTGGTATTTGATCACCTCTGCGCTTTTTATTTTTTGCACTATAAACAAAAAAATAGCGACAATTTTGAAAAAAAAAATAAGCGTACACTGATTGGTTTGCGCAAAAGTTATAGCGTCTACAAACTATGAGAATAGATTTATTTCATTTTTATTATATATTTTTTTACTAGTAATGGCAGGACTGTGGTGTTTCTAACTGTATGGGGGCTGGGCTGACTGGTGGAGAGAGATCGTTGTTCCCTATCACTGGGAACAGACAATCTCTCTCAACTCCCCTCTCAGAACGGGGATCTGCTTTGTTGACACTCGCAGATCCCTGTTCTGCCTGTCTCGGAAGCGATCGCGGGTGGCCGGCGGACATCGAGTCCACTCCACCCACTAATTGGTACCCCCGTTAGCTAGTGAGCGTGCCCACACCACACGTTCCCTTGAGCAACGTACCGTGACGGTGATTCGCGGGAACAAGCTGACCTGCCGCCATAAAACAATGGCGGCTGGTTGGCAAGTGGTTAAGAGACACCCTCACAATCTAGCCAAAAAAGGTCAGTGATCTAATGTCCCAGGCCCAGGCTTATCTGTATGTATAGAACTATATTTCTACCACTTTACAAAACTCTGGTTCGGCCACATCTTGAGTATTCCATCCAGGTCTGGTCACCAATCCTCAGGAATGATGTGCTTGAGCTGAAGGGAGTCGAAAGAAGGGCAACAAAACTAATAAGGGGGCTGGAGGACCCCAACGACTACAAGTATTAAACTTTTTCTTCCTGAAGATTACTGTATATACAATATACAAATCTTTAAATGGTGACTCTTACATTGGGTGGAAACTATTTAACCAAAGGTCTATAAAAAAAAAAAACCGCAGGACCTCACAATGAAGTTGGATGAGCAGTGGTTCAATCTCAAACCGCGTAAGGTGTTCTTTGCTGTTTTGGGAGTGTGGATACGTTCAAAAAATGTTTTGATATGGAAAATAATAGTCACGCACACCCTCAGGTTGACCTGGATGGACTGTTGTTTTTATTCAGCTGTTCTATTCCCGTTGACAAGCAGGTTCATGTTAGTGGCAAACCAATACCTATATTACTTGTATGCAAAAGAACACAAATATGGTAAAGTGGGCAGCCAGATCCCACAAATACATCATAGTTGCTAAGCATGATGTTCTTTATTTAAACATTCTGCCAAACATTTAAGATTTGTCTAGACTCTTCCTCTGATTACTCTTATCGTAAGGTACTATCCTGAATGGGTAGATGACAATGATAAGCTAATCTGTCTTTTTTTTTTCTCAGTCTCCAGCACATAGCTACTCCAGCTATGACTCTGGTAAAAATGAAAGTGTAGGTGGTTGCGGTGAAGATCTGTCTTTGAATCGGGGGGATGATGATGAAGATGACCACGATGACCATGAGGATGTAGAGAAGGCAACTGAAGCAGATGGAGTGGAAGCAGAACGCTTGAAAGCTTTTAATGTAAGGAATCAAAATGGTTGAATTATAATCATTCTGAAGTCAATGGGTAGATTTGAAGTAACATGTTTTAAAATGAAAACTTTTTTTTATTTAGAAACATGGTAGTTATGGGCCATGGTTCCTTAGTTATTGTAATGCTGCTTTCCATATTTTCATTTAGTACAGTGATTTTCTTGATTTGGTTTGCTTTGCTACCGAACAAGCCAGGGATTATGATGTTAATTGAACCAATGGCATTATGGCACATTTTATTCTTCTGTGTATTCATTTTTTCACTTTTTAATTTAGTTATGCTTCTTGTTTGCATGTAATATATATATATTTCTGTATTTAGGTCAAGAAATTTCAAGCAGAAAAAAATCCCCCAAAAAATACAGGTAGACCCCCTAGAGTTGTATAAAGATTAACAGAGGGGGTACATCAGCCCTAAGACAGATTCCCAAAATAGATATTATTTCAGGCACCTGTTTTATATTTTTGTGGTTCCCTGTTAAATAAGGTACATATTGGTGAATACAAGTGTGCTGGTATATGACAGTTGTGTGCCAGCAAACTCACCCTCCATTCCAGAATTTTGACTGCAACTTTTTTGCTAAACCTAAGTTTTGGTAACTTGATTGTTGAAGCTTGTAGGTGAACAGAAAAGACTCAGCACACAGGCAGCTAATCAATGGCAGAAGTTTTGGTCATATCCTTTGCTGCATGTAGCTGAGGTCTTTGCTTTACGGTAATGTGCTAAATGGGAAGAGCAGCTGCACAGGGAAAGTTTGAATTGTCTTTAAATGAAAATAACGGTATGCATAGAACTCTAATGCACGCCAAATGCTTTGGAGCTAAGAGATTTGCTTTAAGGGCATGTCTTTTAATGCCTACTAATAATTAAACATGTATGGCATTTGCTCTGTAAATAAATTGTATGAATGCCTATAATCTGTACCCCACATAAGTATTATTTTACCCTGTAGAAAATTGTAGGGCTTTAGAATGGCAGTAAACATGGGATGTGGTAAGCATTTCAACCAGTATAAAGTACAGGATCTGTGTCTTTTTTGAGCTCTGCACTTAAAGTGCACCTGTGGATTATGGACATTAAATTATTTACATATCCTTATCAAGCAGCAAAAGAGCTTTATAACATGCAATCTCTTACCTCTGTAGGTGTGTTTAATGTAAAGTTCTTCATTCTCAAAGATCCTCAAAGTTTGCAACAAAGACTCTGAAGTGCTGCTGCAGCCCTTTTTCAACAGCTTAGGAACACCTGTTGTGTAATTTACATTAGAGGGCTGACATCCTGTCAAGATTCTGCTCTCATAGAAAAACACACTGTGTTGTGAACTTCAGATTGATTTCTCCATATTGCTTATAGATACAGAGGGAAATAAGGGTTTGTTTGTAAGTGCTTTAACTGCTTGATCAGAATCTGAAAAGTCTTTATTGCACAGGTTCACTTTAAATGATCAGGACACTACATATTTATATTTAAAGCTTTTTGTAGAACGTTAGCCATATTTAAACAGGAGTAGGTGTGACAAATAAGCATGCCTTTTAAAATCTGTTAATATATGAGCCAGGATTACACGGGCATAGGATTAAATCCCACTTCCAGCCAAAACGTTTTATATCCTCTTGGGTAAGATAAGGAACCTCTTTCTGGATGTTATTTGTATTTGTGTTCCTATTTGGGAGATTTCCCTTCACTTTCTTCCAGGACAGGAAGGAATGGAAACTCTTTCCAGTGGGCATAAAGCCAAATGTATCTTTATAGTGTAAGGAAGTGTTTGAACCTCTGATGATGTTTTTTACTGTCTGTACTTCACTGTCTGAGTAATGCCCCACCCCCCATTTCTTGTTTGAGTGTCAGGAGAACGGGAATAGTTTCCCAATGTTGTCACATACAGAAATAAAAACCAGACAGAAAGTTTAATTATTTTCTGTTTTATGCAAAACTAAAAATAAGATTCTAGAGTTAGGTGTTAAATAAGTTACCAATAGCACCGCCTACCTAATTACTGCCACTTTCATATAATGACTATCCTAACAAATTTTGCTGCCAGAGATTCTGGCCTGGGATACATCCATAACTTCTGATACTAAAAAGCAAGGTCCTAAAGTGTGCAAGCTTTAATTAGTTGCTGTTTTTAGTTTTGTACTTTCTTTTACCCCTTTGCCTTAGGGAATGTGCACAGTGTTTTTGTTTCCTGTGTTGCAGTCGTGTTTGTGTTGTGTGCTTTATTCTCTGTGAATGTCTGTGCCTATGGTTTGATTTAAGAGTGTAAACTTGATGCAGAGCACGTTACAAAAAGTTGCCAAAGTATGCTTTTTGGGATTACTTTTTCTTTGCATCATTAATAGTTTATTGTCTGCTGGTGTGTCCCATTATTATTTCCACCAGGAAGTGCTCTTGGTTTAGGATGATGTATCTCTGTATATACATTATTGTTTTCATGGAAAGTCTCTACTCCTGTCTCTGTGGAAGGTGTGGTAGTAAGATGAGAGACAAGAGCAGCCCCTCCAATCCCTTCTCCTCTGTCTCTCTCTTACCAACAGATGTTTGTCAGGCTGTTTGTAGATGAAAACTTGGACCGAATGGTCCCTATCTCTAAGCAGCCCAAAGAAAAGATCCAGGCAATCATTGACTCATGCAGGCGACAATTTCCTGAGTACCAAGAGCGTGCCAGAAAACGTATACGCACTTACCTCAAGTCCTGCAGGCGGATGAAAAGAAGTGGTTTTGAGATGGTGAGTTTTGACGTAAAATCAAGCCCATCAGAAACCCCATATGTAATTCATGGCACTATTTTGTTTTCATCTTAGTGTCTTTATTTTTATCCCCAGTGCAATCAGATCAAAACATTATTTTATTTTTTTGTAATCCTCTCATCATTCCTGAATTTTACCCCATTTGACCCTTGAACAGAAACCACCTGTGCCTTATTATTTATTCATCAGGGCTGTCTAGTTTTTCCGGTTTAAGGTAACGTTTGTTTGGATAATTGTACAGACCAACTTGAAACTAGCTACATTTTGGATTGCTTCTAAATGTGCCAGCAGTAGCTTTATGGGAATTGGCACAGATTTTTATTTTGGTTGCCTTTAATAGAATGTTTCTCCTTTACTCCCTGCTTAGTGTTGTAACAATAAAATAGCCTCAACAAAGCCAACATAGGATTAAACATGCAGGAAAATATGTGCAGATTATAAACTGATTTAACATGGGAAACCTCCACTTTATGGAGGTTTAGACAGAAGCCTTACTCCAAGTACCAGCATTTACACATTCTAGAGCTTTAAGTAAGTGGTTACCTCGGCAGTGTAGTAAGTGAATCTCGGATTTGTATAAAAAGTTGTAACATTCGTCTTTTTAGTTCAACTGGATAGTACAGCTCCTACTACAAGTCTGCAACCTCAGCATTACATGTATATTGCGCTGGTGTTGCGTCTTTGCGCATTTTTACACTTGGACATTCACAAAATTCATCACTGGTGTTTGGAGTTGGGTTTTAAAATGACACTAAACTCTGGTTTAAAAATAAACCCTATACATGTATGTATTCCTCACCTAAAAAGTATTGCTCTCAGCCTTCTCCAGATCTCCAAAATCTTTTATTTTTTGCGGCTGTGATATGACTTCCTGTTAGAGAGTGGCTACATTCGTTCTCCATGGTTCTACTCTATGTAGGAAGATAGCCGTCCTCTTTTGCTCCCAAGATGGACTAAGGACTATGGATTATAAAATATGGGGTGTGTAGTTTGCACAGAGCTGTGCACATGACTGTAACTAATGTGCACAGTTCTTGCAAACCAAACAGAAGTGAAAGAGAAAAGGAGTGGCTTGGGAACTTACAGAGAACATGACAAGAAGGCAGAAAAGCACAGTAAACAAGATTTTATGAAAGATATTTTACAGGGCCATTAAAGAAGAAATATGTAATTTAAAAACTAAACATACTCACCTCCATGATCTGTGTGTTGCTGCAGCTGTCCCACCTTGGCTCTAAGACCGAAAACTTAACAATCACATGGCTGCTGATCACTCAGTTCTCTGTCTGTTCTGGGTGGAGAGCAGTGACTGTTAGTCATCACTTTCCGCTCTGCTCCTCCAGTGCTCACTGAAGCGCAAGGTTGGAGAGGGGGGTGGAAGCGGCTGGCTCAGGCTCTCAGCCCTGTGCTACAATATTGTTGGGATACTTCCTGAGCCTGGGGGGGGCTCTGCCCCATCAGCAATAGCCTGCTATCGGGTGACTCTGGGTCTCAAGAGGACAAAAGTAATTCTCCTGTTACTCACAAAAGATGTATGGCCAATAAAGCGCTGACCATACTTCTCTTTTAAGTAGTGGAAATGTATGGAATACTTTTGGAAAATAAGGAGATCATTTAGTGTCACTTTAAGTAAATGTGGAAATGTTTACTATAACCTATGTTTAATAATGCCTGTGGGTCTAACAATGTAACATAAAGGGATGTAAATGTGAGTTTAGAGATAGATTTAAGAATATCATATTGTGAGTGCTATGAATCATAAGGCAAGCTTGATATAGTATTACTTACCTTACTATACACTCAAGGATGTACAGACTCCCTAGTTAGGTAGAATATCTTCTCTATCTGTAAGGTGATAGGTTCTCATCTAAACTTCATTCTATCCTGCTATATAGTGAATACCGTATTTAACATTAAAAAGCACTACAACATAAATGGGTATTTTAAACATTAAGTGAAAAGCCACTAGAATCATTGACTTTGTATTTAGTGTTCCATATCTTTTTTGCTGATGTGTGTATTTTTTTCTGAAGTATACTGTACATCTTGTCCAGAACGAAATTTGAATGTTCTTACTGCCATAGGTGTCTATCTATTGTATCTCTGTCTTTGGTACTCTACAGCAGTGGTTCTCAACCTCAGTCATCAAGTACCCCCAACAGGTCATGTTTTGGGAACTTCTCAAAATAACTCTTATCAATACCATGGCATTGATATTGATTTAAAGCAGCTGTGCAAAGGAAAGGAAAACCTGAAACCATGGCCCGTTGAGACTACTTGAGAACCACTGCTGTACAGCATTCAGGTCGTCTTAGTTCCAACAAAGCATGTCTTACTTCTTCCAAGTAAAGATTGAACACTTCTCACTGGGATCATCCTTTAACCCAGTTTAGATGGATAACGGTACTAAAATAACATGCATTAAGTGTTGTCATTTATTCATCCATCCTGCACATTCCTGTTGAAGTACAAAAGGATGTCCTAAGAATGAACCAATTGGTACGTAGCAAATCAGCAGCAGCTCAGTAATTCCTACTGCCACATGTCTCCTTTATTGACAACACAGTCCAGACAGAGCATGGGGGAATGTACAGTCATGCGATTGTCAAAAAGGGAGGATGGGAGATGTAGTTTTGTAATCCCAGGAAGATGACATCCAGACGCCACTAGTAACCCCCCTTCCTTTACCAATATAAACTTGAAAGTATACCTAACACAATAGCACCAAAACAATCAGATAAAAAGGGGAATGGTTTATACCCCTGTAATTTTTTTGCCATCTATGTCATATTGGAGAAATTTCTTTTTACTTCCTATCCTGTAGTGTAGACAGCAGGAGGTGAGAGGAAATCTCTTTAAAATGATGTCTGGTGACAGCTGTGTAAGGAGATTTTCAAGTGTTGCCATTGGAGAATTTCCCCTTTACTCCTAAATTCCAACTCACATTTTTGGATCTTTCATCACTTCCAATTCCGATAACTGTAGGAACCAGAACAAATAGAAAGAACAAGTCTCTCTAGTGGGAGTGCAGACAGCAATAAAGGGGCTCTAACCTCCCACCACTCGGTTAAAAGTTGGTGGTCCGTGTTCCTGTGCGATTCTTGTATGATTCAGTGTGGTGAAAATCACTCTGGATCGCACCAAATGTAGCACATGTACTAGTCTGGATAAATAGAAGATAATCACCACTCTAGGTTGGTTTCCACATGTATCACCTGCACTGCATGCTAGCAGGTGCTGACCCTGTTCATCATAGGCTTTAAAGTAGAAGAGAAGAATCTGGTTGGCTGCACATTTTCCTCATTGTTCTTCACAGGGCTACCTACAATTAAGAAACCATAAAGTGCACTTGTGCATATCTGTATATAAATATATACACTTGCAATCAGAAATATTCAATCCCCCCACCTCAATAGACAATACAGTGATGTTGATGAAAGATAATGAAAATAAATGAAAAAAAAAACCTGTGAAATAACAAACAATATTTATTGATACATATTTGAGTTATTTTGACAACAGAAGTTGACTTAACTTTGGAGTTCAAATGAAAATTGTAAGTCTTGTAACACATGAGCATGTGCAGTATTATTCAACCCCCAGCTTCAGTACCCTGTGGAGCGCCCTTTAGTTTTTATAACTTCTAACAAGCGCTTTCGATAAGTGCTGACAAGCTTCTTACACCTCTCGATTGGAATCTTTGCCCATTCTTCACGTGCAAAAGCCTCTAACTCAGTGATGTTTGACGGCTTCCGTGCTGCAACTGCCTTCTTCAAATCCCACCAAAGATTTTCAATAGGATTTAAATCTGGTGACTGAGAAGGCCACTCCAGGAGACTCCAGCATCTTTTCCCCAACCAAGCTTTGGTTGATTTGGAGGCGTGCTTGGGATCATTGTCTTGCTGGAAGAGCCAGTGATCACCAAGGATTAATTTGTCAACAGAAGGAATCACGTTCTTCTTCAAAATGACTTGGTATTTCTGGGAATCCATGATGCCAGGTACACAATCAAGATTGCCAGTTCC
>BLSH010556737.1:343069-354069 GCA_018402905.1 Glandirana rugosa
AAAAAAGTAGATTTTCAGAACTTATTTAATCGTTTTTACTATAAACGTATCAGAGAAGATGAAGGGAGAATTCATTAGTAGTCCTAGGGTCAACATCTCCTATATGACCTACGATGTCATAGTCATTTGTTTCGTGAGTATCGTTACACTAGGAATTTTCCAATGTTAATTTTTTACTATATTAATATTAACCTTACAGGGTTACGTGTGTCGTGTCGGGAGACTTGATAGGAGTGTACGAGGTGTATGTTAAAACGGAGCATGTTCGGACGTCAGTACAAATAATATTTGGCAAAATGAAGTTTGCTAAGTATGGTTCCAGTATATCCTCTACAACTGGGATCCTGATGATTACTTAAGAGGGAAGTAGAAGAGACTATGCAAATATCATTTTTGCTAATTTATTCAAGACTTTTAGATGAAAAAAATGTCAAATGTCTCAGTATTGCAAGATGGCCCTGAGGACAATGGCACTATATGGACTTGCATTTAAAATGAACACATATTTACAGTTATTTGTTAGATATGTTTCTGATTTGTATATAGCGTTGTAGATCATAAAGGCATATTATAGTAAATCCCCAGGTAAACTGCTAACCTATACAGTTGAAATACATATACAGTATGTTTAAAGTTTTACCTCCCAAAGGTTTTGTTATTCTGTAGAGCCAAACTTTTGCTTTGCACACTGCACAGACAGATTGGCAACACCTGTAGTTCCAGAGTAAGAAATTCCTCTTACTGGTTCAGCAATGCTTCCTACGTAACTATTCCGCCTACAGCCTCCTCATTGGACAGTCAATCAGCATCATCAGTTGTCTCCAGAGAGCTGAGAGCTGAGGATGCAGTAAACTTGCTCAGCATGCTAAACCAGGATGCTAAACCAGAAAGTATTCATGTAGGGAGATCTCTTATCCTGATGTAGAATATATGTACCACTCAAATGAATCATCCATTGCCGTATGTCCTCTGTCTTCTGGAGACCTCCAAGCCCTACCACTGCTATAATTGAGTTTTACACATCTTGCTGCAAGCTAAGGAATCTCCATGGCATTTAACACCCCACAACACTCACCCACTAACCTTTAAAAAAAAACAGAGGTCAACTATATAAAAGGAGGCTTGAATGAAGATCCAACCGCTGACAGGAACACCTGGAGACCAAACAGGATACTTAAATCTTGTTGAAAAGATTGTGACAGCTGCTGTCAATTCTTCCCAGAAACTACCGTCCCCTTTCTTCCAGCTGCTTTGCTAGTAAAAGTTGAGGAGAGTGACCTGAAATAGAAAAAAGTGAGAGCCAGAAACAGCCCACAACCAAATATTTGAAATAATTAGCTTTATTTTATTTAGTTTAAGGCCCCGTACACATGGGCAGAATGTTGGGAGACATTTGGCGGTACAAAAAATACCGGCCGACATTCTGCCCATGTGTATGTCTGTCTGTCCGACAGAAGCCGAACGACTCCCGATCAGCGCTCTCAGCCAGTTGCAGAGAGTGCCGATTGGAGTGATTTAGTGGGGAGGCACCCCCCTGTCAGAACACAACAGCCCAGCGGATGGTTAGTACAGTGTCTCCGACCAGAGCTAGTATGCACCCAGCTTAACAGTGGGCACAGGCCATTTCATACATTTTGTGGCCTTAACAGATGACCTACAAATGAATTCTCCAAAATTCAAAAGAAATTAAGGACTAATCCTATGCTATTATGGCCATGCCAGGTGGTCATCCAGCAGATTTCATTGAATAAATGAATATTCAGCCCATCATCTGCTCAGCATTAAAATGTTTGAGAAACTGTCAACAAAAAAAAAGTTTACACTACTTTGAAGCCTGTAGAAAAATAACAGCCAAAGAGATATGGGCCTATCTTTGAAATAGGAAACCTGCTTCTGGTGAAAAAACATTTACATCCAGAAGTTGGAATGACTCCCTATACAGTCATGTGTTTAGCTTCATAGTATTGTATTGTAATGGATTGATCATTTTTGCTATTTCCTTTAGATAATTTAAAGTAGGACTGCGGCAAAAATCATTTTTCTAGTAGACAATGGCAGAATAGGATAGATAGGGAAATGGTTAGTAGTGCGGTCTGTTTTTCATCACTATCTGTATCCACTATGGAGAGATTGCCTCTCGCCACTTATCCTGATGACCATTGTCACTGGAACACAAAACGAAGGCGAAATTTTCCAACTGAGACAAATGTCCTTGTGACAAATAATAGGTGGAATTTCTTCCCACATTGAGAACATTTCCACTTAATTGCTGACATGTTTTGAAGACAGGAAGCAAAGGAAAACAGACCATAACGAGGCCCTTGCTGAGGTTCTAACTCTTACTCTATAGAAAATCTAATAAAATGCTAAGGCCTATGTGTGGCCTTGTGTATGTTTTGCAGATCACTAGCTTGAGGTCAGCCTGTCATTGGCTTTGTGGTTTGAATGAGACACATGTCAACAAAGGATTATTCTTAAGCTACTGAGCAAAAAATCTCCGGAGTAGTTTAGATGGTACATGATTTCAGCAGTTCAAATAGCTTTTGAGATATAGAGTAAGGCCTTCATTTAACAACACAGTGCAAATTATCTGATGTATAATTACCTACAGCCACCATATTTTTTTCCAGCTACTTTTTTTATTGGATTTTTTCAGTAGATAAAACTTATCCACAGTGGTCTTGAATGAGTCCATCACCTAACTTGTACAATCGGTCCCCGGGTTACAAACAAGATAGGGTCTGTAAGTTTGCTCTTAAGTTGAGTTTGTTTGTAAGTCGGAACAGGTATATTTTTTAAGTGTAGCTCCAGCCAAAAATTTTTTTCTAAGCTTTTTGGATAGCATAGGGAAGGGTTGACGCCCCTGTATTGTTTGTTTTGCTGTCTGGGCCCCTGTTCAGAAGATTTCACCTAACTTTCTGTCCCAATGACATTTGGATTTTGAAAATTTTGGGTTGTTGTGGAAACAATCCTTGGTGCTAAAGCATCGGTGAAGACACCTTTTTCCCATTATGACTCTTACAGGAGTGAATTTTCCTTCCTAGGGGGAGATTTTTTCTCACTTCCTGTTGTCTCCCTCCGTTTGTAAGTAGGAGCCGTTTGTAAGTTGGATCTTTGTAACTAGGGGACCGCCTGTACCCATAACAAGGTTTGTATATTAAGTAGCTTGAAATTACAGGATCTTTACATGCACTTGGTTTGGTCATGAACATTACATAATTAACAAACAAAAAAGTTGCGCTAGTCAAAGTGATAAAAAATTAAGGTGTTAGAGCAAAATAACCCAATGAAAAGGATAATCTAATGAACCTAATATTCTTAAATTTACACAAAAAATGCAATCAAGTGAAATAACAATAATTGTGAAAAAAGGAACAAAGAAAAAAGTATAATTCTGAACTGTATATAAAAGACATTCAATGTGATGTAAACAAAGAAAGCTCCAACAGGAAATTCCTTCCACCAAAGAGCATGCAGATCCTCCTGTGACACTAATCACCCTGTTATTGGTGGTTACCTGATAAAGTGGACCTCCTATTGCTAGAGAGAGATAAAAAAGGGAACCAGGTTAACCTCTGCAGGAAAACGTAATCAACCAAGCCTCTGGAGCCCGCTGATGATCAAGAAGTTCCTCCATGGTATCCAACTCCCATTAGAGAGTCTCGATCAGCCAAGACCACAGGGCATATACATTATATATGGAAAAAAGACTCCAACAGTGTGATATAGTATGAACTATTTTGTTGGTATTGTGGTGACGTCAGGACACAGGTTATACGTCATTGATATTGCTTATATTCTACGAGCCATCCGCCCCTATGGCAGTTCCTAAAGATCTGCACCATGCTAGTCACCTGGGAGAAATGGAGACTTCTCCCCAGTGGGCGGCCAACTGGCATCCCGATCGCCCATCACACCAGATGCTCAGCAAACCAGAAAAGGTCATCCCATTTCAATCCCAGGGACACCATGGCAAATTACATTGTCTATATTTTGTTGGTATAACCAAAAAGGTACTTACAAACAGAAAATACTTACAAGCGTTGGTTTAAAATGCATTTGCCAGCAAACAAGGAACAAAATCACCCGCACTTCCAGGGTCACGTGGGGCGTGATGATGTCAGCGCATAGCTCTGCCCATTATATAATTAAACAGTTCTTTATTACTAGATTGAAAAGACTCTGGTGATGTTTTTTTTCTTTTTTTGAACAGTCGCTGCATTCAGATGCCAGTCCTGGCATTGATAACCAAGAGCCTATAGTTGACTAAATTTATTTGTAAATTCCCTATGCTGGAAGATTAATTTTCACCTGTGCGGGATAGTATTGATTTTGTGTCTCTATTCCTCAAAAGGAGAGGATGGGGGAATAACCACTTCAAGCTTGTCAATTTTTGGACCAAGAACAGGAATCTAGCCTTAGGATCTACGATTTCTGGGAGAAGTGTCTCCTCATCTAGCACCTTCAACAAACAAAAAAGACGATCTCGGACATTAGTGGCATCATAGGTTTTATTAATAGTGTCCGCAACTGACCACCAATAACAATACAGCTTTGGCCGCACCAAAGGTCAGCGAGAGCACCCCCTCCCCAATGCCAATGCAAATGAAACAGT
Organism: Glandirana rugosa; assembly: GCA_018402905.1. NCBI lineage: Eukaryota > Metazoa > Chordata > Amphibia > Anura > Ranidae > Glandirana > Glandirana rugosa. The sequence goes on from BLSH010556737.1 coordinate 347,685, forward strand.
TTTTGTGGGGTACAATATACTCTATTTAGCATAAACAGTTGTGTAAGCCTCTGAATTGGTGAAAAAAATACCATGGGCACTATTTCTAGGGCACTTTGCCAGTTTTGCCAGCTCCCACCCATGGCCCATCAGATTTTCGCATATGACATTTTAGTGTCGTAGAAATAACAGATGGCATCTGATTGCCTGCTGTTGGTTATTGGCTTTAACATATTATTTCTTCCCTTAATAAATAAAAATGTAAGCGGATAAAGGGTAGGTACATCTTACCCTTTACCCAGTCCATTCCACTGATGAAGAGGGAATCTGTGGTGTGATATTTAAGAAATATGAATGTAGGCTTGTCAATGATCGACAGAGACAATTCGGATGACTCTTGTACTAGTAGGAGATAAAGTAAATATACAAGTGTAAAGAATCTAGGGTACTGGATACCATTATTTTCAAATAACCTCACTTTCACAGCATGTCCTCTCAGGAAAATTATAGCTGAAAGGTTTTAAAATAGGATGAGTGTAGAAAAATGTCCTTATGTAAACCTCTTCTGCCTGAGCTGTTACCATGAATTGCATAGCTTCGAAAGCTGCCTTTCTCACTCTGAGGAATTTTTATTTTATTTTTACATTTATTTCTGAAGTGCTTTTCAATTAGCACTCTGAGCAGCCCTGACTATTGTTCCTAGTGCAACTCTAAAATTAAGGAATCCAATTAAACAGTTTTGTAGGTAATGTCAGCAACTAAAGGTGAACAAGGGCCAGCAACCCCTGTAAGTTGTACATGCCAGCAACTTTTCAACTAGCTGAAAGTGCAGAGAAGTACATGTTAAACTTTAATATATCATTCAGGTCCTGTTTTGTATGCGCTGGAAAACATTGGCTTTTAGAACAGACTTTGCAGCGTTTATCACAGCATTCAGCAAAATATCATAGCAGAACTTTAAAAGAAAACCTACGCAAAGAGAAATACAGGGGCTGCAACTGATGACTGAAAAATACTACTTGTCTGGCTGTCATGATGATTCAGTGGCATGAATTATTTTTGATTTGCTAACCTATAACAAAAATGCAGATCATTAATTCTGACTACTCTGTTACATCACTGGCTGCATACTTGATCCGGGTCAGTCAAAAAGTACTGAATTTAGAAACTCACCAACAATTAGCATTTTCAGAAGATAATTAGCAATAGCATCTTAAATTTCTTGTGGTAAAAGAAATATGTAAAGTGCCTTTGCTTACCTTGTTCTGCATAAGCCAGAAAACTGCTAGGCCTGGTTCACACTGGTGCAACATGAAAGTCACATGACTTTTGATCCGACTTTGCCTTGTGACTTCAGTCCGACTTCATGCGACAGAACAATTCCTTTGGTTCTGGTATGGATGAAACCTTACGCCAAATTTATATAAATTAAAAAAAAAGCGTGGGGTCTCCCCCCCTTCAGTCTGGTATGGATTTTGAGGGAAACCCCCACAACAAAAAAAAAAAAACAGTGTTGGATCACCCCCAAAATCCATACCAGACTGACCCTTATCTTATCCGAGCATGCAGCCTGGCAGGTCAGGAAAGTGGGGGGGGGGGGCGAGCGCCCCCCATCCTGAACAATACCAGGCCACATGCCCTCAACATGGGTGAGTGCTTTCGGGCCCCCACCTCAAAGCACCTTGTTTTCATGTTGATGGGGACAAGGGTCTCTTCTCCACAACCCTGGGTGCTGGCTGTGGGGGGGGTCAGCGGGCTGGGGTCTTATCGGAATCTGGAAGCCCCTTTTAAGAAAGAGGGCCACCAAATCCTGTCCCCCCCATATGAATGAGTATGGGGTACATAATACCGCTACCCATTCACCCAAAAAAAACAGTGTAGTGTAATAAAACCATGAGACGGTTTTTGACAAGTCCTTTATTAAAAATGGCTAATGTCTCCCGTGGTTGCTCTAATGTCAATGTCAATCACAATGAAAAAAAACGCTTCTCTGACGATGGCTGGTGCCATTCTGTCAGCTATGGTGTCTGACAGTTCCCAAAGCACCAGTCCATGGGGACAAGGTGCTTTGAGGTGGGGGCAGAGCCCCCATGTTGAGGGCATGCTGCATGCTCAGATAAGGGTCTGGTATGTATATTGGGTGGACCCCACACTGTTTTTCTTTTCATTGTGGGGTGGGGTTACCCCTCAAAATTAATACCAGAACCAGAGTGGCTGGTATGGATTTGGGGGGGGGGGGCACCATTTTTTTCAATACATTTTGCATTTCTAACATTGCCTTTGGGCACAAGTCGCATGTCAGTTAAGATGAGGATCCGACTTGGATGCGACTTCTGTTCAATTCTATGGGCTGAAATGGGACAGAAGTCTGACCAAAGTAGTGCAGGAACCTTTTCCAAAGTTGGACCTACACAAGTCGGACCAGTTAAGAATGCTCTCATAGGTAAACATTGCTTTTAAATGTCATACGAATTGTGCTCTCAAAGTTGGAGCGATTAACGCAGCATGATGAACTGGGCCTTATGGTGATCTCCTGGCTTCAATATACCTTTGAGTTAGTAACCCAGAACAAGTGAAGATAAAGAGCCCTGATTCACTCTGATTTCAATTACGATATACGTGTTCTGGGTCAGTGACTACAAATGTATTAAAAATGTAGAAAAAAGCTAGATACGGCCAAGCAACTAGCATTTTCAAACAGATGTCATCAAAGACAGAACCCACTCATTTGTTTCATGCTAGGTGCTCTTCCACTATCACTCTGGCAATTTGAGATTATAACCAGACAGGTAAAACAAAAATCATTTGTCTGTTGTTCCACTTTAATTATCTAAACTCTGTGAGAATAAAAGGGAATTTATAGTCTTACTTTTGAGACCAGAAAGTAAACTTTTCAGTGTATTAGTCAATGTATTGTATATGCACAGGGGGTAACCATAATTGGTAATTAAACACGCTGCTCTGCATCCTGCTGAGCCTTGCTGCGCAATGATTGTGCTTTCTGTTCCTCTCTCTATATCTATATCTAAGTCTGCTCTGATGGTCTAAAATAGAGTTGCCACCCCATCCCTTTAAAACCGAACACATATTAATTACACAGGTTCTGTGGCTGTTTAAAGTGGTAATTATGCTCACTTGGTGCCTTATCTGCATTCAATTAGCATCAGAACCTGTGTAATTCATATGTGTTTGGGTTTAAAGGGATGAGGTGGCAACCATAGTCTAAAAGCATCACGATCAGTATTTCTATATGGCTTATCCTGTAATAAATTAAGCCACAGAAGTCAACATGGAGGCCTTTTGATTCCCAGCCACATAAACATTACAAAACCTTTATATAAAATACCACCATAAAAATATCATACAGACATCTGTTAAAATATAAAAAGACATGTCAATATTAGGTAAAGGGTGCCATTACAGCTTATAAAGTGTACTCACAAAAAGCATGATTGTTTCTGCATATAGATTATACATATATTATTTGCACAGTAGCAGCCATTTTTGCTCATTTCATATATTTGCTATGCTTTCTCCTGATATCTCAATGCAAGTCTGTTTATTTATTAATAGACTTTCAGGAGAAAAAAAAGAGTACATTCCTCTTCTGTTGCTTATCCTATGAATGATTTTCTTGCAGCAGTTCACAGCAGGATATTGATTACATTGGCATATACAGTAGATAACTACTACATAGGAAATCCTATGTGTTTAAATATAAAATTTTATTATGACAACGTGAAACAACAAACCAAGTAAAAATAAGAACATTTGTTAAAAAACAATCATTACAGAACAATAATAATAATAAAAAATAACAAATGAAAATGACCCATTTGAAAATAAATGATACATTAGGGAAAAAGCTCTAATGAGCATTCCTATTCAAAAGTATGTGGCTTTGGCTGCAGAGTTTCAAATATACTAATTGTAGTGATCATTCAAGGGCAGAGCTCTAATCTTTTATCAAAGCAGCATCAAAAAAGATAAATGTTGGAAGGAATATATTACTAGGTTTATACAGCAGTACTACTTATTTCATGCATGTAAAGAAGGTGTTACAAAAGAAAATGTTGTGCTTTGGCAATTATATGGCAAGTGTAGCCAGCAATATACATACTTCATGCTGCAGATAGTGCAGTTCATCATGGAGAAAATTTTCATAGACTGTATCGCTATGCCAACAAGGTGGCCCCTTCACACTATTAATTGTGTTGCCTAGTTACCACTTCTGACTAGGAGAATTTATCTTGACATTGGCAGGATACAAGAAACTTGGGGAGGGGGGGTGTTAGATATAAGGCGTTGCAAGGCTATAGACACACAAAGAACTGTATGTGGGGCAGGGGAGAGGTATACCAAGTATGGCATAGTAGTATACATTGTTGGGGAGGTTGAACTAGCTTTGTGATTGCAAAAACAATCTGCTTTGTTCATAGGAGCTACAGACCAGGGAATAACTCAAAATTAACTATGCTGGTAGTTTGCTAATTTTTATAAATAATGAAAATCAACAACTTGCCCTGTTCTCCCAGAAGATGCCAACACAGCACACAAGGCATATGCCATATGGGCTAGTATCCCCATAGCAAGAGTCCTCTACTGATGGGCACCATGTGTTTCTGCACCACCAGTACTTCAAAAAGTTGGCATTAAAACTGGAGATCATGTGAAGCTTCTTGGCTTCTGATTGATGCAGTATAATACTACCTCTTAAAAAGTTAAAGTTAGGAGGTAAAACAAAACATCATATATATTATCAAGGTAAAGCCAAATTACACTCAGATCATGAAAAAAACACAAATTAATGCAGTTATGCATTCATCAAAGTTGTGTATTGAATTTTAAATGCAACTAGCGTATGTACCTGGATTTGAGTTAGCATTGGCACCTTGAAATGTCCTATACAGTAGCGCTTAGATGGGATAGGGAGGGGAAGCACTAGGAGCCAATTGGTTATGCTGCGTGCAAATGTACTGATAAGAAACAGGCTCAGTGGAGGAGAGAGCAGAATGAACGAGGGGTGAACAGCGGCTGCTTCTTCACTGTCCACTGAGAGGTGAGCTATGTCTTTTTATTTAACTTCAGCAAAGGAAAGTAAGGTCCCCAGACTGGTCTTGCTGTCTAGGGATATGTCAATTGCAGGACAGAAACACATCTCACTAATACAGTTTTCGTACTAGTACAAGTAACAACTGTGTATTTAGCTTTTGGCCTGGAGTTCAACTTTAAAAAATGCCTGCTATTCACCAATTAATTTCAAAGAGTGAAAAAACCAAAGGAATTTAAGCTTACTTATTCCTTATCAGTTCTTTGGGTTTGGTCACAGAGATTTGCTTTATTCAAAATAAATTGGAGATCAGCCTTAATATAGACTGCCTCACAAAAGATAAAGTCGTTGAGAGGACATCTTTCTTGGCTGGTACAGCAATCCTAATCATGCATTTAAAGAAATTCTTTATACGGTAAACCAGTATTGGATTAAATATGGGGAAGCAGAGCTTGGTGAACAGTGGAGAGCAGGGGATTATATTTTATTCAATAACATTTGTTGCAATTTTTAACAAAATGGTGACCATCTGCACACAGACACCTACTCTCTGTTGCATAAATATGAATGAGATGGGTAAAAGGCCTCTACAATTAAGCTCAGAAAAGGGCAAAACGTGTGTGAGGAGTTCTCTACAGGTGGATAATGGGAGTCAAAGCCATCTTTTAGCCATTTCATTCATATTTAAGTAACAGGGAGTCGGTGTCTGTGTGCAGTCACCATTTTGTTGAAGTCTACTAGAGCCTAGCAAGCTGATTCTGTCTTTCTTCCACCAGTCTACAGGTGATACTCGAAAAATTAGAATATCGTGCAAAAGTTCATTTATTTCAGTAATGCAAATTAAAAGGTGAATATATGAGATAGACTCATTACATGCAAAGCAAGATAGTTCAAGCCATGATTTGTCATAATTATGATGATTATGGTTTACAGCTCATGAAAATCCCAAATCCACAATCTCAGAAAATTAGAATATTACATGCAATCAATAAAACAAGGATTGTACATAGAACAATATCAGACCTCTGAAAAGTATAAGCATGCATATGTACTCAGTACTTGGTTTGGGCCCTTTTGCAGCAATTAGTGCCTCAATGCAGCGTGGCATGGAAGCTATCAGCCCGTGGCACTGCTGAGGTGTTATGGAAGACCAGGATGCTTCAATAGCGGCCTTCAGCTCTTCTGCATTGTTGGGTCTCATGTCTCTCATCTTTCTCTTGGCAAAGCCCTATAGATTCTCTATGGGGTTCAGGTCAGGCGAGTTTGCTGGCCAATCAAGCACAGTAATACCACGGTCATTGAACCAGGTTTTGTTGCTTTTGGCAGTGTGGGCAGATGCCAAGTCCTGCTGGAAAA
>BLSH010556737.1:422568-433584 GCA_018402905.1 Glandirana rugosa
CAGACTACTAGGTGACGGGTCACAGACGATGGGGAGAGACTGCTAGGGAGACGACCGAATGCTAACGAATTGGTGAACTGTTGACCCGTGAATTTGGGGGAATTGTTGGTCTGGTTAAAAGTCGAAAGTCGCGAGAGTGTGAAACTTACTGTTAATGAGTCAGTACGTTGTGACGTGGGTTTACTTTAAACGCAGGAAAAAAAGTGTGTTTATCTCGAAAGAAAACCACCATAAATTAGTAGAGACCCAAAAATAAAAAACACGATGTGTTGCATGACTGAGTAATTGTCATTCAAAGTGTGAGAGCGCTGAAAGCTGAAAATTGGTCTGGTTGTTAAGGGGGTTTAAGTGCCCAGTTGTCAAGTGGTTAAGCAATCGTAAGCCAGCAGAGGGATCGTCAGAGAGGGGTAGCAGACACTGGGCAGTGGATCATCAGACTTGCGCTTTCATTTTGCTGTCCCACACTAAAACAAAGCAAGTGAAGAGAAAACGCACATGATTTTGCAATGATATGTGTTTTTGAGTTCTTTTTCTGAGCTTTGTCTCAAGTCCTCCGCAGCACACACGATCACAAGCTATGTGAAGGACCACGTTGTCCTGTAAGCCATGTAAATGCAGAGCGATCTTTGAAGGGCCATAATGTTTTATATCTGTTACATATATATGTCGTATCTACTGAAATCTCAGACAAAGCCATGTGGAGGAACAGAGGAGAGTCACAGAGTCACTTTTCTGTCTCATTCATTTGTGTGTAAATTTCAGCATATGAGGAGCAGACTCAAAAGCCCCACCTACTGGCTGTATATAAAAAAAGCAAAATATGCAATATGTCATATTTACCTGTTAAAAATATCATTTACAATTTGTTTTCTAATCCGACTATAATAAATTATCATTACATTCCCTTTGACATGCCTTGATAAGCATGCATGGATACACACAAGGCAATGCAAAAAGATGTAGATTAAGGTTTTCAAAAGCTTCCACTTGAAATGTTTAATGTTTGTGCATGAGGTAGCAGAAATTGCAGGCGCTATATGCAAAGCACAGTTACCCATGATAACCAAGCTGTTTAAAGCAGTGAAATGAGAAAGGTGAAAACACACACACACACACACACACACACACACACACACACACACACACACACACACACACAGTTATTAAATTTGTGAAATTCCTTACCATTGAAGAGAAAAATCCAATTGAATTTTCAGGAAGTCAGCTCTCGAATTCAAAAAATGCTGCATGTATTCTGCCAGGAAGATCTGTTAGAACAGTGATTACATCACACCCCCCCCCCTTTCTGTCTCTACACCATAATCAAACTACATTTCCCATGAATCCTTGGGATTGGAGTGAATGTGGAAAGTGCACTAGGCCTGTACATGTTAATGTGAACAAGCCCACTTCAACATAAATCACACCCCTCATTGTGCAGGCAGCAAGCCATACTACTCAGTAACACACAGCATGTCTGTGCTCTCCCCCTCCAGCCACAAGGGGATACACATATTGCCCTTACTTGCTTTATATAATCATTACTGAACTGTAGACACATCGCATAATGATATATTACACACTGTACTCTGCTGTAATTCAGTATTAGAAATATTCCTCCCCCTGCTGTAGCTTTGAGAACTTTCTAACAGCAATCCGTGCTGGTATGGTGTATATGAGAACATCCCTAGCTGCACCACAGAAAGAGTTGGGCCATGATGCTTTATATCAGCGTGTGGCACAAATAAATGTTGGCATGAGAAGAAAACATAAAAGTGCAGTGCTAACTTACTAATCAATAACACAATAATGGTGGAACTCTAAATAAACTTCAATATCAATGCAGTCTCATCAGTGGCCATAAGTGCAATCTCATCAGTGCCTATAAGTGCAGGTTCAACATCATCAGTGCCCATAAGTGCCGTCTCAACATCATCAGTGCCTATAAGTGCGGTCTCATATGTGCCCAGAAGTGCGATCTCACATGTGCCCATAAGTGCAGTCTCATATGTGCCCATGTGCCCATAAGTGTGGTCTTGTATGAGCCTATAAGTGCGGTCTCAACATCAGAGCCAGTAGGTGCGATCTCAACATCAGATCCCATAGGCGCAGCCTCAACATGAGAACCCATATGTGTGGTTTCATGGTTTCATCATCAGTGCCCATAAGTGCAATCTGCATCATCAGTGCCCATATGTGCAATCTCATCATTAGTGCCCATATGTGCGGTCTCATCATGTGTGCCCATATGTGCAGAGCTGGATTTTTACAAGACAGTAGTTTCCTAAAAGCAAGCAGGGATGTACTTCAGTCCTTGCTTGCTGTAGTGGGAGGAGGGGTCTCACAACCCCCGGTCTGTACCGCCCATTGAGGTGGTTTCCTCTCCTTCTCCTCATCACTACGAGACATCAGCCGGGTGACAGAGCGGGGGGATCTCGGATTGTGACAGATCTTGCATCTTGTATATGAAATACCGATGTCCATAATGTCCCGCCTCTTAGACTGGTATTGAACCAGTATGCTGTCAATCACAAAGCTGGTCTAGGAGGCGGGACATTACAGCGAGCGGTATTTCTTGTACAAGATACAAGATCTGTCACAGCCCGAGATCCCCCACTCTGTCACCCGGCTGATGTCTCGTAGTGATCCCTGCTCTGCAGTGAGAGATGGTGGGTGGGGGGCGGCAGCGGGAGGGGAGCGGATTGAGGGCGGTGCTGGCAGGGAGCAGAGAAGGAGGGAGGAGGAGAGGAAACCACCTCAATGGGCGGTACAGACCGGGGGTTGTGAGACCCCTCCTCCCACTACAGCAAGCAAGGACTGAAGTACATCCCTGCTTGCTTTTAGGAAACTACTGGTGGGAAGTGACAAGACCGCTGGATGGGCGTACAGGAGGAATAACAGCCAGCGGTCTTACAAATGGTCTTACAAACAGGAAAGCACTGGGCAATAATGTTTTTTCTTCAAGATCAGCAGGCTATTGTAGAGGAACTACAGAGCTCAGAAGAACATGAATGGCATAGTTGGTGAAGGTAGGAGATCAGCAACAAGGACATGGAAAAAAGTTTTTTTCCCAGAGTTCTGCTTTAAACAGTTGAATTTTTTTTTCTACTATTTACTTCTTTTAAACTGATGACACACGTAGTAAGAAAAGGAACTCTGCCTTTCATAATGTAGGTCTTCACTATACCTTCATACACCAGGCATCCTTCAGTAATAATAGGATTTTGTGTCCTATATGTTTTACAGAAAAACGGCCACTGTAAAGTGTTTAACCACTTTAGGACCAGCTGCCGCAGTTATACTGCAGCAGGTTGGCTCTATTACGTGAATCACCGTAGGTGTATATCACTTTGTGTAATAGATATAGCGGGCACCTGAGGCGCGGCCCCAGAGCCCATGCGCGTATCCCCTATTTTGTAGACACTATAACTTTTGCGCAAACCAATCAATATACACTTATTGCAATTTTTTTTTTACCAAAAATATGTAGAAGAATACATATTGGCCTAAATTGAGGAAGACATTGGTTTTTTATCTATTTTTTGGGGATATTTATTAAAGCAAAAGGTAAAAAATATTGTTGGTTTTTTTCAATATTGTCGCTCTTTTTTTGTTTATAAAAAAACGCAGAGATGATAAAATTCTGATAAAAGGTGTGTGGACCTTAGGCAGCGCTAATCCTTTGTTGAAAATGTTTTATGTGTGTGCAGCTGCTGCTGTAGCCCAGTTGCTCTGGGAAATAACGTGATATATATGAACCTGATGTTTTTTGTTCAAACAGCGCTTGCTATCTGTGTTTTCTTTCCCTTGTTACTTTGCATAAATACCAATTGCATGTGATTTCGTATAACAATAATGTGAATATATAGATAAATAAATACACAGGTATATTCAAACCAATATAAAATCATATATGAAAAATGACAATAAAGTATATATTCCCATTATTGTTATACGAAATCACATGCAATTGGTATTTATGCAAAGTAACAAGGGAAAGAAAACACAGATAGCAAGCGCTGTTTGAACAGAGATGATAAAATACCACCAAAAAAGCTCTATTTTTGGGGAAAAAAGGAGGTCAATTTTGTTTGGGTACAATGTTGCAGGATCGCGCAATTGTCAGTTAAATCAAGGGAGTGCCATATGGCAAAATATGGCCTGGTCATTAAGGGGATAAATCCTTCCGGTCCTTAAGTGGTTAAGTGGTTATTTTCAAGTGGTCTATTCAGACAGCGATAGCAACAGCAATAACTTCAAAAGGCTTCTCTTTACAAGGTTGCCTTAGTGAAAAAAAATGAAGTTTTAAATTATGTACAACGTCAATTGCTGTAAAAGAACGTCAGAAGGTTAATTGGAAGGAAAAAGAATTTTGTCATGGTTGGAGTGAGTGTTACATGTGACCCGAGGTGTACAGAGGAATTAAATTTCACTTAGAATATATTGAGCACTGCATAGCATAGTCACATAGTCTGCGATTCTGTTTATTGCCCACGTAATGACTATTAAATCCACACAGTTGCCTGCTCCTTTACTGTACCAATGTGTTAGCAGGCAGACTTAGAGATGGAGCTGAATGGGCGATTTTAATAGCCTTTTAGAAAGATATGCATCTCCTGGTTTATAGTTGCTTTATTTGTAATATATTGATTTCAGCCTTGGCAATTGCCAATAAGGAGTTAAATATTTTGCTAATGTAGCACTGCCCCCTGGAGGGCTCCTTAGAATTTTGCATTCCTCTGCATTGCCCTGACATTTTGAACTCTCCAACCCACCTGACACTCTGGGTTCAGACATGGTTTAGTATGCAGCTTAATATTAAGACACAGGTTAAGTAAATATTCTCAGCTTTTACTTGAACCAACTTTATATATACATATGCACAGACAAGAGAAGATTCTGAACAACCAAGTTCTGGACTGGTTAATCACCTGGGCTCAGGAGAGAATCCCCCTGGTTTAGGCTTGAAGACAGTTCAATACACAGATACAGGATAACCAGAGTACATATGATAGACTACCAGTTCACTGGGGGGGAAATTAGATCAAGGATATTCAAAGATAACACTCAGATATAAGAAATCCCACTCTACAAGGGAGATCCTAGGCCCTATATGCCCTAAATAGGGAGAAGCTGGATTTCAGGGAAATAAGACAAGGGCCCTGTGAGTATGTTAACAATAAAGTCCCGAAGGCAGGCCTGCTTAATCTTCACCGGCAGTTGGAGCTCTTTAAGACTGTATCCTAAGGAGTGTACTTTGGGTTTTAGCAAGGTGAACAACCCAAGCTGGATAGGGTATTCCTCAATATACTGTAAGGTATGGGTGTCTATGTACAATGTCTTTGTAAAGCTCTTCAGTGTTCCCAGGAGTAAGGTGTCTGTACACAGTGTCCAAACAGGGTGCTAAGGCAAGAGTTCAAACAATGGGTGACAGCCCACTCACGAACTGAAGAACCCGGCAGGAGCCTCCCATAGGGTGACTTCTGACATGCTATGCTCGATCCCACAACCAGAGATGACCGACCTGGGAGTTGGTGGAAGTGATGGTGCTGACGATGGGTCTGGTGACATTGAGACGATGCTTCTCCAAACAGTAGACAGGGTTAGGCCCTCTGCGGCAGGCTGGAGTCACTCAGTTCCCTTATGGTAGGCTGCAGCCTCTCCCTCCCCTTACGCGGGGTGGTCTGCATTCAACCAGGCCCAGGAAGAAGAGAGCACCAACCTGGTCCTGCCTGACTTTTATCTTCTCTCCCAGCGGCACTTGGGTGTTGTTCAATGCCCTCTGGGAAATGTAGTTCTGGGATGGCATCGCAACTCCTGGGTACCCGCTAAGTGGAATACTAGTCCCACAATCTTTTCTGGCTGACGCAGGTATATGAAGTCATCTGCTTAGCACCCGGCACTAGAGGAGCATATCAGAGCGCAGAAAGCATGGGGGGTAGTCTACAGAAAAATAACAGTAGTCCACTGTCGGCTACACTAAGAAGAAATTTAAAATAGTACCAGCCTCAGCACTGATTAGGCATGTAGTGCAAGGATTTTTTATCTTTAAAAAACATTATCACAGCCTGCAGATCAGCTGATTAGATATATTGCACATTCAGGGGACTCTGCATTTACAATTTTCAGTGTGCAATAAAGAACTATATCAGTGATGGTTTTTTTATACTATGTGTCTTTCCAGGTATCTGAAATTCCAACAAAATGCTTGTACACAACAATTGCCATGTTTAGATTATTGAAGGCTGACCACTGTATGGACATTTTTGAAAATCCCCAACTAGCAGTATTTTTCTAGCACTATCACCTGCTATAATCAGGCCTGAATTAAAAGGGGGAGAGTTAAAAGAGAAAATTGGTCCTGGGCTTCCACCATCTAAGGGCTCCCACCTATAAAGTGAGATGCAAGGCTAATTGTATGGGCTGGCTAGTATATACTGTACTTTATAACTTTTGATGATTATAAGTTTAATGCCATCCTCTTCCTGTAATCAAACTCTTACATCTCAGATCCTTTTGACCTCCACTCAATCTCTCCTTCTGAGTTCTGGGCAGTGACGGCCTGTCCACAAGGGGCACCGCCCCCCCAGCCCACATAATCTGCCTCTCTAGCCTGCACAATTTAACATCATGTATCTGGCCATGCACTGTGCAGGGCACCAGACCAACAGGTCTCTACCAGGTCCATCACCCCCTCACAAGCACGTGACCAGAGCCCAAGGCCCCAATTGGCCTGTTTCATGATGTCCTCAGGACAGGAAGCCAAAGACCCAGAACCCGGTAAGAAGACCGGGTCAACACAGAAGCCGCAGTGCTGGTCACCAGGGGAGCCATGACCTCTGGAGGGTTCCGCCCATAGGGTGAGTGTGGACCTGGAGGCGCCCGTCTGCACCCCCCCAAAATACTTTAGCATCAGCAGCCACTGGTTCTGGGACAGATGTAAATGGAACTTGCTAAACCACAAACATGTATACCTACTGGTTTTAAGTTAGGCTACATTGCTGCAGGATATGAGGTTTGTGTGGGTAATAACAGGTAGAAGGTTTTAGGGTATTACAGCAGCAATGGTTTTCATAACATCACCACTCATTTCACCCCAAGTGCAAAAAAAAAAATATGTATATGTATATATATATATATATATATATATATATATTGTAAGGGGGTTAGCTCGGCAGTGGGTGTGTGTGACCCCCTGGAAGGGTTCACTACACAAAATAGGCACAGCGAGACAGCAGTTGCAGGTGAAAACAAAGAGGCAGTTTATTTATACTATTTACATAAGTAGAAAAACAGCAAAACAAAACAAACAACAAAATAAATCCTTGGCCACTGACTACACAATAGGTTTCCCTGTCTATCAGCTAGGTACAGCCTACCGCTGTACCTAGCTCCTAGCTCTCTGCAGAACACTCAGCCACACAGGCCTTACCATACAGGATGTGTGTTACACTCCCCAGTCTATGGTCACAGTAACTGTTTCCAGGGTGGAGCAATTCCCTAGGCCACCTGGGAGTTTTCATAGAGGCCTTAATGAGCCAGCTCAATTCAGCTGGGCTCATTACCTCTACCCCTGATAGACGCTCAGTAATTCCCCCTAGTGGTATAAGTCCACATAGAGTCTGAATCTCGGACACACATACCTGCCATCTTGCACGCAACCAGGCGTTTTTACCTGCCTGCTGTCACAATATATATATATATATATATATATATATATATATATATATATATATATATATATAATATGACAGGAAGCCAGGAAAATCTATAGGTTGTGTCCAGGATGGGAGATACATTTGTCCCAGGTTTATGTTGTACACTGATTGCTTTTGTGTTTGTGCTGTGTAGTGAGCATGTTTGGACTCAATGAGGGTTAACAAGTAGAGTTGAACGAACACTTGAACGTTCGGATTCGGAGGGTCCGAACGAACTTTGGGAAAAAGTCCGGGTTCGGCACCGAACGTTGCCCGAACTTTATCTCGGACCCCGAACCCTATTGCAGTCAATGGGGACCCGAACTTTTAGGCACAAAAATGGCTGTAACAAAGTCCTGGCAAGTGCTAAAGGGCTGCAAAAGGAAGTAAAATGGGGGTAAGGTAGGGCAAGTGCCCTACAAAAAAATGGGGATAGGGAAAATAAATTAAAATCAAATAAAAAAAATGGGAAGGGGGGTGGATGTGGAGTAGGAGCCTAGAGGTTGACTAGGCCGTGACCGTGGCAGTGTAGGTGGAAGTGGTGGTGGTCGAGGAGGAGGAGGAGGTAGCCAACACTGTTTTTTTTTTTGTTTGTTTATAATTGGGGTAGCCCCCAAAATATTGAGGCCTATTCAAAAAAACGAGTATACGAATGGCTGTGTGAGTCCGGTCTAAATGTTTATTCTGCACAAGGTACAGACAAGTCTTGTGGGATCCATACCTGGTTCATTTTAATAAAGGTTAGCTTGTCCACGTTGGCTGTGGACAGGCGGCTGCGCTTGTCTGTGATAACGCCCCCTGCCATGCTAAACACACGTTCAGACAATACACTGGCTGCAGGGCAGGCCAGAACCTCCAAGGCATAAAGGGCAAGCTCAGGCCATGTGGCCAATTTGGAGACCCAGAAGTTGAATGGGGCAGACCCATCAGTCAGTACATGTAGGCGTGTGCACACATACTCTTGCACCATGTTGCTGAAATGCTGCCTCCTGCTAAGACGTTGACTATCGGCTGGTGGTGCGGTTTGTTGTGGCGGGCTGCTGACAAAGCTTTGCCACATTTCGGCCATGCTAACCCTGCCTTCTGAGGTGCTGGCGGTGGCACAGATGCGATGGTGGCCTCTTCCTCCTCCTCCTCTGCCTTCGCCTTGTGCTTCCACTGAGCCCCGGGTGTCATTTGGGAATGCCCTCAGCAGCGCCTCTACCAGTGTGCGCTCGTAGTCGCGCATATTCCTCTCACGCTCCAGTGAGGGAATTAAGGACGGCACGTTGTCCTTGTAAAGGGGATCCAGCAGGGTGGCCACCCAGTAATCAGAAGAAGTTACAATGTGGGCAACTCGGCTGTCGTTGCGCAGGCACTGCAGCATGTGGTCGGCCATGTGTGCCAGGCTGCCCAGAGGCAAAGACAAGCTGTCCTCTGTGGGAGGTATATCATCTGTGTCCTCTGTATCCCCCCAGCCACGCTCCAGTGATGCCCACGAGCTGCGTTGGGTGCCGCCCTGCTGCGATTCCTCCTCCTCATCTTCCTCGTCCTCCAGAACTGTGCCCTGGCTTGAATATTTTTGACCTGGCCTATGCTGGTGCAGGAACCCACCCTCCGAGCCACTTGCGAATGACTGACCTGATAACCGTGGAAATGACCCCTCTTCCTCCTCCTCATCCTCCTGTGCCACATCCTCTTCCATCATGGCCCGAAGTGTTTTTTCAAGGAGACATAGAAGTGGGATAGTAACGCTGAGAGCAGCGTCATCGGCACTGGCCATGTTGGTGGAGTACTCAAAACACTGCAATACGCTACACAGGTCTCGCATGGAGGCCCACTCGTTGGTGGTGAAGTGGTGCTGTTCAGCAGAGCGACTGACCCTTGCGTGCTGCAGCTGAAACTCCACTATTGCCTGCTGCTGCTTGCACAGTCTCTCCAGCATGTGCAAGGTGGAGTTCCACCTTGTGGGCACGTCGCATATGAGGCGGTGAGCGGGAAGGCCGAAGTTCGGCTGCAGTGCAGACAGGCGAGCAGCAGCAGGGTGAGAACGCCGAAAGTGCGCACAGACGGCCCCCACTTTATGCAGCAGCTCTGACATATCCGGGTAGTTTTTTAGAAAATTCTGTACCACCAAATTCAGCACATGCGCCAGGCAAGAAATGTGCGTAAAACCGGCTTGGCCCAGAGCCGCTACGAGATTTCGGCCATTGTCGCACACCACCAGGCCGGGTGTGGGGTTTATCCCCCAAACATATCAGTTTTAAAACAGCCTGCTGTCGTTTCCCCCTGGATGTGCTGATGTTGGTGGTGAAGGTGTTACGCTGAGCGGATGAGTAGGTGGTCGAGGAGGAGGAAGCGCAGTAGGAGGAGGAGGCAACAGGAGGCAAAGAGAAATGCCCTGCAATCCTCGGTGGTGGAAGGACATGCGCCAAATGGCTAGCCGGCTCAGGCCCACCCGCCACTACATTTGCCCAGTGTGCAGTTAGTGAGATATAGTGTCCCTGCTCGTGCTTACTGGTCCATGTATCAGTTGTTATGTGGACCTTGCCACAGATGGCGTTGCGCAGTGCACACTTGATCTTGTCCCCGACTTGTTTGTGCAGGGAAGGGACGGCTCGCCTGGAAAAGTAGTGGCGGCTGGGAACCACGTACTGTGGGACAGCCACCACCATCAGGTTTTTGAAACAGTCCGTGTCCACCAGACGGAATGACAGCATTTCAAAGGCCAGGAATTTTGAAATGCTGGCATTCAGGGATCGCGGGTGGGTAGGGGAGTACTTCCTCTTTCTCTCCAGTGTTTGGGAGATGGACAGCTGTAAGCTTCCATGGGACCATGTGGAAATGCTTGGGGACGGTGGCGGACATGGTGGCGTTGCTGTCATATCATCTGTTTGCTGAGTGGCAGGTGACACTGTCACTGTGTAGGTGGAGGAAGAGGCCGAGGCAGCAGCAGAAGAGGAAGCAGGAGGAGGCCGAGACCTTTCTTGGATTTTGAGGTAATTATTCCAATGCAGCTTGTGCCTTGAATTTAGATGCCTGGTCATGGGGGTTGTGCTCAGGTTGAGAACATTTATGCCCCGGCTCAGGCTATCATTCCACAGCTTGCAAACCACTCGTGTCTTGTCGTCAGCACATTGTCTGAAGAACTGCCACACGGGGGAATGCCTTTGAGCTGCCTTTGGTGTGCTAGAACCCTGGGTGCGGTGGGTAGTAGCAGGCCTACTGTCTTTGGGACGCTCACTCCGCTTTTGCAACCTGCTTCCTCTTTTGCTGTGCTGGTGCCTCTGTGCGACCACCACCTCTTCCTCCAAACTGCACATGTCACTCGCATGACCCT
>BLSH010556737.1:465891-485083 GCA_018402905.1 Glandirana rugosa
TCCGTTCAATCATTCTTATTTGCTTTCTTTTTTGGTTATATCAAGTGGTTTCTCCATTCATCCTATCATTTCCCTTTTTTTTACCGTATATCTCCTAAGTTCCTTTGTCCTCCACGTCGACTGTCTCTCCTCATATTTTTATCTGTTTTCCTCCGGTTTGTGTAATAGCCACGACGTTTTCGTGTCTTTCTCCTCCTTTAACGATTCAGATAATTGGTGAACGGCTGGCGGCTAGACGTAAACTACCGCCGTTTCACCGAGACATTCCGTTTTGCGGCAGTATGCTGCCGCCGGCGGACTAACAGCCCTTCCCCCTCACACAGAGCGGAGGTCCGTGTTTACATACACGGACCTCCGCTCCTTCACTCCGGGGGGGCATCGCGGGTGGCCGGCGGCAATCGAAGCCACCGCACCTGCTCCCTGGCCCTCCCCGGACACAGTGAGCGCACGGGCGCGCCTCCGGCGGCGCGCGCACGCTCACTGTGCGCAATCAGGCGGCCGCCGTCGTATGACGGCGTTTTGCCTTACAGAGCCACTTTGCCGCCATCAAATGCAGATCGGCGGTCGGCAAGTGGTTAATAGACTTAGCAATTTCCTCCTCTTTCTGTGCTTTTGCAGCACCGATAATGTGTTTGGCCTCCTTTTGTCTATTTTTATACTCCTCTCTGTCAGCTGCACCTCCTGTTTCCTTGAATCCTCTATATGCCATTTTTTTTCCCTTTACTATCCTACTTACCTCTTTGGTGAACTATATTGGTTTTTTCTTTCGTTTATTCTTACTAACTTGCCTGACATATAATCTAGTTGCCTCCAAGATGGTAGACTTTAATAGTGCCCACTGATTACTTACTTCTATCATTTTGCTCCAACCTTTCAGTTCATTTTTTAGAAATTTCCCCATTTCAGCAAAATTTGTCCTTTTAAAATATAAAACTTTTGTTTTTGTAAATGATTTTTCAGTTCTTGTTTTAATATCAAACCAAAGACATTGGTGATCACTAGAACCCAAATTCTCCCCCACCTCAACATCAGACAGTTGATCCCCATTTGTCAGTACTAGGTCAAGAATATGATCACCTCGGGTTGGGCTTTTTACTAACTGTTTTAGAGAAACCCCATTCAGTGCTTCCATTACATCCCTGCTGAGGCATGGACTCCAGAGATAGAGACATAATTTTGCCCCTGTAAAATCATTAGTAAGACCTCATCTGGAATATGCAGTTCAGTTTTGGGCACCAGTTCTCAAAAAGGATATCGGGGGAACTGGAGAAAGTGCAGAGAAGGGCAACCAAACTAATAAGAGGCATGGAGGAGCTCAGTAATGAGGAAAGATTAGAGGAACTGAATTTATTCTCTCTTGAGAAGAGGAGATTAAGGGGGGGTATGATCAACATGTACAAATACATAAGTGGTCCATATAGCGAACTTGGTGTTGAGTTATTTACTTTAAGGTCATCACAAAGGACAAGGGGGTACTCATTACGTCTATAGGAAAAAAGATTTCATCTCCAAATACGGAAAGGTTTCTTCACGGTTAGAGCTGTAAAAATGTGAAATAGATGCCCTCCAGGGGTGGTTTTGGCCAGTAGATTGCTTTAAAAAAAGCCTGGATTATTTCCTTAATTGAAATAATATAACTGGGTACTAACATTTTTAGGTGAAGTTGATCCAGGGTAAATCCGACTGCCTCTCGGGAGATCAGGAAGGAATTTTTTCCCCCGCTATAACAAATTGTATCATGCTTTGCTGGGGTTTTTCGCCTTCCTCTGGATCAACTGAGGGTGAAGGATTGTATATGGGATTATATGGTTATATATAATGTTTCTATTTTTTTTTGGTTGAACTGGATGGACTTGTGTCTTTTTTCAACCTGACTAACTATGTAATTATGTAAGCTTCTGTGCAGTGGGGTGGAATATCAAACTTCAACTTTTTTACCCCAATACTTTTCCCACAGAAAGTTTTTTTTTTTTTTTTTATAACAAGGCATTCTTTATTACAATGCACAATAATTAAACATTGTACATCCTAATACAATACTGTGTGCTTCATCCAAAAGTAACACACACTTTGTTGAAAATTCAAAACATGTTGGAATAAACTTGCTACCTTAAATAACAAGTCAAAAAAAAAATTATAAATAGAACTTAAAGCCCAAATTGTTTTGTCAGTTTCTTCACAGGCTTTTGAAATATCTATTGGCTGTAATGGACATGTTCAAAGTTTGCTTGGAGCCATAGGGTTCACAGTCTATATTGTTAGCGAAGGCAGGTTTCCATGGCCACAGCATTACTTGTTTGGACAAAATCTGAACATTCTTTGCTTTGGCACATTAGAAAATTCATATGTTGATTATTTCACTTCCCCGGCTTAGAACATCAAATTAGACAGAAAAGTTCATGAAGGTGGACTAACGCCTTTAAACAGACCTTTTATAAAATATTGTAACGTTAAAAGTACATCATGATAGCAAATTAAGCCAAAGGTCTGTGTAGCAATCACAGAACTAACGATGAGCTGAGTGCTAAAAAAAAAGTAGGTTACGTAGTCTATGAGTCAGTGTGCAGCAATGGCTTATGTGAGAGTTGGTGGATCCCTAGCGAAAACAATATTTTAGGCCTCATTCACACAGGTGTACTGGTTTGTATACTTGTGCGAAGGGCTGTCTCTACCAGCATAAGATGTGTTCTGATCCACTGATCTGCATCAGTCCTGCATGAATGTACACTTGGGGATGCGCAGGTGTCCGCCTATCATGGATTTGAACAGGATGTCTGCATGGGGCACTGGTGTATCCCGCTCGGGTAAAGATGGCACTTTGTATGGGTGTGTGGATTGGTACTCCTGTGTGAATAAAGCCCAGGTTTGCTGATAAGGCAGTACAGCCAGCCCTCCTGTACCGGCCCGAGCCCTATCAATCCTGAAGAGAGGCCCGGGCACCTACCAAGCAGGAGAGCCAGCTGTACTGTCTTGTGACACCTGTGGATCCACTGCAGTGCTGCTGGATTCCCCCTCCTTGCAAATTGTTTTGATTTAGAGCAGAGGGAGACAAGATGCAGAGTCCTGTGCCTCTGCTGGGGTCCTGAAACTTCCCCTCCATCTCTCCCCCTCCCCCACCCGGCCTGCAGTGGGCTGTGCCATCTTGTCAGTATGATTAAAGAGCAGGAAGCTTGCTCCACCTCCTCCCTGAGTCCTGACCTCTGCTCCCCCTCCCCCCCAGATTGTGCTTTGTGTTCGCTGTGAGCTCTAGTGCTGGATGCAGGGTTTGGATGGAGCAGTTCTTCTGCTGGAGGGAGTGAGGGGGGTTATTGGGGGGGGTGAATATGCCAGATAGACAGTAGCTGCCAGTGCAGTGTAGGAGCTACCGAACACACCTCTCCCTTCATATGCCACCCCTAGGGCCCCTATCACACTTCCTGTGGTGGGAACACACGTTCCTGCTCACGTTTTTTTTTTTGCTTGTTTGTTCGCAAAGGGGAGACCATTTACTTGAATGGGCTGCCATACTGTGACAAACACATCATAGAGGCTCTAGGACCTTTTAGGGCATGCAGCTTTGCAAGTCTGCCACAGGACAAAACATGGGTCTGCTAATTGCATTTGGGGCTCTATTAACAATTAATGGCACCACAAGCACTATGCGCATTTGCAGTTCATATTTGAAATGCACTGCAAAACACGTGTTACCTGTGCACTCTCTCACACATTCAGGAAACATCAAATGTGAATGCGTACAAAGCATTAGCTACTGCCCTCACCTATATATGGCCTTTGCAGCAAGGAGCATTGGAGAGCAACGCATATCAAAAAAAGACCAAGGAAAGCTCTACTTACTGACCAGCCTGCGACCAACCAGGGGCGGAAGTGTCGCAGTCCAGCCATCGCGTTTGTTTATGCTTTTTATCGACGCTCATTACTACATTTTAAATGTAAGTGCATTATCTTTTATTAAAGAACATTAGTCTTGCAATATTATGCTATTGCAGCTTTTTATTCCCATTTACCTAATGTGGCTGTGGAAGGGGTTTTGAGATTGCCATTGTCCACTGTGGTGGATCTGGTCCCGGCTGACGGATCAATTGAGGAATTGCCAGTGGAGGCTTATCCACAAAGCGTTCCCTGACCCACCCCCGTGATAAGTGGTCATGGGGCTCTGGTAAAAGCACATCTTATGTGGTGGAAGGTTATTTACACTGGTGGTGGAACATGGTGACTATTCACTACTATCAAGCAATCCCACTTCACATGGATTTTTGTTGATATATTGGACTATTATTTATATTTATTTTATATTTCACTATTCATTCATATTTCTTTCACATGATTGTTATATATTTATTTTTTTGCTAGCGCAACAATTTTTTTCAGTTTGTGTTCACAGTGATTATTCCTTACTTTTTGTGTGCTGCTTACACTTGATCAATTCACTATAGTTTTAGTGCGCACAATCTTATTGGTTTAACCAACCAGATTAACCTAACAGTATGCGTTTAAAAACAGGGGTTTAGTTGCACAAATTTGCAAGGGTGCTTTGCTGGGGCCTGTAGTGTACACATGCATTTGCAAATTTGTGCAACTAAACCCCTGTTTTTAAATGCATACTGTTAGACAGGTTAATCTGGTTGGTCGCAGGCTGGTCGGTAAGTAGAGCTTGGACCTGTCCTTGGACTTTTCTTTGGTCTTTTTTTGATATGCGTTGCCCTCCAATGCTCCTTGCTGCAAAGGCCAGTTATAGGTGAGGGCAGTGGCTAATGTTTTGTACTCTTGATTTTAGGTCAGGCAATGCATTGACACCTTTGCAGCCATTGTGCTATATGCTGGGTGTTCAATGTACTCCTGTAACTTTAAAGAGGGAGGGGTGGGCTCCCTCCAGTCCATCTGCCTTCATCTATCTTATCAGAATACATGTGATTCCACTGTGGAGCCTCTTATAAGTTAGAGGTAGGGACTACAGATCACAGGGTGCTTTGCTGGGGCCTGTAGCTTATGCATGCATTTGCAAATTTGTGCAACTAACTGCTGTTTTTAAATGCATACTGTTAAGGTTAATCTGGTTGGTCGCAGGCTGGTCGGTAATTAGAGCTTGGAACATTCCTTGGACTTTTCCTTGGTCTTTTTTTGATCAAATGTGAATGCGGCCTAAAGGTTATTTTTACATGGGTAGCTGAGCCATGGATTTACTGCTATCCTTAGCTGCCCACCCCAATGTAAAACTGGCCTGCACATTTGTATTGGCCAGTGACATTGCCCATAATATTGATAGGCCAACAGTGAAGTGCAAAATGCAAGTAAGTGCTTGACTTCATGGGAAGAAATCATAACTTGCACTGCAGAGTGCCCCAAGTCACAGGTCACCAGTGGTACTTTGAACAATGTTTAAAGGCATTACTACTTTAACTACTTGTCTACTGGGCATTTTTTTATTTTTTCACACATGTTCAAATCTGTATTTTTCCCTAAAAGTACTTCAAACCCCAAGGCAATTATATGTCCTGAAAGCCAAGGCCATGTAGAATAACATGCAGGTAGTTGCAATTTTTTATGTTTAGCACAATTTTCCTGCAACTGTTTAATCTAACGCATATTTTTAGGGACACAACACAAAAAAAGGGTAAAGTAACCCCTTTGACATAGTAAAACATATGAGGCTACATAAAGTAAATATAAACCAAACATGGTCACTTGTGAAATGGCAAAAAACAACAGTGCCTAAAATTGTCCATAGGTAACACTTTAACCACCTCCTGCCCACTGTATAGGGAAATGACGGCAACGGGGTGGTTTGATTGTTCTGGGATGATGTCATATGACGTCGCCCCTTTCTCTGCGTGCAGCATGGCAATCAGCGGCGCATCCCCGATCTCAGTAAAGAGGAGATGATGCAGCTGTTTACCCATGTGATTAGTTGTGTCCAACCAGCCCAAACAGTGCCCATCAGTGATGACAATCAGTGCCCAGCAGTGTTGCCAGTCAGTGCCCATCAGTAAATGCCAGTGACCATCAGTGCCATCAATCAGTGCCACCTATCAATGTCGCCCATCAGTGCTGCATATTAGTGCATCCTCATCAGTGCCCTTCAGTGCCGTCTTATCATTGCTGCCTATCAGTGCCCATCAGAGCAGCCTCATCAGTGCACATCGGTGAAGGAGAAAAATTACTTATTTTCAACATTTTCGAACAGAAACTAAGAACATTTTTTTTATTATTATTATTTAGTTGTTTTAGCAAAAAAAGAAAAAAACCTGTGGCGTTTGAATTCCACTAAAAGAAAACTGTTTAAAAAAAATGATAAAAATTTCATTTGGGTACAGTGTTGCATGGCCGCGCAATTGTGATTGAAAGTGTGACAGCGCTGAAAGCTGAAAATTGGCCTGGGCAGGAAGTGGGTAAAACTGCCCTGTATTGTAAAGCCTCGTACACACGTGCCAATGGTTGGTCAAACAAACGTCCAACTTTTGTCCAAATTGGGCGATGGCGGTTTGGTCTAGCGTACTGACATGAGTCAAGTAATGGGCCAACAAAGTCGAAAGTAGTGACGCGTTACGTGCGTATAACGAGGAAATTCAGGTAAATGTGATTTGTGAATTACGAACACAGGTTACACGACGAACACTTCCTGGACTCCGAGCATGCGTGTCTGCACTTCCAACTTTTTGCTGGTCAACTGTACACACGAGCCAACAATCCGCCAACGCCTTTTTTGGCCAACACAAGTTTTATACTCTTGTCGTCCAACTTCTGTTGAACGACAATCGGAAATCGGCTGTAGAATCGTGCGTACACACGATCGGATTATTGGCCAACAAGCTGTTGGACGACCGTTGTTGGCCAACAATCGGACCGTGTGTATGGGCCTTTACACAATGGAAGCACTCCCCCAGGGTTTTTTTTTAGCAGTGAATTAATGGATTAAAGATAATGATTTTAGTAAAACATGTTTATTGTACAAAAGATTAAATTTACAAGTTTTAAAATATGAGCTCTGGTTACACAATTTATAGGACATATTCCATCATATGTAGCAGTAATTACATGGTATGGCTATACATTCAACAATTCCAACCACAGTATAATACCCAACGCGTTTTGACCCATGCAGTAGCGGTCTTCTTCAGGGGGATTTTTACTAAAAAAAATATACATCTAATACTTAGAATTGTGGTACATTATATTATACAGATATCTATATAAATGAAGGTATATTTACAGCTGGAAGATGGAAATTGGAGATAGTCCTACAACCAGAGATTTATAAAAAGATCAGTGATCCTAAGTCATCCATGGGTTGTTCCCATCCCCTCCAAAGCGGTATCCAGCTTCAACAAGCATACAAGAAGCTATACTCTTAGCTTCCCAGAAGGGGAAAAGGGACTGCAGCTGCATATCAATTCCACAATTAATATATTAAAAAAGTAATCAATTAAAAAATGGTGCCTACGTAATTACAGTTTTTGGCAGAATGACAGAGAATAAAGGGTTATAGAATATATAAAAAAAAAATAAAATGATGTGTGCATTCAAATCCTTTGTGTGTATCTTTACGTGCTCTAAATGCTGGTGATAATGATAGTGAGGGCATGGTAACTAATGTTACATTCAAATGTGCAAAAAGGAAAAACAGCAAAGTGCAAATAGTGAATAGTCCAAAGTGAAAAAGAAGAAAAAACTGTTGAGAAGCTAGTGTCCAGTAAAGAACACAATTACGTTGTCAGGTGAGGTAACAATGTGTTACCAGCAATTGGATGTATAACACCTCGAGAGGTTTCTTATTTTTCACTTTTCTCTTTGGACTATTGTTCACTATTTGCGGTTTTTCCTTTTTACACATTTGATTGTTTGGGTTACAAGTTCCCTGCATTTTCATATTTACACGCACTGCACATTGTTGCACCAATAACATAGTGACCCTACATTTAAAATCACATTATGGAGACACAAGTAAGGATACTTCCATCAATAAACATTACTTACCATGCCCTCACTATCATTATCACCAGCATTTAGAGCACGGAAAGATACACAAACAAATGCACACATCATTTATTTTTTTATTATTTTTTTTTTCTTCTATAAGCCTCCACCTTCTGTCATTCTACCAAAAAACGTAATCACCTACGCACCATTTTTTAATTGATTCATTTTTTATATATTAATTGGGGAATTGCAGTGCAGCTGCAGTCCCTCTTCCCCTTCTGGGAAGCAAAGAGTGTGGCTTTTTGTAAGCCTGTTGGAGCTGGATACCGCTTTGTAAGGGATGGGAACAACCCATGGATGACTTTGGATCACTGATCTTGTAGGACTATCTCCAATTTCTATCTTCCAGCGGTAAATATACCTACCTCATTTATATAGATATCTGTAAAATATGATGTACCATAATTCTAAGTATTCGATGTATATTTTTTAGTAAAAATCCCCCTGAAGAAGACTGCGACTGCATGGATCAAAACGCGTTTGAGTAGTATACTGTGGTTGGCATTGTTGAATGCAGAGCCATACCATGTTATTACTGGTACATATGATGGACTATGTCCTATAAATTGTGTAACCAGAGCTCATATTTTAAAACTTGTAAATTTAACCTTTTGTACAATAAACATTTTTTAATAAAATCATTATCTTTAATCCATTAATTCGCTGCTAAAAAGCCCCCTGGGGGAATTCTTCCATTGTGTAACAAGTATTTTTGGGGTGTGCAACCTTAACCTCTTATGTGGTTTGCGTATATATATATATATATATATATATATATATATATATATATATATATATACACACACACACAAAGTACCCTATATTGAAGCTGTTAAAAGCCTTTATAAGTTATCAGTTTAGAGATAAGTGATTTAGGCCCCAGAATTATTCATCTTACTCCAACATTCACAGCAATTTCCCTCAAATATGATGCAATTGCTACTTACATGCATCTGCGATTTCTACGTGCGCATATGTATTCACATGAATGTGCAGGACGAGGGGATGCTTTTAATTTATGTTAAATTCATTTTATTTATTAAATTATTTTTAACACTTTTTTTTTTTTTTTTCATGTAACCTTATTGCTATTACAACAGGAATAGCATGTGCAGGTGACGGGTTCTCTATATGGAGACATCAAGGGTCTATTGTCCCCCAATGGCTTCACTGCCCTCCAATGCAAGTAATCAAGCACAGATCATACTTCATTAGCCATTTCTGAAGCTACAGTAGCTAGGGAATGACAGCTCTTAACCTGGAAGTGACAAAATACATGTTGCTTCCTGGTTCATTCATCACAGGAGGTCGAGGAACAGTGGTTCCCAACATGCTGAGGTATTTTACCACAGTTCTAGACTCCCAGGAGGAACAAGAGAGCCCAGGAGCCATAGCGCGTGGCACCGCCTTAGCAGTGTTGCCAACCGCCAGTAAATTTACTGACAGTTTGTAAAAATCAGTGATTTTTACAACTGTCTATAAATATCAGGGTCTGATAATTTGTCATGCTGTGCTGACTTTTTAAGTGTAAACCAGGCAAACTACTTGATATGGGTATTGTCAGTGTTTCCATGTTGTGTTTAAATATCAATTGTCTTAGTTTTTAATAGGAGTTCAGTTATTTTTCAGGTTGCCAGTAAAAAAAAGTGCTCCGCCAGTAAAGTTTCCATGTTTTGCCAGTAAAAAATGCTGCGGGAGGTTGGCAACACTGCTCCTTAGGCCTCTTGTACACAATACTCCTGTTTGAGCATCTACTTTTTCAGACTTTTTTTAAATGTATTTGCGTGTATTTTCGGACAAACTTTTGTTCTCGTCTTGCAGATTGTAAATAATGGCCATTAGCGCACATGCGTGTGCAAGCGCGTGTATTTGTGCATACTTACACGCATTTGCGCACATATAGGAGTAATTTACTGACCAAAAATGCATATTTTTCTATATTTTTTTACTGAAGAATACACAATGCTTGTATATGTGCCTGTGTCATAGGTACATTACGATGAATGGGCTGTATTTTAGCTCAGAAAAAAATAAGCTGTACCAAGCTTTTTCAAGCTGCAGTGTACAAGAGGTCTTAAAGTAACTGGGCAGCTCCTTAGCCATTTGAATCACTTTTAAATGAAAGACATCCGCCTGCATAACTGACAAAATGTACCATTTTAAGAAAAAATAGGGTATTTTGAAACTGATGGCAGGAACATGTCTCAAAAACTTTGGGACAGGGCAAAAAAAAAAGCAGGCAAGTTAAATGGTTCTAACGAAGAAGAGCTGGAAGAACATTTTGCAACAGGTCAGTAACATGACTGAGTATAAAAAGAGCATCTTAGAGAGTCAGAGTAGCTCAGAAGTAAAGATGGGCAGAGGTTCACCAATCTGGGAGAAGCTGCATTTACAAATTGTCAAACAATTTCAGAATAATGTTCAATGTAAAATTGCAGACTTTACATATATCATCATTTACAGTACATGATATCACCAAAAGTTTCAGAGAATCTGGAGAATATTCTGTGCAAAGGGGGCAAGACCAAACACAGTTTTGGATGCCTGTGATGTTCAGATGGCACTGCATTAAAAACAGGCATGATTCTCTGATAGACATCACTGCATGGGCTCTGGAATACTTCCAAAAATCACTGTCTGTGTACACAGTTCACTGTGCCATCTAGAAATGCAAGTTGATGTAGTTGTAAAGGCTAATTTTTTTTTTACCTTCATTTTTACCTTTACCAACAGTAGAAAGCAATCCCAGAGGATGCCAGATTTGGGGAAATGCGTCGGACGGAGCTAGTGTGTGACATCATTCCACACAAGCCAGATGTCTGGTCCCACAACCGTGCTCAGTACTGTTGCGATTTTACTTCTGGACACATTTTTTAATTAAAGTTGTTTTTTTTAACTCTATTACACTATGCGGCTGCTTCTTTTTTTTATGTTTAATTTACCTGGCTAACTAGTGTGTGGACATGGAGTACATACCTGACGTGGGGACACAGCAGCCATTTTTTATTGACCGGATCATTTAGCTAATGAGATACCTGATGGTGAGAGCACCGGATATCTGGGTGACATATCAAACACAGTTTCTATCTCTATAACTTTAGATCTCCACTGTTTGGTAAGAGGCCAACATTTTTATTATTATTTGGAAGAGCACTTTCACATGCACTGGATTTATATTAATTTGGACCACTGAGCACCTGGATGAATATGAATTCAATGATTATGGACTTTTTTCGATTTTATGGTCATTTTGTATATTTATGAAATATTATTGTACATATGAATTTATGAGATACATTTATATGCAGTTTTGTATGGTTTATATGTTGACACTTTGCACACATTTGGGTATTTATTTAAAGGGATAGGGCACTATTTTTTCATGGTATTTTTTGATCCAGTATTCAGGATTTGGTTGCAGCAATCCCGCATTAAAATCTAGGGTGAGGTTATTTTAATATGACCTTATTTATTTCTTAAAATTGTGCATTTTCTCAGTTTAAACATTTGATAGAAGTGTACGTTTTTTTTCGTTCTGAAATAAAATTCGGACGAATATTCATTTTTCCGAAATTCGGATGTATCCGAATTTCCGAATTACAATAGTACCGAATTTAAAGGAATCCAAAATAACGAAAAAAGAATTTGGACGAAATTCTAATTCAAATAGTCTTTGAATTGTTTCCAAATACTTTTCGAATTTGAAAAGTTTTTGAATTCGAATAGTTTTCAAATTCGAAAAGTTTTCGAATTTGAATAGTTTTCCAATTTCCAAAGAAAATAAAATAGAATAGAAAATAAAGGAATAGAATAGAGTAAAACAGAACAAAATAGAATAGAAAATAAAAGAACAGCATAGACTAGAATATAATAGAAATAGAATAGAATAACATAGAAAGAATATAACCATCTTCTGAAATTTGAATTTCAAATAGAATATATTTGCATTCGAATACATAAGAAAAGAATATAACAGAAAATAATAGAATAAAAAAGAATAGAATAGACTATACGAGAAAAGAATAGAATTAAAAAAACAATAGAATAGAATAGAGTAGAAACAATATAACCATTTCCCAAAATTCAAATAGAATCACTTTGAATTTGAATAGAATAGAAAAGAATAGTTTAGAATAGGATGATGGTTTTATTCATTCTATTCTATTTTTTTCTAGACGATTGTGCTATTTGCTATTCTATTCTTTTCTATTCTGTTCAAATTAGTTCTATTTCAATTTTGGAAAATGGTTATATTATTCTGTTCTATTGTATTGTTTTTTCAATTTTATTCTTTTCTATTCTATTCAAATTTCAGAAGATGGTTATAATTTATTTTATTCTTTTCTTTTCTTATTCAATTGTATTCCTTTATATTCCATTCTATTCTGTTCTTTTATTTTCTATCCTATGTTGTTCTGTTTTACTCTATTATATTATATTCTTTTATTTTCTGTTATATTATTTTCTATTGTATTCATTTTTTCTATTCCTTTATTTTCTATTCTATTTTATTCTCTTTAAAAATTGGAAAACTATTCATATTCGAAAACTGTTCAAATTCGAAAATTATTTGAATTCGAAAACGATTTGAATTTGAAAATGATTTGAATTCAAAACGTTTTCTAATTCAAATCATTTTCAAATTCAAATAGCTTTCAAATTCGAATTGTTTTAGAATTTGAACAGTTTTCAAATTTGAAAACGAATAAACGAAACAAATTCCGAAGATGGATTAAACGAATGAGACGAATCTAAACAAACTTGTGTAAATAGCAATTTATGTAAATGAGATGAAACTAAACTAATTTTTTCGCTTTGCGCAGGTCTAACATTTGATATGTTTTCTATTGTGAATAAAATATGAGTTTATGAGATTTGCAAATCATTGCATTCTGTTTTTATGAGAATATTACATAGCATTCCAACTTCTTTGGAATATGGGGTTGTAGATGTGCAGGATTGTCTCTCTTAACAAATGGTCAAATATCTGAACGTTTAGCTGGAACATTGCATATTAAAATATTTAAAAAACAACAGTAAAAAGATGGAAGTGGAACATAAAAGCATTGCTCGTTTTTTTTTTTTACCTCTTCTAGACCATTTAGCCTTAATGTGAAAGTGCTGCCAGTATAAGTTCCATAGTTGGCAAATAGCAGGTGCAGGAATGGATGGATCAAGATAAAGAAAGAAATTATTCTGCAAGATGAAGCAATTTGCCTCAGAAAAGCCCCTTTGTACCCGTGCTCTGTAATGCCAGATCAATAAAACAACCGTTATACCTGACCTCACTGAATCCTTTGATCTTATGTGCAAGCAATACAGTGTTTGATGGAAAGCAAGATCCAGCTCTAAAGACTACTCTAACAACCAACTACTCATTGCTACACAGTAAGAAAGGGCTGTAGGGGGCAGGATTGTAGCCCACTCAAGAAATCTAATCTTTTTTCTACTGTCCTGGGAATGCATTGCTAGACAGCTTTCAGTAAAGAAAACATTAACATTTGCTCCCTTATCAGTTTCAGGACAATTTCTTGATATTTAGAAAATAAAGGAAATATTACTATAAAAAGGACCCAAGGTGGATCACCCTGGAGGCTCTCTATACCTAGATTGGTGTCAGTTTCATCAGTAGTTGTTCACTCGGCAGCCAATAGATGGTCAGAGTCTTCAGACCCCTTTTACACTGCGGCCGCCTGCACGTTCACTTTTCGGCCGCTAGCAGGGAGCTTTTAACCCCAAAAAAGGGGTTAAAACTCCTGTTTTGCAGTGCTTTCAAAGTGCTTTTAAGGCGCTTTCAAATCAATGCCCATTCATTCCAATGGGCAGGGGTGGTTTGGGAGTGCTGTATACATCGCTCCCAACCCGCGCCAAAGGTGCTGCTTGCAGGAGTTTTTTTCCCGTGCCCTAAGAGCACCGCCCCAGTGTGAAAGGACACACTGGAATGAATGGGAGGTGGTTTTCAGGTGCTTAGCAGAGGCTATTTCAAGTGCCCAGTGTGAAAGGGGTCTAACTTGGCATTTCACATATGACCTGAAAGTTAGTGCAGCTGTGTGAACAAATCATCACGCCATCTATTTCCCATTTATTTAGCTTCCATCAGCTAGACTGCTATCAGAAATAATGATGTCCCTACAATCTGATATTGTGTGACTTCGTCCTTAACCACTTCAGCTCCAGAAGGCTTTACACCCTTTATGAATAGGCCATTTTTGCTATTTAGCACTGCGCTACTTTAACTGGTAATTCCGTGGTCATGCAACACTGTACCCAAACTAAATTTATACAATTTGAGTTTCATACAAATAGAGCTTTATTTTGGTGGTATTTGACCCCCACTGGGTTTTGTGATATAAAAAAAAATTTGGAAAAGAAAAATATTTTTTACTTTCTGCTATTAAAACATATCCAATATAATAAAATTAAAAAATCATATTTCTTCATAAATGTTGTGTCTTTGTTAAAAAAATCCCAATAAATGTATATTGATTGGTTTGGGTAAAAGTTATAGCATTTGCAAACTATGGTATATATATTGGATTTTTTTCTTTATACTGTTAATGGCAGTGATCAGCAACTTATAATGGGACTGTGATAGTGCGGCGGTCAATCTGACACTAACTGACATTGGGGGGAAACTAACTGCCACTGACATCACCAGTGACAATAATAGAGTGAGCAGTCATAATACTATACACTCTAATGACACTGGCTGGGTTAAATGTGTGCCTAAAACTGTGTAATCCATGCTGATTTTTACTAAATGTCTCTTTGTTTCTTATCCCTGTACAGAGAGATGGTTCCCGCTGTACAGAGCCTTGTGTTAATTGTCGACACAGGGCTCTGGGCTGTGATAGGACACAGCCGGTCAGCAGGTCCCAGCCATGAATCATTGGCCTGGATTTGCTGACAGACTCCCACTGTTTACCATCACATGCGCGCATCCTAAACCTGGAGACAGGTGGCAACATATGGGTACGTTGCTTTTCCTGCACGGGCTGCCCATTCACAGTAAGTTGTGGGCAGGCAGTCCGCCTGGGTATCATGTGATACACAGAGATGAAACAAATCCTCCAAAATAAGTTGTACCTGCTTATCTGCAGTTTTTTTTTGTAGATCATTCCAAAAACACAGTTCAAAGAATTTTTTTCTCAGTTCCAATGTAATTTAATACAGTTGCCTTCTCCTTATCACTTGTAACCAACTTTCCCTGATTATATTTTATGGGGCTAATATGCTCTGACCTCCCCTTTTCACTATTAATATACACTATACTGTCAAAAGTATTGGGACACCTGACTTTACACGCACAGGAACTTTAATGGCATCCCAGTCTTAGTCCATAGACTTTAATATTGAGTTGGCCCACCCATTGCCGCTATAACAGCTTCAACTCTTCTGGGAAGGCTGTCCACAATGTTTAGGAGTGAGTCTATGGGAACATATGACCATTCTTCCAAAAGCGCATTTGTGAGGTCAGGTACTGATGTTGGACAAGAAGGCTCACAAGGTCCATAAAAACATGGATGAGTGAGTGGGGTGGAGGAATTTGACTGGCCTGCACCTCAACCCGATAGAACACCTTTGGGATGAATTAGAGTGAAGACTGCAAGCCTGGCCTTCTCGTCCAACATCAGTACCTGACCTCACAAATGAGCTTCTGGAAGAATGGTCAATCATTCCCATAGACACACTCCTAAACCTTGTGGACAGCCTTCCCAGAAGAGTTGAAGCTGTTATAGTTGGAAAGGGTGGGCCAACTATATATATATATTGAACCCTACAGACTAAGACTGGGATGCCATTAAAATTCATGTGCCCCAATACTTTTGACAGTATAGTGTATATTAATAGTAAAAAGGGGTTGTCAGAGCATATTAGCCCCATAAAATATAATCAGGGGAAGTTGGTTACAAGTGATAAGAAGAAGGCAAATGTATTAATTCTTTGAACTGTGTTTTTGGAATGATCTACAAAAAAACCGCAGATAAGCAGGTACAACTTATTTTGGAGGATTTAAAGTGTTTGTAAACTCTCACCTTGGAAAACAACCAATTCAGTTTAAAATAGAAATGAAAGCCATAACATTTGTGTATAGATATAAAAAAAACATTATAATAACCTTTTTTTCCTTTTTTTTATAAGTGATCACATACCCTCTGTTCTCAGCTGCATAACAGCTGGGGGGAGGAGAAGCAACAGCACACTGATTTTGCCAGTGAAAGGCTGTGCAGGGGAGTCATGTCAGGACAAGTTTGATCATTGGAGGAGAGCACACTGAGTTCCTAGCACAGCTAGAGAGCTGACCATGGTGTGCTATCCTGCTTAGTGTGGTCAGTTTTTAATAGGAAAGCAGAGAGACTGACAGGTACACCAGGGATTTCACACAAGCAATACAAAGAGCATAGGATAGTTTTTCATAAGTACGTGGTACAGCATGCACATATCAGGAATGTGAAATGTTGGGGTAACTGTTTAACCTTCCTCTGATCCCTCCTCCCTACCACCTAGTTTAAAAGTTCCTCCAACCTTTTGGGCCTCTTCTCTGCCAACAGAGCGGCACCCTCTCCATTTAGATGCAGTCTGTCCCTGCACAGATCCAGTAACTGACCAGTTTCCGCTGCCTCTCTGGAGTAGCTCGAGGTACAGGCAATATTTCTGAGAATACTGCCTTAGGAGGTCCTTATCTTTAACCCCTTAGAGTCTGCGCCTGCGCCCCTCTAAGGGCTTAAGAATGCCGGGAGGCAAGTCGGGGCTTATGGTCATGTGACCGCTGTCACATGATCAGAGAGCTCCCGATTGCAAGCAGTGAACGGGAGCTTTCAGTTAGCCGCCGGTAACTGTGCTGGGAGCACACAGGGTATGCGCTCTTGCCACAGCACTATTGCCGCTATTGCATGCAAATATGCGGCCGCATATTTGCATGTGCTCAGCGCCTAAGGGTTAATATAGCCACTAAGCCCTGGAACTAATTTTTTAGGATGCTCCATCTTCCTCTAACTTTGTCATTGTTACCAATATGTACCATGACAGCTGGGTCCTCCCCAGTCCCACCCAATAACCTGTCCATCCAATTTGTGATGTGCCAAACCTGACTATGCGTCTAAAAATTTTGTTCCCTACCACCAGTATATGCCTATGCTTTTCTGTAAACTTGCCCCCATCCTCACTGGACAAGTTGATAACCTGGCAGCTAGGGTAGTCACTCTGCTCCAGCAATGCCACTCCTGAATGGATATTCCCAACTTCATGCAACTTGGGATGTGTCAGTTCAGGACTATTATTTATTTATATATATATTGTTTATTTTAGGTACTTATATAGCGCTGTCAATTTACGCAGCGCTTTACATATACATATATTGTGCATTCACATCAGTCCCTACCCTCAAGGAGCTTACAATCTAAGGTCTCTAACTCACATGCATACATACACATACTAGGGCCAATTTTCTTAGACAGGATCTAATTAACCTACCAGCATGTCTTCTGAGTGTGGGAGAAAACCGGAGTATCCAGAGGAAAGCCACGCAGACACAGGGAGAACATGCAAACTCCAGGCAGGTAGTGTCGTGGTTGGGTTTCAAACCAGCTACCCTTTTGCTGCTAGACAAAAGTGCTATCCACTACACCACTGTACCGTCTATAAAGACTAGCCTCTCTAACACTTTTCTCTCTACCCAGTTTTCTATCTGTCACCCAACTACCATCCTCTGGTGCTTGCACATCCATATCTCCACCCTTCACTATACTGGCCTGTACCAGCACCTGACGGATATTGTTCAAACTTCCTTTCAGGTTGGAAATGATTTGCAGTGTTGCCAGTTGCTTCCTTAGATACAGGATCTGGGTTTCCAAAGCAACAACTTGCTCACATTGTGCACAGTTATATTGACCCTCGAATGGTTGTTAAAGGAATGTTTGCATGGCATGGGATGTGCATTGAGTCACCATTTCCCTTGGACATATTACCCACTAATATAATGGGGATAATCCAGGAAAAATTAGGAATTATATTTTATGCTAGTTTTATTTGTTAAGCTTCCCTCCTAATTTTACTTGTTTCTGAGCACTAGTTGTTTCCCTAACTGTTTGGGATCTCTTGTTCATTGATCACATGTCCCCCGACGTCCTCTACTCTTGCTCCAGCGCAGTGCTCACATGCCCACGGTGTCCTCTCCTGCTCCCTGATCACATGGTCCTTGGCATCCTTTCCTCATGAACATGCTCACTGATTACATGGCCCAAGGCATCCAATCCTACTGATCCTGCTTGCTGATCACACAACTCCCAGTGTTCTCTCCCCCTGCTCCCATTTGTTGATCACACAACACCCTGTGTCCTCTCCTCCTTCTCCATAATCACATGGCCCTCACCGTCCTCTCCTCCTGTTCACTGATTACACAAGCCCCCTGTGTTTGCGCAACCTGCTCTTGCTTGCTGTTCACATGACCCCTAGTGTCCTCTCCTCCTGCTTTCTGCTCACACAGCCCCCGGTGTCCTCTGCACCTGCTCCTGCTCCTGCTCACTGATCACAGAGTGCCCCTGTTCTCAGTGCATAGTTACAGTGCCTCAATACTCACAGTGCCCCATTCACAGAGCCTCAATACTCACAGTGCCCCATTCACAGAGCCTCAATACTCACAGTGCCCCAGTCACTTACATCACCTCCATACTCACAATGCCCCAATTATGTACAGCACCTCAGAACCCACAATGCCCCAGTTACTCAAAGCAGCTCAGTGCTGGCAGTTCCCCAGTTAGTCACAGCACCGCAGTTCTCACAGTTCCCCACAGCACCTCATTACTCACAATTAGTGTTGAGCGAACCCGGACTGTAACGTTCGGGTCCGTACCGAACTTTCGGGTGTCCGTGGCACGGACCCGGACATTTCAAAAATCGTTCGGGTTCGGTCCGGGGTTCTGCTATTTTACTCCACGTGTTGAGAAGCTGCAGGGCAGCCAATCAACAAGTGTTTCACTGGTTTGCCCTTAGAAGCCATCACAGCCATGCCTACTAATGGCATGGCTGTGATTGGCCAGTGCATCATGTGACCCAGCCTCTTTATAAGCTGGAGTCACAGTGCTGCAGTCACATGCTCCTTGGGTTAGTGTAGGGAAAGGTAGCTGACTGCGTGAGGGACAGATTTGAGACATTTTAAGACCTGATCCTGCATCCTGAGATAGATTACTTTACTACTGCTGTCTGTGCTGTTGCTCTG
>BLSH010556737.1:552932-564862 GCA_018402905.1 Glandirana rugosa
TGTCTTTAGATTGTAGTATGGGTTCGTAAAGAAGACAAGTATACCTTCTAGTAGTGCGAATGATTCCCGGGTCAAGTTGCGTTTCTCACGTAGGAGTACACTTTACTAGCATATGTCGCTACTTTGTAGTCGACATTGTTCCTTATGAAGGACGACTAGTCATTACACCTGTCACGAATCAACCAATTACTTCAGAAAGCACAGGAAGTTTATTCGGAATCATCACTAGTGTGACAGGACGTTTTTAAATAGTTCTATGAGCGGCTGAGATCGGCACTGGTTTGGATACGATAATTGTTATTTACAGCTGATGTTTCATCGCTGTATACGATCATTTCACATGAGGATGCACTCTTTGCGTTGAACTGGGCCCTTAGTAAGCGTGATGATCTTCCATATGAACAGAAGAAATGCTTGGGTATGATGTTAGATTTCTGTCTGACTCATAATTATTTCTGGTATGGAGGTTCATTCTACACTCAGAGGAGCGTGGCTATGGGCACTAAGTTCACGCCCAGCCTCGCCAACCTCTTCATGAGTGAGTGGGAGGTCAGGACCATCTAAGCATCAACGATTAAGGAATTGGCATTCTATAAAAGGTATATAGATGACCTGTTTTTCATATGGGCGGGCGCGGAAAGTACTCTGATTTGCTTTCTCCAAGTATTGAATAATAATAATAAAAATATAAAGTTGGAATCACGCTGGAGTAGGGATCAAGTTGACTACTTGGACCTTACTGTAATGCTATAGAATAATGAGCTGACCACGAAGGTGTTCTTCAAACCCACTGATAGGAATAGCTACTTGGCGATTTAGAGTGGACATCATCCGGTGTGGTTGAAGAACATCCCAAAGAGTCAGCTCATGAGGGTCCGTAGGAACTGCTCTAGTGAGGCTGATTTTGTCCAGCAAGCTGATGGATTAAGAACACGTTTTCTAGATAAAGGATATAAGAGTGCTGATTTAGGTTAGTCAAGAAAGTCAATGACCCTCCTGTTGCGCCTCGTATGTTTTGGGATAGGGTAGGTTTTTTTGCCTGCCACAAATGTGTGGCTTGTAGTCAGGTACACACCCATTTACGTAATTTTACTAATGTCACTGCTACTGCTAATGGTAAGCAGTTTGCCATCAAGGATTTTGTTACATGCAATACGAAATGTGTAGTGTACGCGCTACAATGTCCATGTAATTTGATCCATATTGGACGTACCAAACGTAAGTTGGGAAAAAGGGTGTCTGAACATATCACTAACATTAAATCCGGATTCAAAGACCATAGTGTATCTCTACATTTTCGCCTTAAACATAATAGAGATCCCTCCGGGTTGAAATTCTGGGGCGTTGAGAAATTAGCTGCAAACTGGAGGGGAGCGAACAAAGTGAGGGAGATCTCGAGATGCGAAACTAAGTGGATTTACCTCACTGGTTCGCTCCAACCGGGGGGCTTGAATGTTGAGCTAGACGTTAACTGCTTTTTTTTTTTAATTCTTTTTTATTGAGTTTTGCAAAACACAAACAGACAGTGGCGACAGCCACAACATGAAACAAACAACCAGCTGCATTTGGCAATATTACAATTAGTGCACGGGCAGTTCAAAATCACAAAATACATTTGTCATTGCTTCACATCTGAGCCAAATACCTCCGCCCCCACTCCTCTGCCTCACTTCAACCTCTCGCTACCCGGGCCTCCAACATCCACCTCCAGCATTGGCATCCCATCCCCCCCGATCAAGGTCCGGGGGGGAAGGGATGGGAAAGACAAATGGTCCCCCACGTCCACCCACCATCTATGCCGTGGAAGACTCTCCCAGCCAGGCCTGCCACACCTTATCATATTTTTGAGGACAGCCTCTTGAGGCATATGTGTCTTTATAGAGCGGGAGACAGTTATTCACTAGCGTTTTCCACTGGGCCTGAGATGGAGGAAAAGATTTTTTCCATTGCATAGCAATATTCTTACGAGCATAGAAAAAAAGGGTTCCTATCAGTGTTCTCTTTGCAACAGTCGGTACCAGAGTTTCAACCAGCCCCAACAAGCAGCACTCAATAGAGGGGGTAATGGACGTGGCGGCCACTGCATTAACCAGGGCCACAACCTCCTCCCAATATCTCTGAATTTTGGGACAACACCAGAAAACATGTATAAAATCACTAGCTTCCTCCCTACACCACCAACATCCAGCTGATGTTTCCGGGTGCATTTTATGAATTCTATGAGGGGTGTAGTAGGCCCTATGCACAATTTAAACTGCACCATTCGATCCCTAATGGAGATCAGGGATTTAAATGGAAAGTCCCAGATATCATCCCAGTCGTCATTATCCAAATTGGGAGCATCACGTTGCCATCTCTCTCGCAGTCGCTCCAGAGGTGTCAAGGAGGCAGGACCAACCCGGAATATAACTGTGAAGTCGGTTTTTTCCCACAGGATGTCAATGTCTGTTCCAAGTCTGACTGCGTAAATACACAGGCAGCACCAGAGAACTGAGCCACAAAAGCGTGAGAGAGTTGCATATACCTGAAGAAATAGTGTTCTGGAATCCCATATCTAGCTGAGACCTGAGCGAAGGAAAGGAGACTACCTTCAGATACAACTTGTGTCACCAATTTCACCCCATATCTCGTCCATGCAGAGGGGTCCTGCAACTGAAAAGTGAGAAGGTTTGGATTTAGCCACAATGGGGCCTCTGGTGAAATTTCCTTATTTGAGTATCCTTCGCACTGCAGGCCAGCCCTCCATGCCCTCAGAGTAGTTCGCATGGAGGGAGTCAGATCATATGGGGCCCCAGGTCCTCTAAAGATTAGGAACCTCAAAGCCTCTAATGAGCCCACTACTGCTGCCTCTAAACCCGTGGCTGCATTAAAGAGGTCCGGGTTGAGCCACCAGGACACTGTTACTAGTTGGGTGGCCAAGAAATATTTGAAGCGATCTGGGAAAGCCATCCCCCCCGTGCACAGGGTTGCATCAGCGTGTTAAGATTATATCTGGGCGGCTTGGGTCCCCATAGGAAGGATGAAAACAACCTGTTTAGACTGTGGAAAAAGGACATAGGGATCCACTGCGGAGAATTGCGAAACAGGTACATAAATTTAGGAATAATTTTCATTTTAATCAGATTAATACGTCCCATAAGGGAAAGGGGCAGATTCTCCCATGCTCTTAATCTGGTCCTAACCTTGCGCACCAACGGGGACAGGTTCTTCTCTATAAAGTCAGACGCGACCCCGGAAATCAGTACTCCTAGATATCTAAACTCCCTAACCCACTGCAGCGGGACATCTGGTGCGGCCGTGTGTCTGGCCGCTTCATCTATAGGAAACAGAAGGGATTTTGTCCAGTTCACTCTAAGCCCGGTAACTCCGGCGAAACCATCAAGTACCCGGAGTGCACCTTGCAGCGAGGGCCCCGCATCCTGCAGAAAGAGGAGCATGTCATCCGCATACAGGGCTACCCTCTCCTCCAGCAAGCCAATCCGCAGGCCAGTAATATGTGGGGAGGTGCGGAGAGCCTCCGCCACCGGTTCAATAGCGATGGCGAATAAAGCCGGGGAGAGGGCAGCCCTGCCTAGTGCCTCTGTGTAACAGAAATGAGGGAGACAGCCGGCCGCTTATACGTATGGAAGATGTGGGGCATTTATAGATGACCTGCAACCATTTAATAAACACCAAGGGGAAACCCATTCTACGAAGTGTCTCCCACAGGAAGGGCCATTCCACCATGTCAAAGGCCTTTTCAATATCTAGAGCGGCTACCGTTCATGTGCCCGAATTGGTGTGAGGGGCCGAAATATTAGTATGTAATCTACGAAGGTTAACATCTGTCGATCTGCCAGGCATAAAACCTGTCTGGTCTGGGTCTATGATTGAGGGAAGTAAGGGGTAGAGCCGAAGCGCTAACAATTTAGTTAGGATTTTTAAATCATTATTAAGCAGTGCTATGGGACTATATGAAGAGCATAACTTCTGATCTTTCTCAGGTTTGTAGATCAGCGTGACGTGGGCATGAGACATCGACGCCGGAAGAGCGCCGTTTTTAAGGCATTCCATGAAGATATCAGCAAGCAGAGGAGCCAAGAAGGCCCCATGCGTCTTGTAAAATTCTATAGGGAGCCCATCAGGCCCCGGGGCCTTACCTGAAGGAAAGGAATGGATAGCTCTCAGGACCTCCGTTGCCGTAAACGGTTTAACCAAAGACTCTCTCTCCGCATCTGACAACCGGCCTAATGCCAGCGGGTCCAAGAGATCCCGCAGGTCGTCCGGCCGGAAGCCCGAAGGCAAGACAGAGGTATACAGTGCCTCATAGTATTCCCTGAACCTATCCAGAATGGCGGAGGGGGAAGTCAACACCTCGCCCTCCCCAGTAGAAATCTCTGGGATAAGGGTGCAGGGATGCTTGTGCTGAGCCATCATAGGCCAGCAGACGACCATTCCTGTCCCCCTGTTCAAAAAAGTTTTGGCTGTTTCGAAAGGTTTCTAGTCTGGTAACCTCCGTCAGGTGAAGCTGCAGCTCCCTCCGGGCCGCCGATAAATGGACGAAGTTTGCCGGAGACGGGCTCTCTGCATAGACGGAGGATTGCTCTACAACCGACTCCTGCAAAGCGTCCGTGACGGACCTCTGCTCCCTGACCACTGCGGCAATAGAGGAGATATAATGTCCCCTTGTAGTTGCCTTAAAGGCATCCCAAGTCACATCCGGGGAGGCAGATCCCACATTTTGTTCCCAGTAAGCCTTCAATAGGGGGGGGATTTTGTCCGCCAGGGCTGGATGCGAGACCCAGCGCGACCCCAATCTCCACAGCGCAGCACTCCGAGATGCCGGAGAGCGTACGGTGACCACAAGGGGGGCATGATCCGAGAGGCCACTAGACAAGTATTCAGCCTCTAGGACCTCTGCCAAGAGAGAGGGATTCGCGAACGCCAGGTCAATTCTTGAGGCCGTTTTATATGAAGCCGAAAAACATGAGTATGACCTGGCATTTGGATGTTTCCATCTCCATACCTCTGTAAGTCCCGCTGTCTGGGCCCAAGCTGCAAGGTCAGGCATGTGAGACTTAGGAGGCACTGGTCGATTTAAGATCCGGAGACAGGATCGCGTTGAAGTCCCCCATGAGCAGGATCCTGGCCGGGCAGAATGGAGTGATTCTATCCAACACAGAGTACAGAACCTCCGCTGAGAAAGGAGGAGGAATATACATTGTGACTAGGATGAATCTCTGAGAGTGTATCAGCAACACTAACACCACAAACTTGCCCAGAGGGTCTGTAAAAACTTCTTCAATAGAGCATGGTAAATTTTTGTGTAACAGAATTGTGACCCCCCTGGCAAAAGTGGAATATGTGGCATGGAAGGCCCTCTGCACCCATGGCCTCTTTAGTGCCAGTAACTTGCTGCCCATGAGATGCGTTTCCTGTAATAGAACAATGTGTGGGGAGTGAAGCTTGAGGTACTGAAAAAGGAGAGCCCTTTTAAATTTGGAGTTAAGTCCTCTCACATTCCACAAGAGGATCAAAAATGAGTCAAAGTGCCCCATGACCATGGTGGGGATGCAATCCGGGCCTTCCAGGAGCTCTATAGAACGGGGAGAGGGGGCAAGACAAATAGGAAGCAGCACCAGCATGAAATTGTCAGATAAGGCAGCTTAAGCACACATACAAAAAGTATCAAAACATAACATAACCCCATAAGGCACCAAGGCGCCAACCCTGCTCGCATCTCACAGTCCTCCCCGAACAGTAAAAAAAGGAAAAAAAGAAAAAACAAGGCGGGGGGGCCGCCGATGCGAGCCTATACCCGTAACAATTAACCATTTAAACCAAACGGTACAGTGTCGGCCGATACGGCCTAAAGTTCAAGGGTACTGCACCCTGGAAATTTGCAGTGGACAAGTTGCAACTTAGACCTGTCCAAACATAGATCACAGTCCCCAACAAGGGGAGGGATGGTGGGGTGGGGAAAGCTACGGGATCAGAGTACAGCAATCTGTAACAGGTAAAACCTAGCTGAGGCAACTCCATAAGCCACAGCCACCGGAGCTCTTCAATATCCAGGAGGTAAACATCAAGGTAGAAGCCAGGGAACAGCAAACGTAAAAGTAAATGTAGAGGTAGATATTCTCTCCCCAAGGTATGTTCATCTTGTCATCATGTGCAGGAGGTATACAAGGAGGAGAAGGGAATAAGGAGGGGAAAATTGGAGGGGGGAGAAGGCCAACTGGCCCAGGACAACAGATTCCAATGAAAGGAGAACATTATCCTTTAAAGCGAATCCAACCAATCTGAGGCCTCTTCTGGTGTGAGAAAGAAACGGGTGCGATCCCCATCCGTAACTCGGAGCTTGCTGGGATATAAGAGACCAAATCGTATGCCCTTTTCTATCAGGCATCTACGGACCTCCGTAAAGGATTTGCGTTGCTGTTGAATTTCTTGGGAATAGTCTGGGAAAAAGGAAAGTTTTGCATTTCCAAATATAACCTCTTGCTTGGCCCGGGCGGCAGAAAGGATTTTGTCTCTATCTCTGTAGTTGAGGAGGCGCAACAGGAAGGGGCATGGGGGTGCACCAGGCTTGGGAGGGACCGGTGGAACCCTGTGCGCCCTCTCCACCACAAACGTAGGCGGCATAGGCCCCAATCCCAATGTTGAAGTCAGGAGGTGTTCCGTGAATTCTGCTAGGTTGGAGCCCTCAGCTCGCTCAGGCAGACCAAGGATACGCACATTATTGTGCCTCAGGCGGTTCTCTGTGTCAATAGCTCTGTTTTGGAGCGCTTTTACTTGTAGCTGTAGAGCCCTCAGCTCTCTGGAGTCTGAATGGACCGTGTCCTCCAGCCCTGACACCCTATTTTCCACCTCTGTCACGCGGCCTCTGAATTTGTCCATATCTTGGCGGATGAGACCCACATCCAAGGCAAGATAATCTATTTTTGTAGTTAGTGTTTCTCTGCACGCCATAATGGATTCATTACAGGCCTTAACGGCCTCCAGGATATCAGTCCCCAAGGGGGTCCCGGTCGCAGCCGGTTCTGCCACGGTCTGGGTACTTGCTGCCATGGTGAAGGGCTGGTGTCCTGACGCCCGCACCACCGAGGAGTATGAGCGCTGGGGATCACTGAGTGCTGTGGATCTAGTGCGCGGGGGGCCTATCCACCTCCCCCATA
This sequence comes from Glandirana rugosa, assembly GCA_018402905.1. Lineage (NCBI taxonomy): Eukaryota > Metazoa > Chordata > Amphibia > Anura > Ranidae > Glandirana > Glandirana rugosa. Next base: position 560,090 of record BLSH010556737.1, read on the forward strand.
TGCAGAGGACGTCCGACCCCCAGGTTCCCTCAGCGGATTACACCCCAGACCGGAGAGGCTAATTGGGCAAGGCTCAGAGTCTCTGATAGGAGAGGTTACACCAGATCTCCCTCAGCTGCAGACGCAGCAGGTCTCACCTCTCCCAGCCGTGCCGTGTCCTGCTTCCGCGTCGCCTCGTGGGCAAGATGGCCGCTACTCCAGCCCAGCGCCTGCAGGCCTCCGCTCCCGGACCGAGCCACCGCCACTCCAGGGATCCCCCTCCGCCTCCAAACAGTGCAGCCGCGTGGAGGAAGCGTTCCCCGGGTCGGGTGAGAAGAGAAAGCCAGGAGGTAAGTATATTTGTTAGCTGAAAGATTAGTCAGGATCGGAGCTCCGGCGCCGCACGTCCGTCCCGCTTCACATGCTGGCCACGCCCCCAGACGTTAACTGCTTTATTAGCAATTCTTAAAATTGTTTTCGACATACTGTTCTAAATGCAGGGTGTATAATTAAAGATGGCTGCATTTGATGTTTGTTAAATGTGGGTGTCAATTTGATATTGAGATCTGTTTTTTTTAGATATGGCTGTGTAGAATTCATATTAATCACAGTTCTCTCTTTTTTTATGAGAATTTATTGATATTTTGGATATATATATATATATATATATTTTTTTTTACATGAAGCATTGATATATTATATGGAACAGCGACATGATACTTGTTGTTCTTTGATAAGTTAATGTCCTTCATATGATTTGACATATGAGTATTTGCTCTGGTTGTCTGTATGTTACATTTATTGATGTTCTTTTATTAAGGGATGTGATATGATTTGGATTTTAATTGGTCCATATGGGTATATCTTATCTCTGCAACCATACCTATACAGTATTTGTTTTTTTTCTTAACCTGTTCCTTTTAATGTTTTATATATTTTTATGTAATGTTAAATGTATCAATTTTGATATTTGGTGGTCACGGGAGATACACCAGCTGCCAGCCAGTCCTCTGGATGATAGGGTTTGCTTCACACTGTGTACGTGATGATTTAGTACACGGAGTGATCGGATGGTGTATGCTTACCCATTAAACACAGGGCGCATTGCGGTGCAGAGCTGCCGATTAGTATTATCTATTCTTTGGGGCTTGTGGAATTAATGCCGATTAGTTTGGGTTTTAAATGTGCTAACACATATGATTGTAGTGGACGCTGATGGTAGCTGGGGTACTCCTGAGAGACCCTATTATGCTGACAGGAAGATTCACTTGTCCGTATGCAGGAAGGGTTAATTTTCCTGTCCTGCTTTGTATATAATGGTGACGCCGCGCCGGGTGGTCACGCCCTCAGACGAAGTGATGACGAAACTCGTCAGTGTGACCACACGGTTGTCAATCAGAGCCAGCTGGGATGCTCCGTACCCGGGAACACCGCAACAGCTGAGAGTAGTGGTGAGACGGACTCGTCCGAAGCTGCGCTTTATTTTAACTTGCTTGGAGTATATGCTGTGATATTATGTGCATCTTGTAAGTATACATCTTGAGAGGGGGGTTGTGTTACATTGTGCTTAATAAATTCATACATAGTTAATGCACTATGTGAGCGCTTTTCTTTCAAGGGATAGTCTTAGCCACCTAGGACAAACGATCCTTTTGAAATCACACCAGGAGAGAGAGCGGTGGAAAGAGGAGAGGACGGTAGCAGTGTTATTAAAACTGACAATTGTGCTTATTGATTGTTTTTTTCTGGTGAATCTTTCCACATAGGGGGGAACCCCCTTTCTTCTTTATCACGAGGTGTGGTGATGGTGGATAAAAAGAAGGAAAATCTACCTATTCATGGATGCACTGGTTTTAGGAACATACAGACTATTTTTACATGGACTTTGAGTTACAATTAGCGCTGCTTTCACCTATTATTGTCTATGTGATGATTGCATTATAGGGTGATTTGTTCATTCATTTTGATTCTATTTATAAGTGGCTGCTAACCTTTGGTTTATTCATTTAAACCTCCTTTTAATTTTGATCATATTCTGATTTTTGATCAGGATACTTTATTTTATTTTATTGTAAGGGTATAGTCAACCTTCAGCGCTGATACCAGTTACCATACACTTATACTGGGGATTTTTTTCGCTATTTAGAGTTAATTATATTCCCCTTCTAAACTCCATTCAAAATGATCTCCACAACTGGACTCATTTGGCCCACTCATGGATGGGGAGAATCAGTATTATAAAAATTAATATATTGCCTAGACTGCTATTTCTGTTACAAATGATCCCACCTGGTTTCTTCTCAATCATAACGTCCTTAATGTGTAGATATATTTGGAATCATAAGCGTCCCCGGATTGCCAGACAGTGTCTATACAAACCAAAACCCTCAGGAGGGTTAGCTTTACCTGATATTAAGTCTTATTTGCATGTCATTATTTTAGCCAGGCTATCTGACTTGAAGCACCATAAAGATAATAAGTTGTGGGTCAAAGTGGAATATGACCTATGTGAGAGAGACTTATATACTCAAATCTGGATACCAAGGAATTTCCGCTCGTTTTCGGAACATACATCACCTCTGACTCGCTCTGCGCTTTCGATATGGGACGCAATATGCAAAAGTCATAACTGGCAATATAACTCCCCCTTGATGCCACTAACAGGACACTCCTTTTTCCACCTGGAGACAACCCTCAGTTCTACTCCTGGTCAACGCAATACCAGGTTCTTTTACATCAGGTCACCTCATCAACGGGAGTATTACTGTTAGAAACTCTGCAAACTACCCCCACCATCTTACATATGGACATGTGGAGATACCACCAACTAGCGCAATTCATTAAAATGTTGCCAAAACCTCTGAGGTCACTTTCAGAACTTAATCCTATCGAAACTATTCTAGCCAATGCTCAACCTTCACGTAAAATGTTACCAAACCTTGCTCTCACTGAACCCAAACCACTGACCTATGTTTCACTCCAACTGGGAAAAAGACCTTCAACTCTCCCTGTCAGACAGTCAACGCTCAGTGATCCTACAATCGGCTCATACATCGTCTATCTCCTCTAAAATATCTGAAATTAACTATAAGCTTTTAACAAGATGGCACTACACCTCTGCAGCTATTCAAAAAATCTTCCCAGACACCTCTGATATATGTTGGAGGGGTTGTGGGGAGAGGGCCACCCATGCCCACATCTGGTGGTCCTGTCCCCTCATCCGCCCTTGTTGGTCAAACAATTTACACTGGATCAACATCATTCAAGGGTCATCAGTTGCTAATGGCCCATGGTCCATTTTGTTCAATTGTTCTGTCGAACCTGCAGGTAGTTATAAAAAAAATCGGTCACACCACATCTCCTCAATGCAGCAAAATCTCTGATTCCTAAATTCTGGAAACAACCAACCATACCAACTACAAAACAATGGTTACAAGTGGTAGACCACACATACCACATGGAAGATCTCACATATGACTTCCGGGGTAAATCCGCCATATCTAAAAAAGATTTGGTCCTGCTGGTTCACCTTCAAGCATTCCTCTAAATACGCAGAAATAATGTCTCAGTCTATATAACAATGTAAAGGTATCACTAACATAGGTAAAGATTTTGGAGGCAGGGCCCCCCACCCCCTTCTTCTTCCCCCCACGTATTTCTCTTTTTCTTCCTTTTCTTTCTCTCCTCTTATTCACTGATCTCTTATTACTGTTTTCATACACTGTATGAAATTTGAGCTGGGCACATAGATATGCAGTGTTTTCTTATCTCTTTTCAAAGCAGTAAGTCCCGTGGCTTTCTCCTGCTCCGTTCTTCTATCATCAGCCTGATAACTTCTGACAAGTTCTCCGACACATGATAAAACCAGGCTGAAATTTGTGTCAGGGAGGGTACTATAAATAGATTAGCAGAAAGCTGCTATACTTACAGAGCAGCTCTGAAAGTCTCTGCCTATCTGGAGTGTGCCTTTCCTCCATTCAGGCAATAATCTAACACTACACTGCTACTGCTGAATGAGGAAGTGAAAAATCTTTCTAAACAGTATATAAAGCTTAAGACAGTAGATATGCATGTAAAATGTATGTAGGGGGATTTGCTTAATCTCTGTGTATTATCTGAGGTTGTTCACTTCACTGGTTATATGTGAGGGTTTACCAACCACTTCAGCCCCGGAGCCATTTTTGACACTTGTTTACAAGTTAAAATCAGTATTTCTTGCTAGAAAATTACTTAGAACCCCCAAACATTATATTTTTTCTAACACCCTAGAGAATAAAATGGTGGTCGTTGCAATACCTTTTGTCGCACAGTATTTGTGCAGTGGTCTTATAAGCACACTTTTTTTTTTTTTCAAAAAAAAGGGATTTTATTATAAACTTACCGTAAAATCCTTTTCTCTGAGTTCACTGACAGACGCAGCTCTTCTTAAATGACACGTGGGTTTTATGTCGTCCTATCAGGAGTGACTAGGCAAAACAGATGCAAAAGCATCAGGGATAGGCTGGCCCCTCCCATGGGGGCCATCCTCACCTGAGCCTATAAAACCCCCTGCTGGCCAATAGCATTCAGTTTGTCACAAGCAGTGCAACAAAAAAACCAGAGGGGTGGGAGCTGCGTCTGTCAGTGAACTCAGAGAAAAGGATTTTATGGTAAGTTATAATAAAATACCTTTTTCTCTTACGTTCACTGACAGACGCAGCTCTTCTTTAATGACACGTGGGGACGTCCCAAAGCAGTGCCAAAAAACTAGAGGGTGGGCAAACAACAACAACAACAACTGTACCCAACAGAACC
>BLSH010556737.1:622464-641104 GCA_018402905.1 Glandirana rugosa
TTTGAGAAAACTTTCCAGACACAATATCCTAGTCAAGTCATTCATAAATAAATAATATAGTTTATCTTACCATATATTATTTTACTCTCCTCTATTTATCCGGTGTCAGTGAGAGTGTGTGAGACATCACCTCTACCCTTCCTCCCATTACCACACCTCGAGAATAACATAAGAGATGGAAACTGGTTATGTATTTCGTATACAATTCCGTTTCACTTTTATTATTTTTGTGTATACGTCATGTAAAGACGTTGTGTACTTGTATACGGGTATAAAACAGGGAAATTTTTTGGGACGTCCTTTTCTTATGGACTTTTTAAAGGGACAAAATATGGGCATATGTTCATGTGTTGCAGAAATGTACTGCATATGTGTTTTTATTATTTTCACTTTGCCTTAACATATGCTTTATGTATTGGTCAAAGGTAGAGAATACAATAAGAGCTCCACACCATTACCCTCCTTCCCATCTCCACTACAGAGTGTGTGAGAGTGACTGTGGCCTATTTATCTCCTCTCATTTTATTATATACCATTCTATTTGATATAATAAATAAATACTTACTGAACTGATCCTATAACACAGACCTTTCAAAAGAGTTTTTCAGATATGCACAACAAGTAGAACCTGTTTATATTTAAATTGCTCCTCTGCTTACTGTAAGAACACTGGACAAGAAAACATGGCAATGTTTTGCTATTCAATTGTTTATTTTTTGAACAGGGAATTGAGTGAAGGGTAGGGATGAGTGGGAAAGAACTTTGGAAAACATTTTGTACAACTTTAACCACTTTAAGATCAGGCTTTTTCTGGCACTTTTTGCTTACCAGATTAAATTAGTATTTTTTGCTAAAAAAAATTACTTATAACCCCCAAACATTATCTATTTTTTTTAGCAGAGACCCTAGAGAATAAAATGGTGATCGTTGCAATTTTTTATGTCACGCGGTATTTGCGCAGTGGTTTTGATGAATTACAAAAAAAACAAAGCAAAATATTTACCCCAATTTTTTTTGGAAAATGTCAAAACTGATGTTAAGCCAAGTAAATAGATACCAAATATATCACACCTTAAAATTGTGCATGCTGGTGGAATATTGTGCATGCTCGTGGAATGGCGACAAACTACGGTACTTAAAAATCTCCATAGGCGACACTTTAAATGCCCTTTCAGATCATCTGTTTAGAGTTACAGAGGTCTAGCACTAGAATTATTGCTCTCGTTCTAACGTTCGCAGCAATACCTCATGTGTGGTGTGACTACCGTTTACATATGTGTGAGCGTCTTATGTATGGGTTCACTTTTGCGCACGAGCACAGAGGGATGGAGCACTTTAAATTTGTTTTCTCTTATTTATTTTACTTTTTATTTTTAGTCTATCCCTTTCATTTTTTTTTTTTTTTTAATCACGTTTATTGCTATTATAATAGGAAGCCAACCGCCAACTGTAAAAAACAATACCGGGGTTATGGCTGATATCTTCAGCCATAATCCTGCTAAACCACTTGCAAACCACAACTGAAAGACTTGCTCAAAAACTGATTGATAAAAAAGCAACACACCAATTATTAAAAAAAAAAAAAAAAGGATTGAATTCTACAACATTGGTGAGCCACTCCAATTGCAGTATTGGAGATCCCTTGATCTATGAGAGCTGCCAACCAGAGCCAGTGAATTTCAGAAATTCTTTGCCATATCCCTATCGTTTGAATTTAGTGATAGTTTTAGCACTGTCTGTGTCCATTAATGGTCAATTGACCCAATCCTTGGGTCTATCCTGATCCTCAATGGCCCCTTACCTGTCCTTTCACCCAGGGAAAAACTGCTCACACTTCTCTCCTCTCTGTTCCCAATGGCAGAATATGTAAGAAAACTACATGTCTGCAGCAGACTACATGTCTCCAGTCTGCCCACTTACGATAGGAGTAGGAGCAGGGCGAAGCAAGAGCTTTTAACTGGACAGTGGAACACTAAAAACAGTAACTGGTTTGATGTAAGCCGATCAAGTGCCCTGCGCAAGTTTTTTTACTTTAAAAGGCAACCTGGTATACAATATAGGTCATAACCTATTTTACACACTTTGACAATTTGAATTTAAAAGTGTGATATACCATCAACTGCTGCACAAGATTTATTTTAGAGAATGCTCAGAAATGACCCGAGATCAAAGCAGGCCTTTATAAATAAACACAACCTAAATGCCATCAATAAAAATGATATAATTCATGATTAATAAACAACACTATATAATCATAATGAGGGCATGTAATTACAGTGTATGTCCAGGCAAAAATGTATAACAATCACATTTTGTACATCTCTGCGATACATGCACATTTGCCCATGTTTTATACCACTAAACATACTAAGGCAAGAGGAGTGATCATATGCAACTCCACACTCTAGAGGATATTTCTTAACCACTTCAAGACCGAGCCGTTTTTTGAGATTTGGTGTTTAAATCAGGTTTTTTTGCTATAAAATTACTTAGAACCCCCAAACATTATAAATTATTGTTTTCTAAAACCCTAGAGAATAAAATGGCGATCATTGCAATACTTTATGTCACACAGTATTTGCGCAGCAGCCTTACAAGCGCAATTTAAAAAAAAAAAAAAATTCACTTTTTTTGAGTTAAAAAAAATAAGACAACAGTAAAGTTAGCCCAATGTGTTTCCATGTTGTGAAAGATAATGTTAGGCTGAGTAAATTGATACCCAACATGTCATGCTTCAAAATTCCGCCTGCACCTGAAATGGTGACCAACTTTGGCATTTTTACATTGGCGACATTTAAATATTCTACAGGTTACCAGTTTTGAGTTACAGAGGAGATCTAGTCCAAAAATTATTGCTCTCGCTCTAACGATCGCGGCGATACCTCACATGTGTGGTTTGAACCGTTTTCATATGCGTGCGGGACTTACGTATGCGTTCACTTCTGTGCGCGAGCTCGGTGGGACGGGACCCTTTAGTTTTTTTTTTCCTTATTTATTTTACTTTTTATTTTTACACCGTCCTTTAAAAAAAAAAAAATTGTATCACTTTTATCCCTATTACAAGAAATGTAAACATTCCTTGTAAAAGAAAAAAGCATGCCAGGACCTCTTAAATATGAGATCTGGGTTCAAAAAGACCTCAGATCTCATATTTGCACTTAAATGCTCACACTTACACTTAAATGCTCACTCGGCTCACAGGCATTGCGGCGAGAGGATCGGATCGTCTCCGCTGCTACGGGCGGGCCCGGTAAGCGGCGGAGATGACAGTAGCATGGCGGGGCCCTCTCCCGCCCCCAATAAAAGTGATCTTACGGCGAATCCGCCGCAGATACCATTTATATCTGAAAGAGGACCACCCGCCGTTCAAAAAAATACCGTTGTTATGGTAGCTATTTTACAATGACAAAGTACCACCGCATAATGACGGCAGGCGGTCCAGAAGTGGTTAAAGAGCTGAGATGCTTGTCATAGCATTCTGAGCTGGCTCGCACATACACAGTACACTCTTCATTCAAGTCCATGGAATGGAGAGTATACTGCACATGCGCGAGCCTGGCTCGGAAGATTTTGACAAGAGACTTAGCAGCTTCATGGGTGATATCTCAGTGAATTGGGAAAATGCGAGTATAAGACTTACATGGGGACTGGGGAAAGCATGTTATTCAAACTTGTTGGTTGCAGTGCATACATTTTATACAATTAATAATTTAAAAAACTTCCTTACTTTTCTCCATAAAACTTTTCAAAAAATTTTTCTTTCCAAACTTCTGTCTTCTTTTCCTTTTCAATTTCTTGTCTGATTCGCATTTGCATTTCTGGAGTAAATTCTCCTAAAAAAAAAAAAAAAAGGGCCATAAGAAAAAACCCCAGAGTATGGATGATTTTCAACTTTATTTTGCAGATTCATGCAAAGTAGTTGCAAGTAACAAGTATAATGAAAATCATAAGACATAAGCAGCGCTAAAATCACTTCAATGAAAACTGATATATTCATTAAACATCACCCAGTGATAAGTGACAGTCCATAACATTAAGAAGAAATCAAGTCACATAAATGTAGGTCTGGTTCAACAAGGGTATTTTCTTGACATTGATCGTAGGATGTCATCCACCATACACCTCGTGAGCATGCAGGTGCCTGACTTTCCCCAAAGGTTGGACTCTTACCGCAACTATTTGCCAGGCATTCTCATGCTCTGGCGACAACGCTTGGTAGTGCTATCCCTGCACTTAGCAATCTTTTGTAGTTGTGGTAATGGTCCGTTTACTCCAAACACACATCCATATGTAAGGTGAAACACAGAGGCCAGGACATAGTGTAAAACTGTATAAATCATTTATTTCCTAAGCATACACTAAAAATGTCCCCCCTGTATAATCAACTCTTACCAGACACTGAAGTTAAAAACATGTATCACTATATGCAGACGCCGGCCGTCCTAAGACTTGTTCAGACTCTGTGATTAGCCACGATAGACCTCCTTCGCTCCTCCCATCAGCGGGGACAGGACGTCTGCTGACTAGCGTTGCCGTACAGCCCAATCAAGATGAGTTTCATCACACCGGACTTCCACTGGTGATTGGCTATACGGACTGTCGGCAACATCTATATACCCTCCCTCTGGGTGAACCCTTAGTAGAGAAACAGCCATATATGGTGTCTCAGGTGCCCAAGGAAGGACAGCGTCAGCATTTACAATTGACAATAAACAGCTGCATCACTATATATATATATATATATATATATATATTTGATCCGTCTTAAGACACTATTATGATATATCACTTCAATCACCATTATTTATCACATACACATGATAGAGCGCCATGGCACTATATGTATGTTTATAATCCTAAAAGATTAAAAACTTAAGCTCCAAACTTGGTTACTCATTCAAATAACAGTTTAACTATTCATATGATGTACTCTTATGCACCATCCTCATTATAGTGACCTCTATAGATGTAATATGTAATTGTCCCGGTTCCACGATATTATAGATATCTCAATCTTTCACAATATAGTGATATTATGATATACCACATCAATCACCATTGTTTATCACATAACCATAACAGTAACACTACATGTATGTTTATGATCTTAAAAGTTAAAAATCTAAGCTCCAAACATAATCAGATTCAGATGCAAATTTAACTATACATATGATGTGCTCTCATATTTTCATTCAATTGGACATAAACTTTTCCTCCCTTAATCACTTGTAGGCTATGGCCTCTTATACATCATCCTTATTAAGGCAACTTCTATAGTATCTATAATATCGGTGGAACTGGGACAATTACATATTACACCTATAGAGGTCGCTATAATGAGGATGGTGCATAAGAGTACATCATATGAATAGCTAAACTGTTATTTGAATGAGTAACCAAGTTTGGAGCTTAAGCTTTTAATCTTTTAGGATTATAAACATACATATAGTGTCACGGCGCTCTATCATGTGTATGTGATATGTAGCGGTACCCCCGAAGGAGCTGCTAATGAAATTTATATTTTCCAGAGCCTCCCACTTTATATTCTTGCAGCCAGTCACTATGATATTTTCACACAGCCAGGTGCACACACAATCCTGCTTGTTTTCAATGACCAGTCTAGGGGATGAATTTTCAATGCTTTATTTGTTGAACTTGGATAGGAGAAGGGTAGAGATAGGATACTCCAAGTAACTGAATGTAACTGAGGACAAATTCTCCCTAGGTTCTGTACAGCAGGCAGTCAGTGGCTTCACACAGCAGACTGACTTCAGTGAAACAAGTCCATCTTTAAGCAACAAAGGACATGCTGGACTTTGTTTCTTCAAGACACTAGCCAGTGTCTCCTTTCTAACTCAATGTAGCAGACTACCAAGGCACTTTATGGCAGGCTGACTTTAGCAGAACAGGTCCCTTGTTAAGCAGTAAGGACAGAAGCTGGATTCTGTTCTTCAAGACACTATCCAGTGTCTCCTTTCTAGCTGGCACACCCAATTAAGCTGATATGAGGGCAGGGGAAATTCTAGCACACAGTCTCAGGGATTCTCTCACAGGTCTGTACTCACACCATGTCCTGGGACAGTCGGTAGCCTGTTCTGCCAACCTCAGTCCCTTAGTCTCCCCTAGTCGAGGCCTATCCGGATGATGAAGCTGCAACCCACAGTTCCATAGAAGCTGACAGAGGGAGGATGTCTCTGGATTCGGTCTGATACTGCAGTGGCAAAGTGTCACTTTTGCCACTGCAGTATCAGACCGAATCCAGAGACAACCTCCCTCTGTCAGCTTCTATGGAACTGTGGGTTGCAGCTTCATCATTCGGATAGGCCTCGACTAGGCCTAGCAGCCGGCAGCCTCCTGGATAGGCTCTCGGGCCTAGCAGTCAGGAGCTAAACATACACCTCACTCCTCAAGCCTGAGTGGGCTGGGACTCCTAACCTTGAGCCCATGTGCTCCCTTTTATATGAAGGTGTTCACCCAAGATGCAGTGGGTCACCACTCCCCTGCTAGCTGGTCAGAACCACCTCCAAATACACCTGCTGTTACTGGCTGAGGCTTTTCCCCTCTGTACAATAGGGACCTATACTATTTAACATAGTAAAAGATCTCCAGACCATATGAAACAGCACCAGAGCACATAGAGCAGACCTTACTTAAATCAGGCTCCCTGATAATCAGACAGCATGTAAATTTACCTGTCAGCTCTTCTGTTAAGCAGATGGAGCCAAAAACTATATACACTCTCTAGTGCCCAAACTAGGAGGGCGCTACAGATAAATAATGGTGATTGAAGTGATATATCATAATAGTGTCTTAAGACGGATCAAATATCTATATAGAGTGGTGCAGCCGTTTATTGTCAATTGTAAATGCTGACGCTGTCCTTCCTTGGGCACCTGAGACACCGGATATGGCTGTTTCTCTACTAAGGGTTCACCCAGAGGGAGGGTATATAGATGTTGCCGACAGTCCGTACAGCCAATCACCAGTGGAAGTCCGGTGTGGCGAAACGCGTCGTGATTGGGCTGTACGGCAATGCTAGTCAGCAGACGTCCTGTCCCCCCGCTGGTCGGAGGAGCGAAGGAAGTCTATCGTGGCTGATAACGGAGTCTGAACAAGTCTTAGGACGGCCAGCGTCTGCATATAATGATACGTTCTTTTAACTTCAGTGTCTGGTAAGAGTTGATTATACAGGGGGGACGTTTTTAGTGTATGCTTAGGAAATAAATGATTTATACAGTTTTACACTATGTCCTGGCCTCTGTGTTTCACCTTACATATGGACGTGTGTTTGGAGTAAACGGACCATTACCACAACTACAAAAGATTGCTAAGTGCAGGGATAGCACTACAAAGCGTTGTGGACAGAGCATGAGAATGCCTGGTAAATAGTTGCGGTAAGAGTCCAACCTTTGGGGGAAGTCGGGCACCTGCATGCTCACGAGGTTTATGGTGGATGACATCCTACCATCAATGTCAAGAAAATACCCTTGTTGAACCAGACCTACATTTATGTGACTTGATTTCTTCTTAATGTTATGGACTGTCACTTATCACTGGGTGATGTTTAACATAGAATATATCAGGTTTCGTTGAAGTGATTTTAGCGCTGCTTAGGTCTTATGATTTTCATTGTACTTTAATTCATCTATCAATTTAAAGCGGCTGCTGTGTTTGTAAAGTTTTTACTGGATACTTAGTTATATGTCTTTAGTGGCGCGGATCTACGATCTATACCAGTAGGTGTGTTCAATATATATAGATCTTCTCTCAAGTAACAAGTATAATAAATGTTTTTTTATTTGTACTGGTGACACATGTCCATCTAAATCTTTAAATAAGAAATGTCCTTTCATACACGGGTAAATATTTAGGCCAAAGGGTTAAAGTTGAAAACCAATAATACATTCGTGCACGATTTTCTATGACCCCCCCGCCTGCATATCATGTACAGATGAGCCTTTATCTTTAACAACCCATGTAGTTCAAAACAGCAATGTAGGATAATACAAACGTCAAAAGTATTGGGACCCCTGCCTATACACGCATGTGAACTCTAATGGCATACCATACCAGTTCAATATACATATAAATATGTGAAAAGTCAGAGTAAAGATCTTAGATATTGAGGCAAGACTCAGCATGACAGACAGGCCACTAACATTTGTAAAATGAGATGACAGCAATGGTCCACACCAGTAATCACACTTTTACCAGCCCAAATTGGCAAAAAAAACAACAAAACAAAAGAAACTATGCCCAGTACATAGCAAGAAAAATAAGAAAACTGAAGGATATGACACCAACAGTCCCAAATGCATGAACAGAAATCTAAATTTGTATTGCATAATATGTTTCTTAAAAAACCTTATTACTTTTTTTTCATAAACAAAAAGTTTTTATTGAACAAAGCAAGCAGGTCATACACATTACAGAGCATCACAGTAGTCAGTGTACATTTATAGCTGAAAAGCATGCTAACAGCTCTATTTACCACATTATACATACATATGGTCTGTATACTTATTTGCCTGATCAAGAACATGTGTCAAAATGAGGCAAGGTCCCCTGTCATATGTCCTACGGGGTTCCTTACTACAGAAGTAGCCTTTCCATGACCAGGTCCCCCGGAGAAAAGCCCGGCACATCCACCCAAAAAGACCATAGTTTGTCAAATTTACCTCCATTACCCCTGTGCTGGTAAACAAATTTCTCTAACCTAAGGGTGTCATCCATCCTGGCCACCCATTCCTTCATGGGGGGGTTCCGTGGATTTCCAGTGTTTCAAAATCATTAACTGAGCCTGAAAGAGTGCTCTAGCAATTGCCTGTCTGGGAATATTCTCCACCTGAAGGCCATCCAATATCCCCAGTAATTAATATTTGTGGTCCTCAGGAATCTATGCCTGGAAGACCCTATTGAGTGTGTAAATTACTGTCTTCCAGTATAGGTGTAGCTTTGGGCATCTCCACAGCATGTGTATCAAGTCTCCATGGTCCCTGTGACACCTAGTGCATGTGGGGTCAGGTTGTAGTCCCATGCGAGCCAGTTTGGCCGGCGTGTAGTGTAACCGGAGATTGATATACAGTTGTGAAAGGCGTTGAGCTACGTTTAGAGAGCTCTGCGTAACCGCCTGCAGAGCTTCCTCCCATTGTTCCTCCCCAAACGCACCTACACCCCCCTCCCACTGGGTTACCGCTCTAAAATTGGATTCCGGTAAGAAGAGGTTTAAGATCATTGCATAGCTACTTGAAATAAACCCCTTATATGAAGTGGCCTCAAACATGAAATTGAATATAGGGGGGCAGGCTCCATTACCCATGGATCCACACCCTATTGGGCTTTTAAAGTGTGGTGGAGTTGCAGGTAGTGGAAGTACACAGATGATGGACGCAAAAGGGCTGTTTGAAGGTCAGAAAAGGATCTTGGCTTCCCATCCTTAAAAATGTGGGACATGTGTGTAACACCAACCCTATTACTAATTAATTGTTTAGTTCCCTCAAATAATTTTCATGACAGCTCAGCTGTAATAGAATAAATGAAGATTTGAAAACAAAACCCTCATCCTTGAGGCCCTGGGTTTTGCTCCAGCATGCTGTACAATCTGTGTGGGCATTCCCCTTGCAGCTTTGGTAGTGGCACTGACTGACCTTCTTTGGTGCCAATCTTATTTCTCTCTGAGACAAAGCCCCTTGATACTTCTGATGCTGCCATCAAGACTGAGGTCTAGTCAAGGAACTAGTGGGGGCAGGGGAGGTATAGGCAAACAAGAATTCTTAATATTATAATTAAACAGTCCAGATCCGCGCTATAGCCAAAGTACGGCTCCAGCGCGGATCTGAAATGCCGGGTGGACGTCCTGGCCATGTGCGCACTCCTGGCGCGCACTCACAGGCGGCGGCGGCGTGGCCGTGCCCGCGGGTCTCGGGCGGACATCGAGTCAGTCTGACAGCCTGTCAGACCTGCAGAACGGGGAACCGCCATTGTAAACACGGCGGTTCTCCGTTCTGTTGAAGGGGACATACCAGATCTACTGATCCCTGTCACTGGGATCTGTTATGTCCCAACCAGCCCTGCCCCCCCACAGTTAGAACACACCCAGGGAACATTGTTAACCCCTTCACTGCCCCCTGCAGGTTAACCCCTTCACTGCCAATGACATTTATTCAGTAATCAGTGGACATTTAAATTTCTGATCGCTGAATAAATGTCATTGGTCCCAAAAAAGCGTCAAAAAAGTCAGACAGAACCGCCCCAATATCGCAGTCCCGATAAAAATCGCAGATCGCCGCCATTACTAGTAAAAATAAAAAAAAAATAATAAAAACGCCACAAATCAATTCCCATAGTTTGTAGACGAGATAACTTTTGCGCAAACCAATCAATATACGCCGATTGCGATTTTTTTTACCAAAAATATGTAGAAGAATATATATCGGCCAAAACTGTTGAATCATTTTTATTTTTTAATATTTTTTTGGGACATTTATTATAGCAAAAAGGAAAAAATATTGGGTTTTTTTCAAAATCATCTCTTTGTTTGTTTATAGCGGCGATCAGAATTGACGCAGAGGGGATCAAATACCACCAAAAAAAAAAAAAACTCTATTTGTGGGAAAAAAATGATATAAATTTAGTTTGGGTACAACGTCGCATGAACGCGCAATTCTCATTCAAAATGCGACAGCGATGAAAGCCAAAAATTGGTCTGGGCAGGAGGGGGGTTTAAGTGCCCAGTAAGGAAGTGGTTAAATAAAATAGTAGTTTGGATCAAAACATCTCAACTTGGCTTGAGTCAGCTTTCATCCCACTGGTACAAAATCCTAGCAGATTTCAGTAGAAGAGAGGCTTGGCAAACTATTAATCTATTTTACTTTCATTTCTTATTCCAATTTAAAATATTTTTGACAATTTGTAAAGACTGTACACACACAGAACACAGAGATCTGCACAATACCTGATAATTACACCGTGTGCAAGCCATGAGAAACACGCACATTAAATGCATCACTGCAATTAAATTGGTCATACTGAATGGGAAAATGTTTAACTGCTGAAAATGTTTGAATACATTTTTGAAGCAAGGAAACCCCTAATTTAGAAGTCTCTGGTCTGTGCTCATCTCCTCCTATGTTTACATATGAAAGTTAAAAAAGCTATTACTCCTGATATCCTCTAGTGTGCTGTTGGTAGATAGGGAAGCAGGTTCTGTCGGATTGGACATTATTCATTGCAAGCACATGTGCAGACAAGACTCAGATACTACAAGCAACGGTCTTCTATAATAGCATTTCTTGAAAACAAGGCACATAAGGGTAATTATATGTTTGAGGTCCACACTATTGTCATCCAGTATCAGGAATTAACGTAGTTATCCTTTAAATAAACAGCTCCTAGATCGGATGTCAAGATATGCAGATTTGTGTATCAATTACATAGCAATGTTAGCAGAATTAAAAAAAGATGACTTTTTACCTTCTGACAGTCTTTGCTTCCAGCCTTGCGCAGCATATGCAAAGAATTCATTATTCAGTGCAGAATTGCTAAGACGTAAAGCCCCATCACTTCCCATCTGGAAGGAGAACAGGAGAAAAGGTATGACTGAAGTGCCCTTTTAGTAACTAGAATGGTTTCTCCATGTATAGCAAAAGGTCTGTTGAATATATTCAGGAATAAATGACCAACACATAATATAATGAAATGGCTAAAATTTTCAATTATGTAGCTAGAGTATAAAGACAGGCAGCAATATATGCCATGTTGATATGGGTACATTTTTGTTTTAAATGATATCTCTAACAATATTAAATATTAAGATTATATATCTTACATTCATAACAACATTGTGTGATGTTACCTGCAGTAAGTATGTTATTAATATACACAGAAAACAAATCAATCAATAACACTTGTAATATACACAAATCAGCCATAACATGCCCACACACCATGACCTTTTCAGTCATGGACTCTACTAGACCTCTGAAGGTACGCTGTGGTGTCTGGCATCAAGCCATCAGTAACAGATCCTGTAAGTAGTGAAGTGGGTCCTCCATGGTTCAGACTACTTGTTTTTCCAGCGCATCCCATAGATGCTTATTTGGAATAAGATCTCATATGGAAGAAACGGTTGCAATCAAAAGAGATATGACAGAACAATTCCACACAATCTGGAATCCATGGAACACCTTCACACAATCCAAGACTTATCACAATCTTTTTGTTTAAAGACCCGTAAATTGCTTACTTAATCATATAATCAGTACCCTGATCCGCCCAGAAACATCCCACCCTTTTCTTTTTTTCTTTTTCTCTCTACCTCGCTATTCTCTATTTCCTTTCCTCCTTTCCTTTCCCTACTGCCTATGTCTGATTTACTGAGCTTAATTATCAGTTTTACAAGATAATGCTCTGACGTCATTCCAACTACATTTGTACAGAAATATAAATTGATTTACTTAATATTGTATTCTGACCTGCCGTGTTGGCAGATGCACAGAGTATTAATGTATACTTCTCTTGGTCTTATGTTACTAAGATAGACCTGATATAGTATATTGTTACAGACTACTGTTCTAACTCTTGCAATAATAAACTTATTGTGAAAAAAAAAAAGATCTGGAGCATTTAGAGTCAAATCAACACCTTGAACTAGTTGCCATGTTTTTCAAAGCATTCTTGAATTTATCAGATCAGGCCACTTTCTCTGTGGTTCAGTTCTGAGGCTCACATGCCCATTATAGTTGCTTTTGGCTGTGAACACGGATCAGCATGAGCACCCAGATCAGTCTATGGCTCCACAGCCCCATATGCAGAAAACAGCAATGCACTGTGTGTTCGGACAGTATCGGAACCAGCATTAACTTTTTCAGCAATTTGAGCTACAGTAGCACCTCTATTGCACTGGACTACACAGGACATCCTTTGCTCCCCACGTGCATCAATGAGCCTTGGCGGCCCATGACCCTGTTGCCGGTTTTCCTTTCTTGGACCACTTTGGGTGGGTCCCGATCACTGCAGAATGGGAACATCCCACAAGAGCTGCAGTTTTGGAGCTGTCACTTGCCCTTGCCAAATTCACTCAAATCCTTAAGATTGCTTGATAATGCCAAATAAAACATGAGCATGCCCATATGGAAGGGGGGTGAATGCCTAAAGCAAAGGTGTACAACATGTGCATGATTATTATCTAGGATGGCTTTCAGACATAGAATACTGTCTCTGTATACATCTATCTTATTTAAAGCCCAAGAAAATTAGTTAGAGTCACAAAACAGGGTCAAAACTAAACAAAGTAAAGTACAACTAGTCAAGCGAAAACAATGGATGCTAAGGCTTACCAGACAGGTGCACTTTTAGGTCCCCTTCACACCAATGTCAAGCAGTATTCTGCACATTGGCATGCGGTATTCAGTGTGTTAATATGCTTTGTATAAAGAAACATTTTTTTCTCTGTGATAGAAGTTCTTGTACTGTGAGAATAGTTTTTACCTTTATTTTGGTAAATTATTTTACTGATCTTTTACTGCTCTTTACAGCTTATCACACTGGTGGCAACCGTCTAGCAATGGATGTTCCATGTCTAACAGGGTAACTGCCCTGCTCTACTTTCTCTACTATCTATATGGCTAAATATATTCTCCATGCTCATAGGCAGTTGGACATAATATACAGTCCATCTGAAAAGCATTCACAGTGTTTCACTTTTCCCACATTTTGTTATGTTACAGCCTTATTCCAAAATGGATTAAATTATTTATTTCCTCAAAATTCTACAAACAATACCCCATAATGACAATGTGAAAGAGGTTTGTTTGAAAACTTTGTAAATTTATTAAAAATAAAAAAACAAAAAAAAAATCACATGTACACAGCCTTTGCCACGACACTCAAAATTGAGCTCGGGTGCATCCTGTTTCCACTGATCATCCTTGAGATGTTTCTACAACTCGATTAGAGTCCACCTGAGGTAAATTCAGTTGACTGAACATGATTTGGAAAGGCACACACCTGTCTATATAAGGTCCCATGGTTAAAGTGGATGTCAACCCACCACTTACCCAGTAAAAATGAATGACACAGTATTAACCAGTTGCTGACCGCCCGCCGTGGCTTGACAGTGGCAACTTAGTTCGTTATCGCGAAACGGCATCAGGTGAAGGCGGCCGCGAGAATGAGTATCATAAGCGTGCGCTCACTGTGTTCCGGGGGAGCCAGGGAGTGGGTAGGGCAGACTCGGTGTCTGTCGGCTACCCACAATCGCTCCCCAGAGTGACAGGACGGGGGTCCGTGTATATAGACAAGGATCTCCGTTCTGACAGAGGGGGAAGGGATGGGAGTCGCGATCACTCCCCTCCCCCAGCTAGCCCAGCCCCCATACAGTTAGAACATACATGGGGAACACAGTTAACCCCTTAGAGCCCCCCTGCAGTTTAACCCCTTCCCTGCCAGTGACATTTATACAATAACCAATGCATTTTCATAGCATTGATCGCTGTATAAATGCCAATGGTCCCAAAAAAGTGTCAAAATGGTCCGACATGTCAAAATGGTCTGCCGCAATACCACAGTCCCGATAAAAATCGCAGATTGCCGCCATTACTAGTAAAAAAATAAAAAACAAATAAAAACCCCATAAATTAATTCTCATCATTCGTAAATGAGGTAACTTTTGTGCAAACCAATCAATATATGCCAATTGCGATTTTTTTTAACCAAAAAGATGAGAAAGAATATAAATTGGCCAAAACCAATGAAAAAAATTGTTTTTTTATATTTTTTTTGGACATGTATTATAGCAAAAAGTAAGAAATATATATATATATTTTTTTTTTTGCAAAATTGTCTCTCTTCTTTTGTTTATAGCAGTTATCAGAAATGATGCAGAGGTGATCCAATACCACCAAAAGAAAGCTCTATTTGTGGGAAAAAAGGATGTCAATTTTGTTTGGGTAGCACGTTGCACGACTGCACAATTTTCAGTTAAAGCGAAGCAGTGCCGAATCCCAAAAAGTGCTCTGGTCCTAAACTGGGAAATCCTTCCAGGGCTGAAGTGGTTAATGTATATATACATGCAAGCCTCCTGCATGTATCCCTACCTTGCAAATGTCACCCCCTTCAGCAGTAGTAACCCTACAAGACTCTGGAACCGGTGGGTAGGTCTCTTTGCTGAAGCTCGGTGGGTGGAGTCGTGATGTCACCTCAACACTCTCATACTCCTATTCCTAAGTTTTGAGATACATCCTGTCAAAACTCATGAAAATCACCACATGATTATAGCATGCCCAATCATGCTGAGGTGTGGAGCAGCCAATCCTGGAGAAGAAAGGGTGGGGGGTTGGATGTGAAGCTCTGTATGCTCCTGCATGACATAAGGAAATGAGCTGTCAGTCACAACATGGGGGAAGAAACAGTCACATATTTCTCTGTGTGTGTTTTTTTTTTCCTACTGAAAAAAATAAGAGGATTGCTCAGAGCTGGATTAACTCTTCGTGGCAAGACTGGGCAAAGATGATATGACATCCTCTACTGTAAAAGGTAGAACTATTAATTAAATTATTTTTTTTGGGTTTACATCCACTTTAACAGTGCATGTCAGAGCACAAACCAAGCCATGAAGTCCATGGAATTGTCTGTAGAGCTCCGAGACAGGATTATATTGAGGCACAGATCTAGGGAAGGGTACAAAAAAACTTCTGCAGCATTGAAGGTCCCAATAAGCACAGTGGCCTCCATCATCCGTAAATGGAAGAAGTTTGGAACCACCAGGACTCTTCCTAGAGTGGGCCGCCCAGCCAAACTGAGTGATTGGGGGAAAAGGGCCTTAGTCAGGGAGGTGACCAAGAACCCGATGGTTACTCTGACAGAGCTTCCGTGTTTCTTTGTGGAGAGATGAGAACCTTCCAGAAGAACCACCATCTCTGCCGCACTCCACCAATCAGGCCTGTATGGTAGAGTGGCCAGACGGAAGCCATTCCTCAGTAAAAGGCACATGAAAGACCACCTGGAGTTTGCCAAATGTCACCTAAAGGACTCTCAGACCATGAGAAAATTCTCTGGTCTGATGAAACAAAGATTGAACTCTTTGGCCTGAACGGCAAGCATCATGTCTGGAGGAAACCAGTCACCGCTCATCGTCTGGCCCATACCAACTCTACAGTGAAGCGTAGTGGTGGCAGCATCATGCTGTGGGAATGTTTTTCAGCGACAGGAACTGGGAGACTAGTCAGGATCGAGGGAAAGTTGAATTCAGCAATGTACAGAGACATCCTTGATGAAAACCTGCTCCAGAGCGCTCTAGACTGGGGCGAAGGTTTATCTTCCAACAGGACAACGACCCTAAACACACAGCCAAGATAACAAAGGAGTCTATATGGGAGAACTCTGTGAATGCCCTTGAGTGGCCCAGCAAGAGCTCAGTCTTGTACCCGATTGAACATCCCTGGAGAGATTTGAAAATGGCTGTGCACCGACACTCATCATCCAACCTGATGGAGGAGCTTGAGAGGTCCTGCAAAGAGGAATGGAAAAACGTTCCCAAAAATCGGTGTGCCAAGCTTGTAGCATCATACTCAAAAAGACTTTAGGCTGTAATTGGTGCCAAAGGTGCTTCAACAAAGTATTGAGCAAAGGCTGTGAATACTTATGCACATGAGATTTTTTTCATTTTTTATTGTTAATAAATTTGCAAAGATTTCAAACAAAATGATTTATTTATCTGAGGTACTTATATAGGGCCGTCAATTTACGCAGCGCTTTCCATATACATTGTATATTCACATCAGTCCCTACCCTCAAGGAGCTTACAATCTAAGGTCCCTAACTCAACGTTGTCATTATGGGGTATTGTTTGTAGAATTTTGAGGAAAATAATGAATATAATTCATTTTGGAATAAATCTGTAACATAACAAAATGTGTAAAAAATGAAGCGCTGTGAATACTTTCTGGATGCACTGTAGAAGGCCCTACCAGCTTAAAAGGGCCGGTACTATTGCCGCTATAGAAATAAGAAAATGACTGCAATACAAGCAGCACCACCAGATGCTCAACTTTAGTCAATAGTATATAATAATGTATTAAAAAGAGATAAAAACATGTTCACTACAGAGTACCTTTGCAGTCAGCAATAGAGGCAACACAATTAATAATTCTTGGAACATGATCAATGTTTTGGTCCTTAACACTTACTTAGAAACTGTTATCCAAAGTCCAAATGAAAATGTACTCTATCTGAAGTGCATTCACAGCACAAGCAGTTTTCCATCCTTATGTTTTCTTTGTTACTTACAAAGCCTTCATAGCATGTACTAGAAAGAATTCAAGTAAATCAACCTTGAGATGCCGAGTAATTGTTACGATCAATATATCTGGTGCATTTTTGTTGTTCTCACTGCGATAGCTGATCCGAGTAGATCAGGAAAGAGAGCTTCTACAAGTATTTTCAGTCATTGTTAACGCTCTGTTCAACAGAATATTGAAGGTAGTGGCTGACAGAGAAGAGCGCACACTTCTACCTCACATAATTTGCAGCTTTTAAAATGGTGTGTCTATGAAAACAAGATAAAAAAAAAAAGACAGTGTTGTTATGCAAGAAAAAGGACTCACCTGTCTATCTACTTCCGGGAGTAAGAGAAGGAGGTACTGCTGAAAATGCTGAGGTAAAGATGCAAATGTATGCTTGTTTATTAAAGCCCTCAGGTTAGTGTTCACTAAAATTGATCCTGGAGTTTCAATGTCAATGTCTTCTGCTTTGGTCCATTTCAAGTGCCCTGGTGTATGGAAAACGTTGATAAGACTAATTACTGCAAGACACATGTATCAGTAGTTCTAAAATGTAGTTCTAATAGGTTTAAAGGAATGGTGCAATCAGTTATTAAAAGGAAATAGTTTTACCTAGTTTTCATAAGGATAGCACTCATTTTGCACTCAGCACATACAATACAGAGAGGACAATCTAATGCCATTTCTTAAATCTTTACATTCAACTTTGTATGGGTCAGCATATTTCTGTAACTGCCCCCATCACAACTATAGTGGACCTACAGCCAAATCAACTGAATTACTGAAAGGAACATGGAATATATTTTTACAGGGAAGAAAAATTGATATTATTTGATAACATAATGGTATGTAAATACTGCCTTATCAAGCTATGTATAAAGCTACTGGATGAGATTATCGTAAAGTGCCCACGTCCTAATATAAAGTATTAGCAGAAACAATGGAGGCAACCCAGGACTTTATGGCACATAAGGACTTTACAACATTTGTATAAAAAAAGGGATTTTATTATAACTTTACGTAAAATCCTTTTCTCTGAGTACACTGACAGACGCAGCTCTTCTTAAATGACACGTGGGTTTTATGTCGTCCTATCAGGAGTGACTAGGCAAAACAGATGCAAAAGCATCAGGGATAGGCTGGCCCCTCCCATGGGGGCCATCCTCACCTGAGCCTATAAAACCCCCTGCTGGCCAATAGCATTCAGTTTGTCACAAGCAGTGCAACAAAAAAACCAGAGGGGTGGGAGCTGCGTCTGTCAGTGAACTCAGAGAAAAGGATTTTACGGTAAGTTATAATAAAATCCCTTTTTCTCTTACGTTCACTGACAGACGCAGCTCTTCTTAAATGACACGTGGGGA
>BLSH010556737.1:643784-666757 GCA_018402905.1 Glandirana rugosa
GCTGTCCAGCAGTCCGCAAACTCCAATAACCGGCCCCCCACCCGAGATATGGGTGGGGGCAACCCGTCACGCTGAGGAGGGCTTATCCTCCGCTTTACCAGGCTTTCGTTGTCAGGTTCTCTTATCAGACCCAGCCGGGGCCTTACCGGACTTGGAACCCGCCCCGGCTGTACCTGAGGCACGAAAAAACTTTTTCTGCCCAGAAAAAGAGGGGCCCTGTCGTCGGCGAAAGTCCCACCGTTTTGGTTCCGGAAGAAAAAAACTCTTCCCCCCCGTAAAATCTTTAATGATTTCGTCCAGCTGTGGACCAAACAAACGACCCCCCTGGAAGGGAAGGTCAGTGAGGCGTTTCTTAGACGCCTGATCACCCGACCAAGACCTCAGCCACAACACCCGTCTGATGATTATAGCAAAAGCTGAAATTTTGGACAGCATGGGCATGATGTCCAGCAGGGAGTCGCACAGATAATGGAGGCCTTCTACCACGTGTTGCACCTTATGCAACTCATTCCTTGCACAATTGCAACGCCAATTTTTGCACACTGAGGAGAGGCACTCGAAAAGGGACTGCGCTGACATTGCTGAGGCCAGAGCTGGCCGCATAGCAAAACCTGCTACCTGAAAAATAGCTTTAGACACCATTTCCGTGCGACGATCCGCCGCGTTCTTAAAAGAGGGCGAACCCTCCACAGGAAGGGTGGTAGCCTTATTTAAAAGGGCCACCGGTGGGTCCACCGAAGGGGAAGCCCACCGCTTAAGGAAAGCATCCTCAAAGGGATAGCGCACTGCAAAACGCTTAGGCAAAGTGAAGGAATTTTTGGGGGAACCCCATTCCTTAAAAACAGCCCGTTCAAAAAATTGATCATAGGGAAAAGCCCTAGGGGACTTAGGAGGCTTCATAGACCCACAGACATAAGTGGAAGTCTGCGCCTCCTTAGACTGAGCAAGGCACAGAGCCTGGCGAATGTCAGCAATTAGCGCCGCTACAATTGCCTTGTCGCGCGCCACTGAGGCCCCCTGGTCCTCTTCAGTATCTGAGAGGACCAATTCGCCATCAGAGAGTTCCACGGGGGTCCCCGTGGCAACCGAGGTGACTTCATGATTTGAATCCTCGCCTGAGGAGACATGTGGGGCCAAGCGCTTAGCGGGGGGCACAGGGCCCGGATCAGTAACCTTAGGAATAAATTCCACAAAAAGAGCCCGCAAGAGGTCCAAAGTGACCGCAGGGGCTTGTGGGGAGCATTGCTCAGCCGGCTCCAAATCAGAGGGCACTGCAGGGTCCATAGCCGCCGCATCGCCGTCCCCAGATATAGGCCTGAATGGGACGCTTCCCCCACGTATCACCACCGCCACCCAAGACCACCCAGGGAGCCTGGGAGGACAAGCCCACCTAAATCCACACCCCAAGGAGCCAGCCAAACCTGCTGCTTCTAGCCCTGTAGCCTGTCAGCGCTGTGAGAGAAAAAAGGCGTGCCTGAGGACTGTACCACACATGCAGCTGCCGCTTCTCTGAGGAGAAATCGTGCAGTTACACAGAGTGTAATGCCAAAATCCACCACCAGGGAGCAAATGGCGCTCACACAGCATGAGCCAACTGTCACAAAATGGCGGTGGCTAAAAATGCACGCGAACGAACGTTCCCCAGTGGGAACACCGGTACAGGCCCCAGGGTCCTCAATAACACAAACACGACGCCGCGCGAACGCAGCAGACCAGAGGGGGGGGGGGGCGTGGGGTGGGGAGTGTTGGGGGGGGGCGTGGGGTGAGGAGTGTTGGGAGGGAGGGGGGCAACGCAATAAGTAGGTGCCCCCCTGACAGGGAAAAAAGCTACCGCTAAAATAAAAAACTGCCCCGTATGTCGCCCCCCCCCCACACCCGAAGCAGACTTTCCCCCCTTGTCCCGGGAAGGATTGCTGCTGGCCAAGGCCACTGGAAAGGCACGGAACGGGCCCTGAGCGACGCAGCCCTGTCATTTTAGGGTAGGTCGCCAGGAGGTGGCCGGGCAGGGCAAAGCTTTGGATTCGTGATATCCGCTCTATGCCAAGGCCGGCTACTTGATAGAAGTCTTCATCTTTTTCATACAGAAAAATGACATGCATAAAAACGCAGGTCCCATAAGGGAACCCAGTCAACTCCTTTGCACTAGGCAAACAAAACTGAATGCTATTGGCCAGCAGGGGGTTTTATAGGCTCAGGTGAGGATGGCCCCCATGGGAGGGGCCAGCCTATCCCTGATGCTTTTGCATCTGTTTTGCCTAGTCACTCCTGATAGGACGACATAAAACCCACGTGTCATTTAAGAAGAGCTGCGTCTGTCAGTGAACGTAAGAGAAATATAAATTTTATTAACAAATTCATAAAAACAATCCGACTGTGTGGGTAATGGTGTGTCTCAAGGAAAAGAGCATACATTAAACATTACAACACTAATTTCATGAAACCACTAGTTAGAAACCCAAAATCAGTTGGCCCTGGAATCAGGGACATATAATGAGTTGTTCCAACTTGCACTTTGACATGTTTCGCGGTGGACCGCTTCCTCAGAAAGGACGGCTTCCGTGCCGACCCACAATCCCCATGTAAGGGTCGATAAGATGTATGTAAATCAAAAAGTTATAGATTATACCGGACCATACACACCTCAAAATCAGATATATATGTCAGAAATCCATACACCAGGGGACTGGAATTAATAATATAGCAGGTAGAAACCCATAAATAAATGATCGTGATACTCCCAATAAGTATACTTAAATCAATATACCATCAAAACTCACCTCACAACAAATGAAAGGCCAGGCCTGGGGGGAGGGGCGGAGAGTGGAAATAGAGCAATATATAATGATAACTTTTTGATTTACATATATCTTATCGACCCTTACATGGGTATTGTGGGTCAGCCCGCTTAGTAATCTAAGATTTACATCATAATTTCATCATAGCTACTCTTCTCTGGCTCCCACGCTCGCCCACGTGATAGCCAAATTCTGTTTGGCTCTGGTGTCCGGGTTCAGCGTTCCAAGGTGGGGCGAGTGCTCTCTTATGTCCCTCCGGGCCCTCCACTTGGTTAGCTTTGGTGGATGGTAATCTATGTTTGTTGAATCTACTTATGGAAGCCTCACCTTCCAAACCATCCTGTCTGAGGTAGCGGTCCGCCGTGAAACATGTCAAAGCACAAGTTGGAACAACTCATTATATGTCCCTGATTCCAGGGCCAACTGATTTTGGGTTTCTAAATAGCGGGTTCAGGAAATTAGTGTTGTAATGTTTAATGTATACTCTTGTCCTTGAGACACACCATTACCCACACAGTGGGATTGTTTTTATGAATTTGTTAATAAAATTTATATTTTTATACAAAATTGTAAAGTCCTTATGTGCCGGTAAAGTCCTGGGTTGCCTCCACTGTTTTTGCTAATGCCTTATCAAGCTGTTTGAACTAAATCTGTTACTCCTGGTTGCAGAAGTCTCTGAATGTATACTACTGTGCCTTTTGAACAGGTTCAAATCATATATGGTGATTTTTGGGTACCGTAGTTTTTTGCGATATCACGGGTGCACATATTTTAAGACTTAGCATGTTTGGTATTTATTTACTTGATGCAATCCCTTTATATTTTACCGAAAAATGGGGTACTATATTGTATGTATTTGCACCAAAATTAAATTTATTATATTTTTGCTGATAATGTACATATGACAAACAGTCGCACAAATATCAAGCAACAAAAAAAAACTGCAACTATCATCTTTTTATTCAGAAAATATATAATGATCTGGGGGTTTAAATAATTTTATGGCCAAAAATGTAGATTTTTATGTGTGTAAAAAGTGTCAAAGTGGTTAACCCCCAACGCCAGCGTCTCCCGGCCCTTTGAAAGGTTTCTGATGCCAAAAGGCGGGACGGGGTTTCTGATCATGTGCCGGTGACAAGTAGAGATTGGGAGCGTTCCGTTAGTCGCCAGTAACAGTGCCGGGAGCGCGCAGGGCATGCACTCTTGCCACAGCTTTGTTTACATTCTGCTACGCATATATGCAAGCTGCTTGCCATTAAGGCTTACGTGATGAAAGGCCACATGTATGGCATGGAGAGGTTAAGCAAATAAAATCCTGCACTTGATACACTTAAAAACACAGTGTCAATATTATTTTCTTTGATGTAAGACCACTATTACACTTCAATAAATTCTGCTATTTCAAATCTCTATTGACAATAGCATACGGCTGTGGGGATTGTATCTTTTGTGCCTGTCCTATGTTAGGCACATTTTGGTCAAAATTGCATGCCATTTCACAGAGATATTACGTACCAAAGACCCCCTTTAATTATTTATAACAAAATATACTCTTAAAAATGTATGTTGCACAAGTGCTTAGTTCTCATACACTAAATTATTGCAATGTACTCCTGCCCTCTGTCACAGAAGCTTACTACACCCTTAGACTAGGTACACACAGTGACAATCTCTGAAAAGCAGTCTGTGTTGGAATGCTTCACACAGCACGGTAGAGCAGCAGCTTCCAGGGTTTCAAGAAACAATAATGCCACCTCCTAGATGTCTGTTTTTTTTTTTTTTTCTGCTTTTTCCTTTTTGCCAATTGGTGATTTTGCATAGAACGAACTAGCCGCAACTTCAAGCAAGGCGTTCCATTTAAATTGATTTTAATGGGCTATTCTGATAGGTGGTGCCTCCTGTCAAAGTTAAATTTGCTAAGTATTTCGGCCATGTCATGTGTACAATCCCCTCTGGCTGCCTTATTAGGCTTTTGTCGGGGGTCAAGAGGCAGTAAAAACCTGGCCAAACTGCCCATTTTTACTGCCTGAGAGAACAAGGCCTTACTGTTCCTGGGGTTTTTGTCAAAAATATTAAATCTGTCAAGAATATTAAATAAATGAAAGACATCATTTATGCTTTGATAATTGTGATTCCACAAAAACCTCGTTCTACAGAAATTAATTTGTAGAATCGAAAGAATATAAATTTATTTTTCACACCACTGGTGAGAAGACCATACCACTCTCCTCCACCCTCAATATGGCAGGATGGGTCGAATGTAAGTGTCTTTTTTCCCCCTTTCCCAACTTTATGGCTTCCAATATATTTGTTTATTTACACGAAAAAATCTGCTATACAAATTTTCCTATTGGGGCCTTATTTTTACAGACGTAACAGAAGGCGCCAAATTGCCAGGAGACTCTGACTAAACCATGTTATATGTCTTCAGCTTCATGCTGCCATAAACCTGGGACAGAAGCATGATAGTTTTACTTGGTTACCCTAGTAACACACATGATGTTAAATCTGTATATGTCTTTTCAAGATCAAGGTTTAATTAGCAATTTGTCATATGCCTACTGTTCTTGTTTTAAAATAAGTTTTTTTTTAAACTTTTTTTTAAACCTATAATAGCCTGTGAACATGTATTTGGTATAACTATTTATTTACAAGCCCCCAAAGCATTTTTTTTATAAAATTAAGGTGTAACTCCACCTACAACTGGTGTATATACACTGCATCTTTCAACAGTACCTGTGGCCTTTTCTGTCTCTTTTTCCTCAATTGCTACCCATGTGAGTCTGTCCTAGTAGCTATTTTTCTCTATTTTCTTGTACACTATGATTTGTCTCCTATCAGTACTACAGCATGTGATTAAACACATCCCTCCCTGAAATCAATGATTGTTCACAATATGACTGATTTGAAATATGCGCTACTGTCCCGTGGCATATAGTGTTTGATCACTAGCAACTTAGATCTTGTATAACTGCTTAAATTACCTGTGTGCCCCTAGCCATATTATCACAAAATTTAGGCAGAAGCAGCAAGGCATTTGAAAACATGGGGGGGAGGGGGGGTCTATACAAATAGCTAGAATACAATAGAGTGAGGGATAGTAATAGACTGACTTGTTTTCAAATAACAAACGTGTTATACTTACCTGCTTTGGAGTGGTTTTGCACAGAGCAGCCCCAATCCTCCTCGTCTTGGGTCCCCCGCCAACATTCCTGGCTCCTCCTGCCTTTCGAGCATCCCGCTTCCCAGGACTGCCACACCCCCAGCTCCCTAATCATGGGATTTGATGGAGAGCAGCCGGAGCCAATGGTTCCCACTGCTATAAATCTGTCCTGTAAGGAGGGAGTGAGCTGAAAGAGCCACTGCTCTTGGGCACAGACGTGGATCGAGATTAGGCTCAGGTACGTACAAGGGGGTTGGGGGGATCCTGCAGCACAGAAGGATTTTTATCTTATTGCAGAGAATGCATTAAGGTAAAAATCCTTAAAGTGGTTCTAAAGCCTCAATATTTTTTACCTTAATGCATGCTCTACATAAAGGTAAAAGACCTTCTGTGTCCAAGACCTCCAGCCCCCTTTTACTTACCAGAGTGCAATCTCGATCCAGCGCTGCAGCATCTCTCTCCACTCTCTCCCTCCTTACAGGGCAGGTGAATAGCAGTGGGAGCCATTGGCTCCAGCTGTTCTCAATCAAATTTTATAACGAGGGAGCGGGGGGGGGGTTGGGCAATGCTGAGAAGGGGGGTGCTTGGAAGGCAGGAGGAGTCAGGAATGATGGTGGGGGAGCCAAGAAGAGGAGGATCTGGGCTGCCCTGTGCAAAACCATTACACAGAGCAGGGCTGCTCTGTGCAAAACCGTTACACAGCAGGTAAGTAGGACATGTTTGTTATTTTTTGAAAATGAAAGGTTTAGAACCACTTTAAACTTTACTTTAATTTTGAAGCTGTGGAATAGCAGTGAAGCACACTGAGGTATACTCAGTGCAGGATCAAATGACACTGTATACAATGCTTAGACATATATATGCAATACATACAGGCGGATTTATTCAACTTTTTGAAGCATTGTAAATGCATTAGTACAAAGCCTATAAAAAAGTCCACACAGCTAGGGCCCAGTTACCCCAGTAAAATCAGCAAGGAGAAAGACAATAGTTTCCTATCATTCTGATTATTATAACTTTAACTGTTACAGGCTTCTGGAGTTGTCACAAGATACAAAATGTGTGCAGCAATATTTTCTGTAAAATAAAAAGATAAATGGCAAATCACAAAGTATATATATAATACAAATTTTAGTAGAACACAATTGTCAGGCCCTTCCTTTACTTGCACTGCCATAGTGATGTAATGTGGAGCCTAGATAGTAATGTTGAATAAGAAGGCATGCATTACCATCACTTACCTAAACCTGATTTTTTAAGCCGTTTCAAGTGCTGGCTTATTTGTTTGCCAGGAGGTGATTTTTGCCCTTGCTTGGTTTCCTTATCAGAACTGTCTGCTTCACCGTTTTTTGATTCAGACCCTTGGGGAGGAGGAAAGAAAATGCAAATTCAAATTTATATGGCTCCCTTAGGTACACAAAGATGTCATCTTGGTAGTGTCTATTATTTGGTCCAAACGATCATTTTTTTAATGTTTAAATCTTTTTTTTTCAGTACACTACAGACAAGAGAGACAAGAGGATGTGAAATCAGATAAAATAACGTAATCAATAACTTGCAGAGTGTTACAATAGATAAGAGAAATAGTGTCCTGCTAATGCATTGCTTTGAAGACTATCCCCACAGAGGATGTTCTTGCTCCTGGTATTATCCTTGTTAAGCCAGTAGAACAGTTATCCCCTTCCGATCACTGTCATTAACTTCAGTGCCGTTTACACACATTCAGTCATGACTTGAAGAGCAGCATTGGAATTCTTGGTATATATGTTACCATCCTTAGTGTACTTTTTTAAAATAAATTTATAGTTATTGGTTATAAAAGAAGGAAATAAAAGATAGGAAAACAGTTTCTGCAAAAATGTGTCCTGCGTCTAACCTCAAAAATCAAAAGACTGTATGATTCTACCTTTAAATGATTTACATTTATTTTTACTTTACAGTAAATTATGATTAAATACTTATAAGACGCAATAAAAAGGCAGTCTCTATCACCATTTGAAGAAAGAAACACTACAGTGGTCAAATAAAACATCTTTAAATAATCCAATATAATAATATAAAGTAACAGATAAAAATATAGGTGGAATATAAAAACATATATACTTTTCCATATATGAAACACAAAAACAACACTGTGTGTAGCCATGCTTGCATACAGATGAGAAACAGAAGAAATAAGAGAAAAAGAATATTGTGATAGCTAGGTGTACATAATGAATAAACTCCATCCTAATATCAGTCACCAACAAGTACAAATACACACATGGTGTATTTGTTAAGGTTCTCAAAGGCAAACACACAAAATAACAGTGTGTAACAGAGCTCTATTTGCAGGCATTTAGCGCCAGCATGTGGTCCGGTATTACATTTCTTCAACCAGCCTACAATGATTGGATTCCTGTATCTTTCTGCTGCAGCCGGACTGTTATGTTATGTGTTCTGAATTCTAACGTATACTTATGCATGTATAGGTGTGAGCCTATATCTACAAATAACTATCTGTGAATTTTAGAAAACTAGGAAAACAGCAGTAGATCTGCCTTATTATTCAGCTTCCCCCTTATTTCACCACCCCCCACTCCCCTTCCACAAAGCTTTAGCGAGTGGATTTTCACATCAAATGTGTAGTCTGTTTCATCTTTACCTGAAGGTGAATCTGACTGCTCATCAGACACCTTTAAAGGCGTCAGGACAACACGAGGGACAGTCTTGTTTACCATCATAGAGACCCCATTTCTTCTTTTCTGCTGCTGCCTCAAAGCCTAAACAAAGGAAAGAATACAGTGTTAGGTTTACCAGCAATACCAGCCGGCACAATATCAAAACAAGCATTCAATCACCAGCACATTAGCTGTATTCACAGCGTACAGTCTCTGTCTGTTTTACAGGTGCCAGCCCTCATAAACGATACACTGCTCGACCCTAGACAAAGCAAAACGAAAACTTGGACTTCCAAACACAATCAGACGGCACCTAACTGCGTTACTGTCACAGCTCATCACAACAAAGGCATCTGTAGCTGACTGTACTACCTCCAGTTCACCACACCATGATTTTCAAATACACAGCGTTAAGTGTTAACGGAAAAAAAAAAAAAGAAAAAAAAAAAAGCAGGCTGGAGATCAGTTTGTATATGGCTGCACATCTCTCGCAGGTGCTTCTGCTTCGCTATCCTGCTCAGTCAATCAAGTTAAACAGAGAGAGAGTGTCATCAGTATGTACAGCATGTAAGGACTACAGTATTGATGCACTTGCTCAGCCGTGTGGAGTGCTGCACAAAAATCACTGAACAAGGCAGGAATCGTTTATTTCAGGGAAGGAATCGCTCCCAGCCTTGGAACACTTGCAGCTCTTGCAGGGCTTCTGTCTGCTTTTGCTTTGGGGATTAACCTTCAAGCTACCAACAGGAGATGATTGGAAAAATCCACCATTTGAAAGGGGGAAAAAAAAAAATAGATTCTTCTCGCCGACAACGAATGACAAAGCACGAAATTGCTTCAGATGAGCTAATGTTTTCTAAAGATCTGTTCATTATCCATAACAGGCCAAGAGCTCAATCGCTCAAGTGCTCTTTGTTTGTGTTTCTAAGGATACAATTGTAAAAGATTACTAATTCAAGGCAATGTATGACAAGTCAGTTAATTTTTGTTTGTATTTTCCCCAGCAAGCGGTTTTTAACTGAAAAGAGCAAATCAACAGAGATGAACACATCAGCAAATAAACTGACAGGACGATCGCAGCATGGAAAGAAATATTTAAATGACACAACGGACTGCTCAAGTGTGTAACGTTATAAAACCATCAACACATAACAGCACATTTTACGCATAGTTATGCACATTAATTCTGCTACTCGTGTTTTTCAAAATTACCCAACTGTTACCAATATAATCCATGCTTACAAGACAAATTATTCATGCCCTTCAATAGCAGCCCTTTATAAAACAGGCATTCATTGCTGCTTCCATTCCTTCTCAATGTGGGAGGGGAACGCGGGCCAATAACAGTGTATTATGAACCCTTGAGGGTGGTTCGAAAAGAAGGGGAAAAAAGCCAAACTAAATATGCTTCAATGAAAAGACACAAAACAAAAGTTTAAACTTGACAACAATACATTCACGATCAATGTTCAGATCCAATTGTCCAACATGTCTCACGGAAATAGAAGCAGAAGAAGTAAAAAGCCCCGGGCAGTATTTCTACAGACTATACATCATGATAATGGGGGAAGGGGAGTTTGATTCTTTCCGTTAACCTTTCGTAATTATTACTAAAGTGGCAATATATGCTAATCTGTTGGTCTTCTCTTCATTTCTTTTAAACACAACAATTAAAACAAGATAAGTCATACATTTTTATTTAAAAAATAAGATATTTTCATTAATGTTGACCTAAGCACGGAACAACAGAGAAATACAGAAATAAACATTATTGATTATATTGTTTATCACTGTAAAAGGTGACAAATCAACGCCTTGTTCATAAAAATGAGAGCCTCTGTACATATACAGTGTGCTTTCTTAGTAAATAAAAATAAATGCAGACTTTGACGTTGCAATTGTTAAATGTTGTTAAAAAGGGGTTATAATGATTGGGAATAGAAAGAATAAAATAAAGGGAAAAAAGGTTGAAAAAGTAGAAAAAAAGAGGCGATACATAAAATAATGAGGAAATCGAAAAAAAGAGGAAGAAAGACACAAATTCGGCATTGCTGTAAGGACTATAGTGAATAGAGATATCAATTACTTTAGGTAATAAAAAAAAAAGGAAACCCTAAATGGATGAGTTAAGTTTGCTAAAGCGCTGTGGAACATTAACAGCTTCTTTGTTTACCTCTTTTAAAAGTGTTTTTAATTTTTTTTTTTTTTTTTTTACATCTCATTGCTGCTGATCCCCGGCACCCTCTTTCAGTCACTCCCCATCTCCCACTAATGTGTTTCCTGCCTGTGCATGGCTGACATGGTGACAACCCAGCAAAGCATCAGGGAGACAGTGACAGAGTGTTGTCACCACATAACAGGTAGTGTCCGAACAAGGCATTATTTGTATAATATATAATACTGTATATTCTAATATAGTGTTAATTGAATCAAAGCAGCAAAATTTAAAAAACTTAAGTTACTTTTGAAATGACATTAACCCATTATAGCTTATATGAAATGTTATTGATTGGCTTTACATCTACTTAAAATTAGAGGAATTCTTTAACCACTTCAATAACACCGGACGTCATATGAAGTCCTTGAGTTTGAGTGGTGATATCTGAATGGTGCATTCAGCTAAAGGCACCATTCAGATACTGTTTTTTAGAGCCGGCGATTCTGCGCCTGATAAAAGTGGTTTTAGCGGTGGATTTGCCGCTAGATCACTTTTATCGGTGGCGTAATCTCCGCCGCTTACCGAACCGTCGGCAGTGGCGGAGATGATCGGGTCCGCTCCCCCCCCCCCCGCACAGGAAGCCGAGTGAACGGAAGATACCGCCCACTAGGCTCCATAACATTGCAGGGTGGAAGCGATGTCACATGTCGCTTCCGACCAACGGTCTTAAAGGGCCCCCTTTTTTTTTTAACTGTCATTTTTTTTTCTTTTGCATTTAACTGTAAATATGAGATCTGAGGTCTTTTTGACCCCAGATCTCATATTAAAGTGTTCCTGGCATGCTTTTTTCTATTACAAGAAATGTTTACATTTCTTGTAATAGGAATAAAAGTGATCCATTTTTTTTTAAAAGAAGGGTGTAAAATTAAAAAATAAAACGTAAAATAAATAAGAAAAAAATTTAAAGCACCCCGTCCTTGCGAGCTCGCGTGCAGAAGCAAACACATACGTAAGTCGCGCTCGCATATGAAAATGGTGTTCAAACCATGCATGTGAGGTATCGCTGCAATCGTTAGAGCAAGAGCAATAATTTTAGCACTAGACCTCCTCTGTAACTCAAAATTGGTAACCTGTAGAAATTTTTAAATGTTGCCAATGGAGATTTTTAGGTTGCAAAGTTTGTCGCCATTCTGCGTGCGGGCACAATTTCAAAGCATGACATGTTGGGTATCAATTTACTCTGCATAACATTATCTTTCACAATATGAAAAAAAATTGGGCTAACTTTACTGATGTCTTATTTTTTCACTCAAAAAAGTGAATTTTTTGCAAAAAAAAAAAAATCGCGCTTCTAAGACAGCTGTACAAATACGGTGCAACATAAAGTTTTGCAACGACTGCCATTTTATTCTCTAGGGTGTTAAAAAATATATATA
Organism: Glandirana rugosa; assembly: GCA_018402905.1. Taxonomy (NCBI): domain Eukaryota; kingdom Metazoa; phylum Chordata; class Amphibia; order Anura; family Ranidae; genus Glandirana; species Glandirana rugosa. Next base: position 655,997 of record BLSH010556737.1, read on the forward strand.
TATATAATGTTTGGGGGGTTTAAGTAACTGTATAGCAAAAAAAAAAAAAAATGGTTTTATCTTGCAAGCACCAAGTCCAAAAAACAGGCCTGGTGTTGAAGTGGTTAAAATGAATGCAGTAATAACATTCTGCTGTAATATGAGTGTCCAGGATTATAGTTAGATAGATTCCATCACACAGAGTATAATTTCAGGCTTATTCTCTATTGCAATAATTGAAACTTCTGATATGGTTCTCCATACCTTCGCCTAGAATGACTGAAGAACTTTTCAGCTCTACCATATTTCCTACCTCCATCTGACAATGCAAGTAAATGTTGGAAGCCCAATGGCTAGAAGCCATTCATATTTTAGCTCATAAAGGACTTTATTTAAAAGTGACTCGGGACAGAAATGTTTTATGCTGGCAAACAATTCAGTGAAAAGTACCCTTCGGAATTGACCACAATAAATTGATGATTTGGGCAAAATAATTCTTATCTTTGCAGCATCAAACTATCGTATTTGCCAAAAAGATTGTTTGGAAAGATTGAATGTATGAAGAAGGTATATTCATTTATCATATACATTCTACATCGGACAAAATATGGATAGTAACCTGTAGAAAATGACAGAGAAAACAATAAAGTCTGAATCTCACTTTTGCAAGCCTGCATAAGAACTATATAAGATAAGACTCATCTTATGCAGATCTTACTTCAGTTTTATAAAAAACTTAAGCCCACTGTCTACATTGGACAACCAGCCAAATATAACAGTAAAGCCTCGTACACGCGGTGCGACGGGCGTACGACTGGACGTCCAAAATCGTATGTTGGCTGTTGTGTCTCGCATACTGACCTGCATTAAGCGATCTTACAACCAAGCCTAACGTGGTGATGTGCTACGGGCATATAAAGAGGAAGTTCAGGTGCATGTGATTTGTGAATTAGGAACATAGGTTTACACGAACGGACACTTCTTAGCGTTCCTGACTTCTGAGCATGCGTGTTTTGCACGTACAGTTTTGTTGGCCCAACTTCTCTGTACACATGGTACAGCAGTCGTACAACGCCTTGTTGTACAACAAACGTTTTCTTTTTTTTTTTTTTAAGAGATTTTTTATTGAAAAAACAAAAGGTAGCGATTACAGATAGGTACATCAAACAAAAAGGTGTAATGCGTTTCATCAAACACAAATGTATAGGTAACATGACGTGAGAACAGAGAACAAGTGGATACATCATATGGAGCCAAGAATCAAATAGTTGGCACCAGGTTGTTACTAACATTACCAGATGGATCACGCTGGTGAAGGGGGTAAAAACTAACGGAGGGGCTAGGCGGGGGGGGGGGCTGCACATTAGGGGTAGCAAGGCTGCACCTGAAGTCCATGACAAAGGGGGTCGGGGTTTCTTCCTCAGGGGTTGGGAGAGTCAATTGAGAGATAAAGGGTCCGCGAGAGACATTTGGATAGGTTGAGGGTGTTTGCAGTGCAGGGGTGTTATCCGGTATACTGGGTTCAGTGGATATCATCGGAAGAGAAGTAGGGTGAGGTTTCGGGGTAGAAGGAGAAGGTGCGTTTGAGAATTTCCTCGTCGTCAGGGGTGAGAGCGAAGGCGATGAAGGCATTCCATCTCTTCCAAAAAGACTGAAGCGCCCGTGGGTGATCTGGATTAGTGTTGACTTTGTCCTTGTAGAGGAGGGATTTGAGTTCGTTTACCACCAGTTGGAGGGAAGGGGGAGAGGACTCGGTCCAGGTCCTCAGAATGATACGTCTAGCGATTAGGAGGCATATGGAAGACCAATCCTTATCGTGAGAGTTAGCCGACCACAGGCCCAGTTCCTTGTCCCAGTAGCCAAAGATTAAGAGAAGGGGGGCTTTGGGCAGGAGGAGGAGGTTGACGAGCTGGATGTATTCTATAATCTTGTCCCAGAATGCCGAAATGTATGAGCAGGTCCAGAAGCGGTGGGCCAGGGAAGGCCTGGGAGTCCCACATAGAGGGCAGGAGGCCCGATGAGTATTTGTTTTATCCATTAGGAAAGGTACGTAGGCTCGGTGGATGATTTTTAATTGTGTTTCTCTCCAGATTTCGTTGGGGGTTAATTTTATCGTATAATTGTAGCCGTCCAGAATTTTTTGTTGAAGGTCCGGGGTGGAAAAATCTTTTTCCCAGTTAGTAGCGCGGGATCCATTGTAAGGAGAGCTCGCTTTGCTCAGGAGGAGTTTGTAAATTTCAGAGAGGGTGTAGGAGCGTTTTTGTATTAAGGTATCTAGTGTGCACTTGGTGACTCTCAGTTGACTATTGGGACAGGCCTTCCTGATAAAGCTTCTGGATTGTAGAAGGTGAAAAAAGTGAGATTTTGGTAAGGAAAATTCAGCTATTACAGAGTTTAAGTCCCGGAGTTCACCCGAAGGGGCCACGCAGAGGGAGGAAAGATTAGTTAGGCCAGAGTTTTCCCACTGAAGGTAGACGGTGTTGTGGAAACAAACGTTTTCTAGTCTGCTCATCCAACTTCTGTTGTATGACCATCGCACGTCGGCTGTTCTAATAGAGTGTACTAACGGTCGGATGTTCGTACAATAAAGCTTTTGTATGACCGTTGTTGTACAACCATTGTACCATGTGTACGGGGTCTTAAGACGCTGTGTAGGAGCTACAAAACAATTTTCCTTCATTTATGCAATAGTATAAGACAATAAAGCCTCTCAACTGAAGGCAAAGATACAAATGGAACTAAAGACTTAAAATATATAAAACGCTAACAACTAAGATTTTTTTTTTTTTCCAACATTGTTTCAAACTTCTCAACCTTAGATGTCAATTTTCTAAGGTGAAACTGACACCCTGAAAATACTATGAAGAGCAATTATGATATTGAAAGTGCAGTAACCTACAGATTTCCATTTAACTGGAGTCAACTCAGTAAATAATGAATTCTTACTAGTTGCCAAGGTTACTGTACTATCCCTCCTTGTTTTACTGAAGAAGTCCATGTCTTGGTTCCCAACAGTAATGCTAACACACACTGTATATGTTTCAGGAACGCAGTGCTCCTGGAACATAGTGAATATTCAATCAACTTTTTTATTTATAGAGCAGTGCTTGTGACATTCACCAAAACTTCACTGCAGATGAATCCATCACTGTCATGTATAGCACATGCACCGGTACGTTTTCTACCTGCATTGAATGTTGGTAAATGTTACATTCAATGCTCTATAAATATACATGTAATGTGGGGATTTTGCTTGCATCATATAAATAGATATTGCCAAGCAGAGTGACCAGATCAATTCAAATATGGCAATGACAAGTGTTAAACAGTCGTTTGTGATACTGCAGAATTATGTTTAAAGAGATGGGGTGGGGGTTGGGGAGTGTGCTGTCTCTTTGATAACATATCAAGGCAAGGAAATGTGGTTTTGCAAACCTCTCACACTCTTCACTGGGACCTGAGTGTGTACATGGCTCAATCAATGCCTAACTGCTAGTACATAAAAACAATATACTTCTATTTTGTAAGATTACAGCGTAAAACGTGTTCTTTCAATTAACTGCCAGAACTCTCAAAAGTGAACAATCTAAAATGTTTTTTTTTTTTTCTCATATAATAAATGATCTCAGGATTTAGGTTCTTGGCTATCATAAGGCAGGAGTAATCTTTGCTTGCTTTATCTCAGCTACTCTAAGAAAAAGCAATAATAAACTGCAGATTTCAATCGTCTCAGATATAATCATTAGCTGCAGATACAAGTGGCAAGGCAGATTCATATTTCTTAACACATATATTTATTATGAGCTGCCCTCTATGTAATCAATATGTCAGGTGAGATATCTTACTGTTGCTAAAGAAATGCTGCATGCTAATTGGAAGACATAGGCATTGATTAAAAGTGTGGTCAGTAAAATTATTTTAAAGTCCACACGATACTACAATAAAAATTGCTTAGACCATTTGATATGCACAATTTGCTAAAAAAAAAAAAAAAAGACTTTAATTGAAAATATACTTGATGAAGTTCCAATATCCTAAAGTTCACACACATTGACAGATTCAACTATTATAACCTTAGCATGTCCACTTCTGACACGTCATAGGCAAGAAGGTCAAACATAAAACCAACAGAAAGAAAGCTAACTGGATATTTTTCTTCCCGTGCTTCGTCTGTGAATGGTTAGGATATGGTGGGGAGGGGATAGACACAGTAAGACTGATGTAATAAAGTCCACACAGCAATTGTGTGAAGATTCATTACATTTATCCAATCACGTAAAAAGAAAATCACTTATTTTTTATATACACAATTGGATACTTGAAGCGAATAATCACACAAATTATTGTGAACATTCTTAACTTCGGCCTCAGTCCCACCGACCCTAAATGATTTAGGATTAGTACAGACAACAATTACTGCACAAGTAATTTTTTATAGGGCCTCCAGAAAATAAAACTATTTGCTAAAATTTCTAATAAGAAACACTTTTTTTTTTACAAACAATTAAATGGTAAATCTGTGGTTGATGCTCCAGGGGATGGGACAGACACTTAGCATGTCTAATTTAGGAGTTCTTCTATTTGCATATGAACAGCCTTCCCAATATAAGCAGACAATGTTTACTAGGTTATATATAGAGAACTAAATCACCCTGCCATTAGATATGTCCTGTATTACTGTAAGCATTTTTATCCTTTGATAGCCTGCACTACGTATTCCAGTAAACAAGAAATCTTGACAAACATTGACCTTGCACCTTGCCATCGAAAGACAGAGAACAAACATAGTCTACATAATGTGTTAGAGAAGCTTTACATTCACATTCTTTACATTCGTTTTGTTCCACTGGACAGAATAATCAGGGTCAGAAACCTATGTTTTTGTTTAAATTCATCCCAGAAATGTAAAAAAAAATGCATGGCATTGATACATAAAGTGCTAAGGCTTTGTGCCAGTACTGCAAGATGTCTATTAACTGGAATTCAGTGTAAGTTATGATAGCTTTGGGAGTCCAACTGAGAAATTCCTTCACTGATCATCAGTTCAGATTTGCAGTGCTACCTATGGAGATTTCTCCAGCAAGCTCACCACTTGCAGGGCTTCACATAATATTTCCTTCTTTCTTACTACTGGACTATGCAAGCAAGACAGATCTGTTCAGGATGAGTTTCCATGTTCATTTTAGACAATACCAGTTGTAGGTTGGTATAAATCAGTAATGTACATTTTGAACAGCTTGTGATCCAAATATAGCAAGGCTGAACACTGAATCACACAGCAAGGAAGCAAAGAACACAAACATGGGCATTACAGATAAATTAATTATGTATACTTAATTACCAGCATTTCAAACTGTTAAAAATGGATACATCAGTATAAGAGCCCAGGTTCCACATAACTAATCAGACAAAGTCTGTAAAACCAAAACAGGTTTGACATAGTCCAATGGCAGAGAACCACTCAGAAGAAGATCACACATATCGCTTGCAAGCTGGAAAGAGTGAGATTACACAAATTAATGTCTGGAAGTAAGCTTTTGTAAACTTTTGAAGGCCCCTTTCACACCTACGGACTGTTCCATCAGTTTAGTCACTTTTTTTTCAAAGAGAAAAACGTATTAAGTTTACATCAGTCTGTCATCCGTTTTTACATCTGCCAGAGTCCTTAAAGTGGATGTAAACCCTCCATTTACCCAGTGAAGTGTAAAGCCTCAGATGATACACAGGGATGAAACAAATCTCCCTATATATGTTTTACATGTATATCTGCTGTTTGCTGATGTATATACTGTTTAGAGAGTGCACATTGTGTTAGAGTTTTCACTTCCTCATTTCCCAGTAACAGTGTAGTTTTGGATTAAACTGTGTGAGAGCTGAATGGAGGAAAGGCACACACCCCCCTCCAGATAGGCAGAGACTCTCAGAGCTGCTCTGTGAGTAAAGCAGGTTTCTGCTAATCTATATATAGCACCCACCCTGACACAAAATTCAGGCTGGTGTTATCTCATGTGTCAGAGAACTGTGCTTTGAAGAGAGATAAGAAAACATTGCAGATATATGTGCCCAGCTCAAATTTCATGAATCGGGTTTACATCCACTTTAACTACTTGAGTCCCGAAGCTATTCTTTCATGCAACATAAAAAAAAGTTTACGTCTGTATTTTGTCCGATCCATTTTTAGGACTTTGATCCGTTCCAAAAAACTGATGTGGAAGTGGGTGTAAGCGGATGTAAATTGATGATCATTCTTTTACATCCGTTTTTCCATAGAGATGCACTGATGTTCATTTTTCTTCCATCAATGAATGGATGAAAAACGGACAAACACTCTGCATGTGTGAAAGGGGCTGAAATTGTGCAGCTGTAGTTCCTGCTTTTTTGCCAAATAAATAAAAAGGATTTTGACTGCTCAGGGAGCGGTTTGAATATGGGAGTAAATGGCATACCTGTGAAAGGAGCGCAGGAGCTACCAATTAGCAGGCATTTCAATTCCTTCCCTCCCGTAAATTCATTTGCCCTTGTAAGCAAGCCAACGGTGGTGAAATATGTTAAGGAAGTGTGGCGTTTAGGTGGAGATGCTACGTATGCAATTGCCTCGTTGATAACTGAATAGAAATGCTTAGAATAGCAAATATTGGAGTGTGGCTCTCATCCTTATCAATTCTAGCTTGTAGTTCCTGTTATCATCTTTATTGATCAAAAAACCTGATTGTTCTTCTTTCTCTTTGCGTTTATGATTCTAGGCACACCCTAGGTTTTTTTTCCAATTTAAAAGGTAGGCAGGTTTATTTAAACACAAGGGCTCTGGCTAGTTTATGAGTATTATTAATAGCACTAGTTGACAGTAAGACAAACATTGATAAATCTGTCCACAAAATGGCAGCCTACACTTTAAATCAGGGGTCCTCAAACTATGGCCCTCCAGTTGTTCAGGAACTACAATTCCCATCATGCCTAGTCATGTCTGTGAATGTCAGAGTTTTACAATGCCTCATGGGATGTGTAGTTCCGCAACAGCTGGAGGGCCGAGGTTTGAGAATGCCTGCTTTAAATGCATAAAACGATGCATTAATGTGTGTAAACTACAGGAAAAAATAAGACAATACGATTTGGAAAAGTATTCCATTCCACGCCCAAACTAGAGACCATTATCTAAATGACAGATAGTTAAAATAATGTAGTTGCTTTTCTTTATATAAAAGTCAGCATTTCCCAAATATGTATGAGAGTACCCACAAATATGAGGGATATTTTTATATTTCTTATGGATACATCTTTAGAGGTAACTAGATTCCAAAATTGGTAGGTGGCCAGCATGTTACAATATCTTCTGCAGACATCTGCATTCCCATTATCATAAATATTTTTTAAAATCAAAAGGATTGTATAACAATTTTCTATACTTATGAAGGAAAACAAAATACTGTAACTAGACATTAAAGTGGTTGTAAACTGCTGGATGATTTTCTTTTTCTTACCTGCAAGGCAAAGGCATGATATGCTAGTATGCATCGCATACTAGCATATTATGTAAAACTTACCTGAAAATGAAGCCTTTCAGCGATGCAATGTCATCGCTGGAGACAGCTTCCATCTTCACCCGTCTTGCTTTCGGGTTCGCTAACTCCGGCTCTGTGACTGACATGTGCGTGGGAGTCGCCGGTAATGGCACAGGGATATGAAGGAATGGTACAGGTGGGCGTTCCTTCAGAGCGCATGTGCCAGTGATATCACTGGCTGAATGTACAGTATATATCTCCCAAACGGTGCACGTTTAGGAGATATTTCCACTACCTATAGGTAAGCCTCATTATAGGCTTACTTATAGGTAAAATTCAAAGATAGATGTTTGCTTCCTTTTTAAACAAATTCATGTGACTATGTATGAGTATGCCCCTTGTGTAGCGGAAGGAAACATTGACAAAGGAGTGTCAGCTTTTAGGATAGACTTTTTGTATAACAGGCCCTATACACAAATATTTGGCAAAGTCAGAAAATTGATTTAATTAAAACACAAGTGGAAAAAGTTATTGGATTCCTTTAGACTGTAAACACTGAATAATTTACTAGTACATGGAGAGATTTACTGGGCTCATTAGTGAAAAAGATACATGTTTAAGGGAAAAAAAAAAAAAGATTTCCAGTCCCTTTTTTATATGCCTTCCATGCATAATAGGTGGGCTATTTAGGAAATGTTTTACAGATATACCAATTGTGACTTTTGTTAAGACATCATTCAAGTATTTTTTTTTTCTTTGCAGTGATAACCTCTTTTATTTTGTCACTACTGTTCCAAAATGTCAATTTAATGTCCCCAGAAAATTAAAAAAAACAGCATGAAAGATAACCTTTGAAATTTCACACAATACTGATCAAAGACAAAGAACCATGGCAAAGCAACGGGAACTCGACCGTTCTGCAATACGAATAAAGGCTCAAAGTAGCTTGGGAAATTCTTCTATGCTAAATAAAAAAAATGGAAACACAGTGATACATCTTTTGATATTAAATCAATGCAAAAAATGTACCGCTGATAGTTTGCATTCATTTCATAGCATCATGAAATAGGGCTACAAATTCAATCATGATTCTGTTATTATTTGTACTGCCACAGCTTCATTTTTATTGCACATTTTTATAAACCCTGAACCAATTATATCCAGAGCAGAAAAGTAAATTACAGGGGAATCTATCTCAGGGAAATTATCAGCGCACAGCACGGTAGTAGTCTGTTAAAAGCAAACGTCGATTTAGAAGACAAATGATTACATATTACTGGGCAGAACATAAACATATAATAGGACTCTTTTATAGGTTCAGTTCAAGGGCTACATAATAAAATGATTTCAACAGGTGAATTAACAAGGTACTTAAAAAAAATTGTGAAAAAAACAAGCAGTGTATTCACATTTCAGCAGCATGTAAAACAGGCCTGGTGGCACATTTAAAAATATACTTTCTAGGTTCTTAAACTAATCTCAGCTGTGGACAACATTCACATGGCCAACCATTCAATAAGCGTTCTTTCTACAGGCATTCAAATAAACATATTCCTGGATCCCTGTGTGTATCGGAGCATACACAATTAAATGAAGGAAGCAGTAAAGAGAAAGAGCGACCCGATACTGCTGGCACAACTTGGACAAACCATTAATGACTAGACAGGCTTTTTAACCACTTCAATACCAGGCACTTAGAACACTTCCCGCCCAGACCAATTTTCAGCTTTCAGTGCTGTTGCGATTTGAATGAGAATTGCGCGGTTGTGCGACGCTGTACCCAAACAAAATTTTTATCATTTTGTTCCCACAAATAGAGCTTTCTTTTGGTGGTATTTGATCGCCTCTGCATCATTTCTGATCACCGCTATAAACAAAAAAAGACCGAAAATTTTGAAAAAAAAATAACATTTTTCTTTGTTTCTGTCACAAAAATTTGTATAAAGTACGTTTTCTCCTTCACTGACGGGCACTGATGTGACTACACTGATGGGCACTGATGAGGCTACACTGACGGGCACTGATAAGGCAGTACAGATTGGCACTGATGAGGTGGCACTGTTAAGGTTGCACTGATGATGGGGCACATATGCAGCACTGATGGACGGCACTGACAAGCAACACTGACGGGCACTGATACGTGGCACTGATATGCGGCACTGATGGACACTCCTAGGCGGCACTGATAAGTGGCACTGGGCACTGATGGGCACTGATAGGGGGCACAGGTAGGCACTTTTAGGTGGCACAGGTGGGCACTTTTAGGTGGCGCAGGTGGGCACTTTTAGGTGACGCAGGTGGGCACTGATAGGTGGCGCAGGTGGGCACTGATAGGTGGCACAGGTGGGCACTTATAGGTGGCAGTGGTGGGCACTGGTGTAACAAGCACTGTTAGGGATGGCACTGGCAGGCATCATACATGGGCACAGTGCCATCCCTACAGTGCATAATAATGCACTTACCTGGTGGTCTAGTGGGGGCTCCCTGGTGGTCCTAGGCGGCCTCTTTGCAATTCCCCTGGTGGTCCTGGGCGGCCTCCAATGCGATGTCCGGGAGGGGGGCTCCCTAGGGCTCCTGTTCCGGCTCCCTGGTGGTCCAGTGGGGGTGATCCTGAGGGTGACTGCGCTGATAAACGTTCAGCGCAGCCCCCCCTGTCAGGAGAGCAGCCGATCGGCTCTCTGCTGCTCAGGTCTGCAGACCTGAGCAGAGGAAAAGCCGATCAACGGCTCTTCCTATTTACACTGTGATCAGCCGTGATTGGTCACGGCTGATCACATGGTAAAAGGCTTCGGATCGAAGCCTTTTACCTCGGTCGGTAATGCGGTGGGTCAGCCTGACCCACGGCACTACCGATCGCCGCGATGCGCGCCCCCAGGGGCGCGCGATCACGGATTATCCTGAGGACGTCAATAGACGTCCAGTCAGGATAATGAACCACCCGCCCGGACGTCATTTGTCTATGCGCCGGGCGGGAAGTGGTTAAAGCAGAGACCCTGAGAAGTAAAATAACAGTATTTCCAATTTATGTCACATAATATTTGCACAATGGTTTTTCAAATGCATTTTTTTTTTTACAAAAAATTACACTAGCTTATTTCAAGGCACAAAAACACCATCTATTGCCCAAGGTTTTGGTAAAATATTAAAATAAAATGTGTGAGCACTGCGCTGATGAGTACATAAACAAATAATATTTCCGTGCCGTGCTGCTACTTTAAATACAATAATGAAACCAAAATTGGTGAACTCTAATATAATCCAAAAACATGCACATATCACAGTA
>BLSH010556737.1:667622-685156 GCA_018402905.1 Glandirana rugosa
TCTGTTTACTGCAGGCCCGCCCACCAAGTAATAGGACTGACCTGCAGATAACTGCAGAGGGGCGCGCGATCGCGGATTATCCTGAGGACGTCAATAGACGTCCAGTCAGGATAATGAACCACCCGCCCGGACGTCATTTGTCTATGCGCCGGGCGGGAAGTGGTTAAACAAGTCTAGAAAATCAGGTAAGAATCATCTCTCATCTCATGTTATGCCAAGCTTTAAAGTAACTCCTGGCAATCTTTGTATGACCAGAACTGTATTACCAAAAAAGAATAGACATTTCCTTGAAAAAATTATGGTTCATGCATTTACCAAACCGTCGGTTACTTGTAGAAAAACAAAAAAAACCACAATCAGCATAAGGCCAATCCTCCACAACAGTAAGTCATAGCTGAATAAGCCTAAACAAGACCACAAAAACTCTGATCCTAACATCCAACAGGAAATTTAGCTATGTTACACTGTGTAAGTTGGCATTATGCAGTTGAGAGGGTGAAACAAACCGTATACACAGAAATCTCCACATTCACCAATTTAATGTTCTAAAAATAGTCCTGCCTCTTTTACCTTGTTTCAAGGCTCAGAAGCATATGGTTCCTGGAATTATTACTTTCTCTAAAATATCTATCTACTTTCACTAAATAACTCAATAGTGCATAATTTTTCTTCCAATACCACAGCCCCCATGCCCAGTTCAGCATCACTGTGTTACTTGAAAATTACCCCGTTTTTGTCACATTCTGATGGATGATGTGGGTTTACCCGAGGCACAGGGTCTGAGCACTAATCCGACTTCTTTTGATAGTGGAGGTTTTGATGTGTGCTAGTGCCAGGTCACGGTCCTCAGGATTGCACCAGGGGGTGAGCAAGCCAGAGTCCAGCAGCAGATGTAGCAGGATCAAGCAGAAGTGTATTCAGTAAACCAGCCAAAGGTCAGTAACAGGTGGCTGCAGATAGGGATTAAGTAAGTGTAGTCGAGTAACAAGCCAAAGATCAATAACAAATGGTTGCAGGTTGTGCTCAAGCGGACGTGTAGTCAAGGAAGAAGCCGAAGGTCCGTAACGAGTTGTAGTGAAGACACAGATGGCAACAGGAGTGAAAGTGGCATGATATTGGCTGGAGACCAGCATAATCATCTGGCATATAGGAAGTGCAGAGGCATGGCCTAAATTAGGAAGTTCATGGAATAAGAAAAGAGATAAAGGTTCATCAGAAACAAGGTGCAAGGGATCATCAAACATCAACCTGCCCAGCATCTCATGTGGCACAGTGAGAAAAGCTAAAAACACCACAGAGGTCACAGGTTCAGACCTGGACCTTGGCAGTCTGTATGAAAGATCAAAGTGAGCGGTCAGAGGAGATAAAAGAGGACAGTCAATGCAAAAACCCGACTCAAGGCCAGTCGTTGATCCACCCCCCCCACCAAGATCAGAACAACGAGAACTTTCAAGGATTAAACTCAGAAGATTCACACAAAGCAAAATAGTAGTAAATCATTTGGGGATGGGACTTAAGAGTTCTCAACATAGAGAAGACCCCTATTCTTTAACACTGGGATTTTTAACAACCATGCTGTAAAGCCTGAGACGGCAAAGCAAGATGGAAGATTGGACCCTGCGAATGAAAATCCATATGTAGTGGTAGGTGCCAAGGAATGTCTGCGACCAGACAAATGATCCGCCATAAAGACAGGCATCCTTAATGTTGACTGAAACCAGGAAGTCCTCTTTGTGCAGGAAAGCTATGACTGACTGCACCGGTCCTATTGTATATTTGCGCACCTTCACTAAGGAATTTAGAGCCTTTAAACCTAGAACATAACACCCTCTTTCTTTAGAATAGAAATTAATAAAAAAAAACCTAAACCATCCTCTTAGGTGAGACACCCCTGAACCACAAAATGTAGGTTAGGTCCCTAATCAAAGGGGATAAAGACAAAAACTGGAACCAAAAACTCGGGAGGCCAGACTGGAAATTTACTTTGTAGCCAGAAAAAAATCACCCCTTGAACCCAGCTGTCCAATTTGGGGGTTACCGCAATCAAAAGAAGACATCACCCCACCTTGGGATTCTTGGACATTTGATCCAACCACCAACAGTTGACCCAAAACAAGCAGAGAAGGAAAACTGCTAAGACAGCAGGCTAGAGATCAACTGGCCAGAATCAAGAGCAGTGTCACATACATATTCCGGACCCTGAATCAGTTGGACTGCCAACTTGACATACAAAGGACAGATCTGCTTCAAAGACAAATCTTGATGTAAAAGCTTAGCCTATTCAGTTAGAATCAGGATGACTAGGGTCTATTCAGGGCCCCAGTGATGGTGTACATAGAGTGAATAACACTCTCTGTCTTCCTTGTCCAATGGGTCTCCTGTGCCAGGTTTGCAGCTGGCACCTCATCTTCACTACTGGAAAGGTCAGGCTGAGATCTGCCTTGCAGATCAGGGCCTGCAAGTGGAGGGGGTTTCTCATCAGAATCTTAAGAAGCAGACTTAGAATACTTCTGACACAAGGCCCTCTTAATGCAGAATACAGAGCCCTCCGAAGCAGCCATAAAAGTGTAAAATGTCAAAGGTGGGTCTGAGTTTTCAGAAACCTCCTGCAAAGAGACTTGGGCTGCTTTAAAGGTCTATAATATAATATAGGGGACAATTTTTTGCAAGTAGAGCAAAAACAAGTTGATAACAATTAGACAACCCACAGAAATGTGAATAGAAATGAATAAAAAACCCTAAAACCATCCTCTTTTGGATGAGGGGACTAGCACCTCTTAGGTGAGATTCCCCTGAACCACAGAATGTAGGATAGGTCCGCTAATCTTAGGGGATAAAGACAAAGACTGGAACCAAAAACTCAGGCCAGACTGGAACTCTACTTTGTAGCCAGAAAAAATCACCTCTTGAACCCAGCTGTCCAAGATGGAGGTTACCACAATCAATAGAAGACATCGCCTCACCTTGGGACTCTTGGACATTTGATCCAACCACCAACATTTGAGCCAAAACAAGCAGAGAAGGAAAACTGCTAAGAGAGCAGGCTAGGGATCAACTGGCCAGAATCAAGAGCCATGTCACATACTTGTTCAGGGCCCTGAATCAGTTAGACTGCCATCTCGACATACACAGGAGAGACCTGCTTTGAAGCCAAACCTTGATGAAAAATCTTAGCCTATTCAGTTAGGGATAGGATAACTAGGGCTGAAGCAAGCACTGGTCTATTCAGATCTCCAGTGATGGTGTACATAGAGTGAATAGCACTCTCTGTCTTCCTGCCCAATGGGTCACCTTTGCCAGGTTTGCAGCTGGCACCTCATCTTCACTACTGGAAAGGTCAGGCTGAGATCTGCCTTGCATATCAGGGCCTGCAAGTGGAGGGGGTTTCTCATCAGAATCTTCAGAAGTAGACGTAGAAGACTTCTGAGACAAGGCCCTCTTAATGTGGAATACAAAGCCCTCTGTAGCAGAAATAAAAGTGTAAATGTCAAAGGTGGGTCTGAGGTTTCCGAAACCTCCTGCAAAGAGACTTAGGCTGCTTTAAAAATCTGTAATATAATATAGTACAGCAAAAACAAGTTGATTGCAACTAGACAACCCACAACTCACACAGGTAGATAACCCCCCGTGTCAAATTACCCGTTTATTGCAAATGTGTACAAACAACAAGAGTCCCACCAGCAGGAGATAAAAAAATAAAAAACATACCACCTCCCCTAGCAGAGCATGCACCTGCTGCGTTCCAGGCAGGACACTAATGCAGCACAGAATCACAGAGCTGCTGACTCAGGATGCAACTGTATCACTCGCCAAGGTCTACAAGAACCACCCATGGTCAAAGTCATCTCCTTACAACAGCGTAAAGGGCAAACGCAACAAAGATGGTGGTGGCAGCAGATACCGCTGCCATTCAGAAAGCCTGCCGCATGGACCCCAAGCAGGGCTAGGGTTGAGATGACTGGACCTGGGGGTTGTGGGGGATAGGGTTTGGCCACCAGCAAGGGCTGTCCCTGGGTTGCCAATGGCATCAAAACATAGCAGTCAAAATGCAAAAATCCAGCTTTAAGTCCATACACAGAAATGCTGGTGGCCAGTTTTGACTTTGACTCAACTCAGGTAGTCAATTTAACTCATAGTTTTCAGATTACTTGGATTCTGAAGAAAACTTTTAAAGTGGAATTTCAGCTATACACTTAACTAGCTTTAAAACTGTCCCCTCTCAACACCTATGCCAACTAGCCTGTGTTAGAAAGATGTATATTCTTACCTATTTTCAGGCTGCTCCGGTCCAGTCACGTGACCCGGCACCACTGTGACAGACAGCATGGCTCAAGAAGAAAGGAGGCCGCGCTGATAACAGTTGGGCCATTGAAGCCTAAGGGTGATGTCACCATTCCAGGCTTTACTAGATGATGTTGGAGAGCTCAATCCTCTCCTCTGCAGCCACTGCTGGCTGACACAGGGGAGATTGTGTGACCGGAAAATAGGTATGTATATTCATCTTTCTTACACATGGTAGTTAGCATAGGTACTAACAGGAAGGGAGGGGACATTTTTAAGGCTAGTTAGGCGTAAGCAGGAATTCCACTTTAACTGCATTGTGATTACTGGTAAATCAAAAGTGGATGAAATTGACTAAAAACTGTCTTGGATATGACCAGATTAAGGAAGGAATTTCCCAAAGACTGGCAAATCCATTTGGCTTGTCAAACATGTTGAATTACTGGTTAGATACTAGCAGCTATACTAATGCTGTGTATTAAATTAGAAGTAGGAAGTTGTGAAGACTCCAAAATAGTTAGTCCCAGGGCTAGAGATAGGAATAACAAATATGTTCCTAGCATATAATCCATCTGTTTTATTGTTATAATTTAACTCAATTAACAAATATAGCATGATAGTTTTGCGCTTGCTTGAAAATATCATAGCATAAGCTAAATATTTTATTTTAAATGACAATAACAATGGTAATAATATGTAATAATGTACCAATGTAAACAAAACCAAATGTGATGTGAGACTGCTCCACACAATGGCAATGGCACAAGACAAGCATTTAGCTAAAATAAACATATCTTAAACAAAATGGTAATCTTTACAGGTACAATAAAAATCCCATCCAATGTGACAAATAATAAAGCAGTGTCAAATAATGACAAGCCCTGAGATACTATTTTATCTAAGGAGTTTATTTCGCATTTCCAAAAATCTGCTCTCATAATTCAAGTCACAAAAAGCATAAATGACTTTGCCTTGTCACTTCTCTGCCATACCAATTCTTTGACAGTATTTCATATGACACATGAAGTCAAAGAAGCAGGAATTTGCTCTCAGTCAGTATCTCTGAGTGCTTACATTAAATGTGCTGGAAGAACACACATTGTTCTACAAAGTCTGTAGCTTCTGAGCAATTGCACAGCAGGGCCACTAGCAGCTATGCCTCAATTACACTAAAAAAGTGCAGCAGAAACAAAATATATGGGCCATTTAAAGGGAAAATATAGTGAATTTCTAGTGAGTAGAAGTATACAGTATGTGTGTCATTGAAAAGTTTATCTGAATGTAATTATTGACATGTTTTCATATGCCTGGTCTTTTTTATATAGAGATTTGATCATTCTTACCAAAAGATCAAATAGCACTTTTATTGAACAACTGCTGAAATACAACCAATACACAGGTCAAGCTAAAGACCATCCTTTCAGCTACCCTGAACAGACAGCTAGCCATGCATGGAGAGAGAAAAAGTAAAGCACAGAGAATAGACAAGGTAGGAACCACTGACTGACTTTCTCGAACAATCAAATGCAAAAAAACACACTTTGTAAATTGTAACGCATATTAATATCATAAATTACATTAAGGACCTTTTCAATTCAGCAGTGTCTGTTCAGTCTCACCAGAGGATCCTGGATCGATCCTGTGCTAGGCTAGATCAGAAGTGTGTGTGTTCAGATTATTCCTCCAAGGCAAAGACAGATCCATTCAATTCCTATGGGTGGGCAGATGTAAATGGACTCCAATTATCTCTGTTGCATACGCCCACCTTTGGTCTGGTCAGTAAAAATGGGTCTGAGCCCAAACTTTTTCCACCCAGTCTGATGGACCGGAGTTAACCTGGAGGAGGGTGGATACAGGTCTGCTTAAATTAACCCACCCATAAGGACATATTGCTATCCATTGTGATCTTTGTAATCACGGGTCAAAAAGCGGGTAGGGCCTTAAACCAATCACATGTGCATAACCTAAATTATATCAAGTATTACCTTTAAAGAAAACACATGCTAAAAAAGCATCCAAAAATAAAAAGTATTGACAAAAGTAATAGCTGAAATAAAATCCTTAAAATCACATAAACCCAAATTCATTTGTTTTTAGTAAACTCCCGCAGGAGTCAATCTCCCAACAGGTTATTCAACTTGTCTGTTACACAAGCAGGAAGATAAGCTCCTTCTTCTGACAGTCAGGCCTCATGCTTTAAACCAGTAACATCACTTTAGGTATATCTTAAAGCCACTAACTAAACTCATGTCAATACCGACTTAACAGAGTACCCCCCAATAGGTTTTCCAAAACAAGCAGGTAACCTTTGTTCCTTTTTGGTATTCTGTTAGCACTCAGTCTTTTGACCAAGCAGCAGACTCTAAAGCAGACAAAGCACGAGAGAGAGTCCTGAGCATCACTTAGCTCACATATAAAATGGCTTGTGGACAGCTGAGACTAATTAAAGGAAAAGTACAGCCAAAGATTTTTTGGCAATACTTCTATGGATCACAGGAGTGCATTTCATTCTGCACTCCTGTGACCCTTTTATAGCTGACAGAGGGCTGAAGCCCACTGTTGGCTGATGTGACAGAACTGGTCCAGGCACTGAAAAGCCTTTCAGCAATCTGCCAAGAACCTGAGCAAGCCTCTCTTTCCTTGTCCACAGCTCAGAGCTCCAGTGAGTCCTGGAGGGGAGAGCAGAGAGCCACTGACTGACAGTCACGACTCTATGCTCAGAGCAGAGGGCGAGAATTGAGAGAGCATAGGGGGAGAACTGAGCGATCAGTGGTGTTTGATCACTCAGTCCTTACTGCAGAGCTGGCAGGGGACAGATGCAGCATTGAATCAATGCTGCATCCACCTAGGCGAGTATTTTTCTTTTTCTTTAAAAAAGCCATACTTCTTTTAATGAGGTATGGTTACTAAGTAAGATGTGGACTAGCAATAGAAGCTTTTGCCACCCAAAGCTCTACAAAGAATCCAGGCTCCAGGACAGGACTTATTATGGTTCAGAGAAAACAAAAAATAGAATTTTTGTACTTGCCATGGTATTTTTTCATGGCATTCAATAAAGTACACAGAACCCAGTCATTCAGAGAGATTTGGGTTATACGGCTGTAGGATTTTAACACTGGCAAACAAAAACAACAAAGTACAACCCCTCGTACTCCCTGCATGCTTTAGTTTTGTAGAGAAGCAGTACTAGAAGTAGATCACAAACACAGAGGGATGGAACCCATGCCCCTTAATGAACTCAATGGAAAACACATTTTACAGTAGTTACACAAATCCTATTTTCTTTCTCATTCTTTGGGACACAGGATTCAAGAATTCAGAGACAATTGCGATGACCAACAACAGTCCAACTGATGGGTGGGCAACAATAACACAAAATGAACAGGCCAATATAATAAAACTGAGGACAGCCTACAGATCAAACAGCTGCCAGATGGACCTTTGTATCTGAAGCCATCATCAGATGAAGCTTGAACATTCAACTGGTAAAAATTGTGAACAGAAGGCCAAGTGACAGCCTTGCAAATCTGAGAAAGGAAACAGTTGCTTTTACAAAAAGCCCAAGAAACATTAGAAGAACTAGTAGAGTGAGCTTTAACAGGGAAGAAGGTGGAACCCAATCTAGAAGACCTTAAGCTTGGACAGTCAACTGAGTAATGGTGGAGCGAGAGACTGATTTCTATTTACAAGGAACATCAGGAATGACAAAGAGAGTCAATCCTTCTAATGGATGCAGTGGCTGAGAGGTAAATATACACAGCATGGTGTACTGAAGGCAAAGAACATAAAGAACAATGACCTGGTTGAGCTAAAAGGCTAAAACAGTCTTAGAAAGAAAGGAGACTCTAGGCCTCAAGGCCTCAACATCCCATTATCCCTTTGTAAGATTGGTTCCTTTACAGTACATAGCTACCTGCTCAAACACAAGCCTTGCGGAGGCGATAGCAACAGGGAATGCAACTATGTGAGTGAGAGTAGAAAGAAGAATATCCTTGATTGGTTCGAAAAGCAATCTTTGAAGTGCTGAAAGAAATAGATTCAAATCATCACAGGTTGTTGTTCAGAAGGAACCAAATGAGAGACACCTTATACAAAATTCCTGATCAATCAATGGAAGGCTAGCATCCTTTGAAATAAGATAGCAAAGGCCGAGATGTGCCGCTTGACGATACTCAAGGCAGAATGCTAATTCAGACTTGATTGCAGAAAGGTAGGGATTCTTGCCAGCCTTCCATGTGCGATGGTAGACCTTGTGGGAGGTAAACGTCCTAGCTTTTAAGAGCATGGGCATCAGCAGCCACACTATTGAAGTCAGCCAACATGAAGCAGGGTGGTTATCCAATCAATATGAAATATGCACAGTGTGTCTGCCAGAAGTTTTTCATGTTTGAGTACCACATCAGCTTTGGCTCCAGTTTAATGTTGAACATGGAGTTCAGGAGGTCCACATATGGCATCCTCCCCCTGTAACACAGGTCCTGATATATTTCTGGATGTAGTCTGCCTGCCACTAGTCCACTCCAGTCCTGGAATGTGAATGGTGGACAGGACTGTAACATATAGTTTTCCCAAGACTAAAATCCTCTCTCTTTCGCCGCAGTAAGACTTTTGGATTCTCCCTGATAATTGATGCATAGCATTGCTGTGGTTTTGACTGGATCCTGATTGGATGACCCATTGGTGACAACCAAAACCCTTAGAGCTCCAGAATATTGATTAGGAGATCATATTCCTCTGGTGACCAAATGCCCCGCATAAAAAAGGTGCCTAGCACTCCTCTCCAGCCCTAAAAACTGGCATCCTATGTTAGGCTCTTCCAAGACAGTGGAAGGATTTTTTGAGCCACCAACCCATAGATAACCAGGTCTTCAGTATCAGGTGAGTTAGTGTGTCTAGAAACCAAACTAATTTATTCCACAGCAACAGAATGTTGTATTGTAGTGGTCTGGAGTGGAAATGAGCAGATGGTACTGCCTCAAAGAAGGCTACTATCAAGCCTAGAATTCTCAGGTAAAATTGTTGGACAGCTCCTGGACTCTAAGATAAGAGAAGATAAACCTTTATTCGTCCCACAGTGGGGAAATTTCTTTGTTACTCTAGAGTCAAAGTGTGGGAGTTGAGGGTCTTAAGCCATCATAAGCAAAGAGTCAAAAGAGTCATGAGCTGTGTATAAGGTGAGGCATAGATATTCAAAGCAGTGCAATATTTCAGAATCCAACCAAACCCTTTTAAGGTTTAGACTATCCGCATCAAATTGATGGTCATAATTTGTGCTGACTGTCTGCACTGCACTTGTGTGCTGAAGACTGACCAAATGGTAGGGCTACAAACTGGCAGTGTTGAGCGCCCACAGCAAAACAAAGGTAGCTCTGGTGCACTGGAAAAATGGCGACCCGAAAGTATGCATCCGTGCTGTCCACAGAAGCTAGTAAGTATCTATGATGGAGGAAGGCTATGACAGACCTTGTGGATTTCAAGAAAACGTTTTGCACATAAATGAACAAATTTAAAGCCTTCAGATCCAAGATGGGCTGGAGGCTTTCTTGTGGTTTTGGAACAGTGAAAAGGGTGGAGTAAAACCCTGGAACAGTTCTACTGTTGGAACAATGGCAATAATTCCTTGGTTCCGTAGATCTGGTAGAACAGCATGGAGGTATGCTACACTGTGTAGAGACACAGGCAGGATGTGGCGCAGAGGTAGAGATCGGAACTCTAGCTTGTAGCCCCTGAAAAGCACATCCCTTACCCAGACAACTGCAATGCTTTTCACCATTTGTCCACAAAGGCAAACAGACATACTTCAATTTGGAGCATGGCTTTGGGTCTGGCATTGGAGGGAGCAGCCTGGGAGTAACAAAAGTAACTCTTCCTGGCCTCAGAGGGGGAGGAGTCTTGACAGTTTATTAGTTATGCTTTTTCAGCTGGGAAAAAAATTATAATTTTACCTTCAGTGACATCCTTTAAGAGGGCATCCAAAGTAGCATCAAAGAAAAGTACATAATCAAAACTCATGCATAGCAAGCCTTTCTTTTTACATTTCTGTTCTGCAGACCATCATTTAAACAAAAGAGTTCTCTACACATTCACATATAGAACACTCATTCGAGAAATGAGACAGACAATATAAACTAGCCCTTCTATGCAACAGTGTAGAGCTGAAGGTATAATCTCTAAGCGCGCTACATATAAAGGGTCAGTAAGGATAGTAGCTGGACCCTTGATATAAATTTAGTCCATTCCCTAAGGTTTGACAGGCTGACAGTTTGCAAAGCAGGACCAACAATGTGGAAAGGGTTTCCAATTGTTTAACGGGATCTCTTTAATACTGGTGCCTCTTCAACGGATATGGTCATTGTTTTATTATGGCAGGATACAGTCAGAATCCACTGTGGGAACAGACATCTTCTTAATAAATGCATCTTCAAACAGGGACTGGTCTGTAAAATATTTGCTACGAGTGTATCAGGAGTTTTCCAGTCTCCAGAGCGAACATTCAAGTAAGGAGTGCACTGAAAAAATGAATAGTTTTGGAAAGTCTCAGGGATCCCAGTCTGTTAAAAGCACTAGCAGAAGCTGCAGGTCATTGCTACTTTTTAAGGTGGCATGCACCGCCTCAATAAGAACTAATAAAGGATCTTTAGTTTGAGAGCTATTGTGGTTGCCTGTGGCTCCGCAAAACAAAATCATCTATCAAGACTTTGTGAGCCTCTTTGTCAGAGCCTCTGCAGCAGAAGGCTCAGAGGTCACTACAACTGCAGGTATGCCAGGCAAAGATTCTGGGGGAGAAGGCATAGAAGTACGCCTACAGGCTCTTTGTTCTGAGCCAGCAATTTTACCTACAAAGTCCAGCATAGCCACGAAGAACTAATCCCTCAATAAGGTAAAGCTGGGAGCCACACCCGATGGAGCTAGGGAATTCTCTGAGGAATGCAGGGAAACAAGCAGGGGACAATGATCCAGGCTGTCAGTGTCAGGTCCCTGGGACTGTTAGTGTGTTGTGAGCTGGGTAGACCAGATGCAGCGGGAATGCTAACTTCCTGTTGGGATCCAACATGTTGCACTGCTTAATAGAGACAAAAGAATAGAGAACAATGTGTAAAAACACTGGGTACTCACAATGCAGCTGCTGACAGCATTAAGGGCCCATTCACACTAGTCTTACAAAAACTCAATTTCCCTGGGCAGAAAAAACGCTCATATAGAGTACTTTTTCTGCCAAAAAACTCCACTCAAAAATGCAATCCAGAAGCGTTTTTTCTCTTCATCTAAACACTGAGCTTGAAATATGCTTCTAAATGTCCTAACATGCATGGATACATAGGATAACACTGATCTGCTTCTACAGGCAAACTACAAAACTCCTGTAGAAGCAGCATTTTTTAAAGCAAAGTGTGCATTGACCTTTAAATGACCACCCAGGTCACTGCAAGTGGCAGCAAAGACTAATTAAGGTAAAACAGAGTGACTCTTAAAAACAGGAGCAATGGCAGGAAGATACTACCTCACGCTGTAAAGGCAGGAACAAAGCATGTAGTGCATGCATGTGACACTGCGGCTAGTGATGCAGCCCTAGCAAACACCACAAGCAGAACCTAGTGCCCAAAGTCCACAATCTTTGGTCCATCGGGGTCCAGGTACAGCTTCCAAAGCTATTGTTGAGGAAACACCAATACAGATAGCTGAATAAAGAGAACAGCTCAGCAATGTGTAGATGAAATCTTGCTTGAAGAAAAAAATACAATCTAGAAAAAAAAGACATCCATCCTCCTAACATGCTACCTTATCATGTATAAGTTAGAAACCTAGGTGACATATAGACCATTCACAAGCCTGACAGTCGCTGAAATAAATGTTCCCATTGAAAGATTTTGAGCTACTCTCCTTTTCTCTGCTATTCACTGAAGGGCACAGCTGGGATCTTGATCTCTGATTACTGGGTTATAGCACCACCTTCAGGAGTAACACACTGGGCAAAAAAACAAACAAAACAAAAGCACAGATTACTGACCCCTGACAATAGACAAACACTCATTTGCTAGTGGCAGCTCTGCACGACCTACACAGACTGATTTGTGTAGGTCTCACAGAGCTGCCTCTAGCAGATGGGGCTGTGGTACTCCAACCTGCCAGCTGACGGATGCGTCATGGTGGGGCTTTCGCTTACATCTAAATTTTCAGTCACTGGACCATTTTATTTCTATTTCTTATGATTGCAGGCTTAACAGCTTCATTGTTGTTTCCTCCGCCATGGGTGCAAAGAGTTTTCTCTGAGATGGTTGTTCCTGTGCTGAAATATATGTACACTGATGCCAGAAAAAAAATGACAAAATCAGGGTTCAGTGGCTTGAATACTTGAATGCCCTGACACTGCTCATGATCCATAAGTTGTACGGATGCCTGGGTGGACTCCCTATTTGCTTATATATAGATCCTTCCTGTATTTCCACTTGACGAGTAGCTTAAGTACACACTTGGGTTCCCTCCTTTGAGATGGCATTCCGCATCTGTCTGCTTTGCATCCTTTGCTATTGTGGGAGTATGATACACGGTATTGTGTTTGACTGCGATATGCGGGCTTCTGGCCTTCAATTGTTTCTGTAATCCTGAGTTCTCACCTCTGATGTAATTGATGTGCCTGGCATAGAGCAACAAGTGGAGCTCTTTTTCAAATGTTCTCTGTGTTGGCAGCTGTTACACTGCTTTTTTGTACTGTATGGTTTTCTAAAATCAATAAAACAGAATTTATCAGAAATATATTGGGTAGTGTCGCGTACCAGGTAGTGAGCCTGACGGTTGGGGGTGGTCTCTCCTACGACTCGAGGGACCGGTTCGAGGGACTGCTGGAGTTGAGACAGCGGCCACAGGAGCACGGTGAGGTATAAGTGCCTGTAAAAGTTCAAGAGTATCCATCAGCAAGTGGTCAGGAGATGTGCTAGAAGGGTGCTGTTTAGAGCAGGATACTTGAAGAGACCGGATGGTCACAGGCACAGAAGCAGAGTCAGGGACAAGCAGGTTTGGCAACGGGCCGGGTTCGGGTGAAGGCGGATAACAGAGTAGTTCAAAATAAGCCGGGTCAGGTAACAACAGGAACAGATACGGATAGCAGGTAATCACGGGTAATGCTGTAGATCAGACAGCACCCTATCTGAGGGCTAGCAGAGTTTAAATAGCCTGTTTGGCGCCAATGTGCACACAAGCGTGTGCCAGCGGAAATGGAGTTCTCAGGAGTGCCTTTCCTGGGGGGAATCGTGCTGGCAATCTTCCTGACATTGCCCCCCCCCTTACGGACAGCCTCCGGATGCCCAGGTGGGTTCTTCTTTGCGGGTGACTGCGGAGGAAGGCATTTACCAGGTCTGTGGCATGCACATTTTGTTCGGGCTCCCAGGAATTTTCTTCAGGTCCGTAGCCCCGCCACTTAATCAGGTATTGTATTTGCCCTCTTCTCCTCCTGCAATCCAGTATAGCCTCCATTTCGAACTCCTCATCTCCATTGACAATCATGGGCTCTGTTGTTTCACGGTTTGGGAAAGAGTCCGGAACTGCTGGCTTCAATAGTGATACATGGAATACTGGGTGAATCCTGAGGTTGTCTGGTAAAGACAGCTCGTAGGAGACTTTGTTGATTCTCCTTTTTCCTATGAATCTAGGGCCCAGCTTCCTAGATGGGCATGCCAGCTTCAGGTTGGTCGTGGCCAGCCACACAGGGTCTCCTATTTGTAAGGCCAAGCCCCCTCTTCTCTTATCAAAAGCCCTCTTGTTGTCTTCCTGTGCCTTGCCCATAGCTTCCTGCAAAGGCTTGTTGTTGCAGCTGAAGAAGTCTAGGGTACTTTGAATAGCAGGGATCAAAGACTCTGGGATGAGGTCCGGTAAGAACGTAGGGTGGAAGTCATGGTTTGCAAAGAATGGGGTCTGCTTGGTGGCTGAATGGCATGAATTATTGTATGTAAACTCCGCCATTGGCAGGAGTGACACCCAATCATCCGGCACAAAGGACGTGAAACACCAAAGGTACTGTTTGAGAGTCTGGTTTGTTCGTTCCATACTGCGGGTGATAAGCAGAGGATATAAAGAGTTTTATCTTCAGGGTTCCACACAGTGCCTTCCAGAACCGGGACGTAAATTGCACCCCTGCGTTCAGATACAATGTCCAAGGGCACACCGTGGAGCCTGACAATTTCCTTAATAAATACCCGGGCGGTCTCCATGGCAGAGGGGGTGCCCCTTAGAGGCAGAAAATGGGCCATGTTCATCAGCCGGTCCACAACAACGCAGATAGCTGTACAGCCTTCAGAGGGGGGCAGCTCCACTATGAAGTCCAGAGAAAGCATGGCCCATGGTCGGTTGGGGACAGGAAGGGGTTTTAGCAGGCCCCAGGACAGTGACTCAAACCACTTCCGGAACAAAGATCAGTCCCCCTTTCCACAAAAGACCCTTCTGTGCTTGTAGATTATCCCTGATGGAACTAGGGGTCCTTACAGTTGCGTGCTTGAGCTGTGACAGGAGATCCCTCTGTAACAGCAGGAAGTTCCCTACTGGCAGGATGGTGTCAGATACTGTGTAATCTTTAGCATCCTCGTGCATCCGTGAGAGGGCATCGGGCTTAATATTCTTGGACCCCGGCCTATAGGTGATATGAAAGGAGAACCTTATGAAGAACAACGCCCATCGGGCCTGGCGGGGTCTCTGACATTTGGCAGACTTGAGATACTCAAGATTCTTGTGATCTGTATAGCGGCTTTGATAGCCAGGAGTTGCTGGATGCCCACGTCGTAGTTCCTTTCAGCTGGGGCAAGTTTCCGTGAGAAAAAGGCCACTGGATGCACTAAGCTCTTGAGACCAGAGCGTTGGGAGAGGACCGCCCCTACAGCATTTTCTGAGGTGTCTACCTCCAAGATATAGGGAAGGGCCGGACCGAGCCCAGGCTTAGGGTTAGCCTTGCAGCAGAGATATGATAACCCCACCTTGGTATGTTCTGACTGGAAAGTCTGTGGCTGAAGGGTGAAGTAGAGCTGGAAGGCATTTAAAAAGGCTCTGAACTTGGACCGGTCTCCAGAGAACCTTTCAGGGGTAGGCACCCGGGGCTCTGAGATGGGCATCACAGTAGTTGGGTCAAAGCTGGTTATAGTTGCAGAGTCAGAAGTGGTAGCTAGAACTTGCTCCTCGAGGAGGGCGTGTTTCTCCTGAAGGGCCCTGATGGCTTGTGTGAGGTCCACGAGGTGTTGGTTGACCTCATGTAGACCAGAGGCCCCCCGTGCAGGCTCAGCCATGGCTGTCTGATACTGTCACAAACCAGGTAGTGAGCATGACGGTCGGGGGTGGCCTCTCATACGACTCCGGTTCGAGGGACTGCTGGAGTTGAAACAGCAGCCACAGGAGCACGGTAAGGTATGAGTGCCTGTAGAAGTCCAAGAGTATCCATCAGCAGGTGGTCAGGAGATGTGCTGGAAGGGTGCTGGTGTTCAGAGCAGGATACCTGAAGAGACCGGATGGTCACAGGCACAGAAGCAGAGGCAGGGACAACCAGGTTCGGCAATGGGCTGGCAGCGAGGTACAGTGGGTCAGGCAGAAGAGTAGTCGAGACAAGCCGGGTTCGGGTGCAGGCGCATAACAGTAGTTCAAAACAAGCCAGGTCAGGTAACAACAGGAACAGATATGGATAGCAGGTAATCACGGGTAACACTGTAGATCAGACAGCACCCGTTCTGAGGGCTAGCAGAGTTTAAATAGCCTGTTTGGCGCCAATGCGCACGCACATGCGAGCACGTGTGCGCCAACACGCACGTGCGCACAAGCGGCAGTGGAGTCCTCAGGAGGACCTTTCCTAGGGGGAATCGTGCTGGCCATCTTCCTGACAGGTAGTCTATCTCCACTAGGTCTTCCATCTTACATAACAGCATTCTTGCCTGTTGTAAAGCAAATAGCTTTGCTCCAGGAATGTCTCTATGATTAAGATCTTGACCAGTGCTCCGGTCATGTGTTTTCATCAGGTTTGTATCACGATGTTTGTATCCCTACAAGAACTGCTAGCCTTTGATTCCTTGTTAAAGTTTTTCTTTTTGTATAGGGGTTATCCTATGCAGTTTCTCCTGTACTCCCTCCTATGACTGTTAGATTTGAGTTTGGTTCTCTTGGTATACTCACTCCTTTAAACCTATTGAGTACATTCTTCCATCTGCGTTGATTCTCTGGGTTGCACCTTGAAAGCTAACACCTCTGCAAGAAATAGTGTTTGAGCTGCCAAGCAAAAAAAAAAGTATTTTAAGTGCATTAAGGAGCAAGCACCCTCCCCTCCTGTTGCTTTTTATCAATGACGGGTTGTACTCGGAATGCTTTCTGGCCAGCTGAGCTGCCTTTAGCAGATGGGTGCATTGTCCACCTTTAGTGGATGCCCCTAAACTGTGCTTTTGTTTTGTGGCATTATAACCTAAAGGTCAAAGTCCAAGACCTTGTGCCCTTCAATGAACTCAGAAAACAGGATTTTGCAGAGTACAAAAATGTCATTTTTCAAAGCAGTGCTGTCATACTTGAATGTACAGATGTACTCGGCTTTGGTAATACAAACAACAGGGTGAGGATAGCTTCATTGGCACTTAGATTGTCTGAAAAATAAACAGCCAGTCAGATAACTTGGAGATAAAGTTACAGTGTGTTTAAAAAAAAATCTCTGAGCTGCTCGATAGAGAGTGGAACAGCCGCTACTTAAGACCAGGAATGGGACAAAAGATGATGTGTGTATATATATATATATATATATATATATATATATATATATATATATATATATATATATGGACCGCTATTCCTATGTAAACAATGTGATTAAAATAGATGATACTACAACAAAAGCTATTCAAATAACCTGTGAGGTTCTGTGCAAAATATACAATGTAACAAATAAAGTGACTGGTGCACAAACAACTAATGATCAACCTAGGTGAAGGGGTTTAAACACAAACCCCCACACAAATGAATTCAACAAACTCTATTCAGAAAAAACAGTGAGGTTCTGTGCAAACATAGAATGTGAGAAAATAAAATGACTGGTGCAAAAAAAGTTAATAATTAAATGAATAAAGGATTCAAAAACCTCTGCACGATATTATATTCCAAAAATAAATTATAACCGTGAAGCAGTCATATAAAGTTCTTATTCATGGATATAATCGCTCTAACCACACAGGAGGAACGTTATTGCACACAGCTTCCTGTATTGATCTCCTCAGTGAATAGAAACCACCAGGTATTGATAGTGT
>BLSH010556737.1:685166-699371 GCA_018402905.1 Glandirana rugosa
CAAAGATAAGTGACTCCTCTAGTTATGTCCTTCGACACACGTTATTGCAATATATATAGACCGCTATTCCTATGTAAACAATGTGATTAAAATAGATGATACTACAACAAAAGCTATTCAAATAACCTGTGAGGTTCTGTGCAAAATATACAATGTAACAAATAAAGTGACTGGTGCACAAACAACTAATGATCAACCTAGGTGAAGGGGTTTAAACACAAACCCCCACACAAATGAATTCAACAAACTCTATTCAGAAAAAACAGTGAGGTTCTGTGCAAACATAGAATGTGAGAAAATAAAATGACTGGTGCAAAAAAAGTTAATAATTAAATGAATAAAGGATTCAAAAACCTCTGCACGATATTATATTCCAAAAATAAATTATAACCGTGAAGCAGTCATATAAAGTTCTTATTCATGGATATAATCGCTCTAACCACACAGGAGGAACGTTATTGCACACAGCTTCCTGTATTGATCTCCTCAGTGAATAGAAACCACCAGGTATTGATAGTGTCTATAAATGTTAACTTCAAAAACTTCAACAAAATTTCCTGTGTTCTGTAATATGATGTTCCATCTGGTGAAGATGGCCTCTTACCAGATAAGATGGACCCCCGTTACAGGGGTCAAATTCGCCTTATCAATGTAAATGCTTGGTTGGATGTTGATTCCTTAGCTGTTGTGTGTTCCTGGAAGGTTTTTAGACTCAGGTGATTACAAAGACCACAGCTCCAGATTTTTTCCCTGGATACTTCAGCCTGCCTGTGTTGCAATGATTAACAGCTTGAACACTTTTGGTGTGATTATCCAAAGGACTATAGATCCATTAAAATCTTAGATGGAACTCCGTGGATTGGAAATGCATGTATAGACAAGGAAAGAGAAGTGTTCCTCATAGTGTAAAACTGCAAAAATGTAATACAACCTTTTGTAAAAAGTTACACTTACAAGAAGGCTAGAAAATTCAGGTAAGAAATTATCTGGCAACCATGTCACTCATTCAACCAATAGGATGGCAATGCTGAGATTCTCCTGTCCCAACAGTAGAAATGCATGGATAGTCCCAAAGGAAGGTCCCACCGAGATATGAACTCGGATTGCTGGATTCAGAGTCCAGAGTGCTAACAATTACACCATGGAACCCCTAAGTAGAAATGCATGGATAGTTTCAAAGGAAGGTCCCACCGAGATGGGCAGGAGAATCTCAGCAATGCCACCCCACTGGTTGAATGAGTGACATTGTTGCCAGATTAATAAATTCATGCCTGAATTTTCTAGCCTTCTTGTAAGTGTAACTTTTTAAAAAAACCTTTTATTAAATTTTTGCGGTTTTACACTATGAGGCTTCTCTTTCCTTGTCTATACCTGAATTTCCAATTCATGGAGTTCCATCTAAGATTTTAATGGATCTATAGTCCTTTGCAAAATTTCACCTGAAGTGTTCAAGCTGTTAATCACTGCGTCACAGGCAGGCTGAAGTATCCAGGGAAGGATTATGGAGCTGTGGTCTTTGTAGTCTAAAAACCTTCCAGGAACACACAACAGCTAAGGAATCAACATCCAGCCAAGCATTTGCATTGATAAGGCAAATTTGGCCCCTGTAACAGGGGTCCATCTTATCTGGTAAGAGGCCATCTTCACCAGATGGAACATCATATTACAGAACACAGGAAATTATGCAATACCTGGTGGTTTCTATTCACTGAGGAGATCAATACAGGAAGCTGTGTGCAAGAATTTTCCTCTTGTGTGGTTAGAGCGATTATATCCATGAATAAGAGCTTCGCGGTAATAATTTATTTTTGGAATATTGTGTAGAGGTTTTGAATCCTTTATTCATTTGATCATTAACTTTTTTTGCACCAGTCACATTATTTT
Source organism: Glandirana rugosa (assembly GCA_018402905.1). Taxonomy (NCBI): domain Eukaryota; kingdom Metazoa; phylum Chordata; class Amphibia; order Anura; family Ranidae; genus Glandirana; species Glandirana rugosa. Next base: position 687,051 of record BLSH010556737.1, read on the forward strand.
CTCACATTTTATGTTTGCACAGAACCTCACTGGTTTTTCTGAATAGCGTTTGTTGAATTCATTTGTGTGGGGGTTTGTTTTTGAGCCCCTCCACCTAATTTGATCATTAGTTGTTTGTGCACCAGTAACTTTATTTGTTACATTGTATATTTTGCACAGAGCCTCGCGGGTTATTTGAATAGCTTTTGTTGTAGTAGCATCTATTTTAATCACATTGTTTACATAGGAATAGTGCACCATTAATATATATATAAAGTTACAGTGTACTTTAATATTTTCATAGCTAACAGAATTGAAAATTCTATTTAAAACAGCACAGTGATTTAGGCAACGTTTATTGGCAAGTGTAGCTTCTGTATTCAATGTACACTTCAAGTTCAATTACCAATGTTAAAGTCCAGACATGGTAGTCGTATAATAAAGTAATCTGTAGACACGCTACTACAAGAAAATGACCGGGTGATTCCTGTAAATATTCAGATGATGTGAACTCTAAATCTGGCCAAAAATTCTTTTTATCCAATTGACAGTTCACTCTGACCGCTTAATAAAATGGATGTCGAAAGTAATACAAAATGTAAATTGTCTGCACCAATTTGATCACTTTGATTGACATAAAGTTACCCAGCAGCACTTCGATTGTTTGTTTTTTGTGACAGGAGAATAACGAAAAAGTACTTATTTTCAGTTAGGAAACAAAGACTAACCGCTGCTCCAGGTGAGTGCAATGATCTGTAGGTTGGAGGGACTGGGTGGTGGCACCAGCTCGCATCCATGAGAATAAGATCAAAGAAGAAGAAAATGCCCGCAAACCTTCGCCTATCCAACAGGTTTTTTGAGTAAAGACTGTCACCAGGACACAGACAGGAAGGAGGTAACACGTTTTCACACTGACTTTGTGCTACTTCAAAACACAAGCATAATGTCAGTGTGCATGGAGAAAACAGGGTGCACCAAAAGTGTAGAGGTTAATGGCAAACGATTTATTGTAACAATAGCCAAATGGGTACTTACAGGAAGAGGAAGTTAAAACAGGCATTTGTATAATTTCTGTAGCGGGATAAGGTCACTACCCATGTCCTAGGAATCAGCTCTGGATGTGGCGATCAGCTCAGCCAGATGTGAAGCACCATCCGGTTGGATGACAGTCTCCCACTTAGGAGAACCAGTGTGGGACGCCGCCAAAAGTGTCAGGAAGTGACATCAGCCGGGAAGAGCAAATCAGGTGATACGTTTCAATGCATCCGCATATTTATCAGACCTGGGATGGCTATAGGACCAGCTCTGCTAATGTAGACACCCGGGGCGGGTCTTGAGCCTCATCCCAAAGGGGGTGGCCAGGACTTGTGAAGAGGGGAGTCCAATTAGTACGGCATGTCACCAAGTCACACGTAATCCAGTTTATACAAAGCATCATTAAATACATATTTAAAGGAATTAATGCATGGATGAGGATGAGGATGAAAAACATCCATATATGTAAATATACTGTGAAATCCATTATAACATACGTAAACATATAATATATATATATACATGTATATAAATATGATAGTTAAACACCTTGCAAGGTCGTTTAAAAATTTATAAGAAAATTCAAAAATTAATTTTTTTTAAACCATTCATAAAAACAAAACAATGGATCTCAAGAATCAAAAGAAAGGAAAGACGAAAGGGAAAGAGACACATCTCTTTTCCTTTCGTCTTTCCTTTTTTGCGATAAGAGGTCTCCAGGCTCTCTGCCCCTTCTGTCTGATATCTCCAGTGGGCGGGGCCGAGATTCCCCTGCTGATGTCAGGCAGGGAGGCGGGGAGGAGAGGAGCAGAGAGCCTAGAGACACTGTTAAACAGGTAGAAATCAGCTTTTTTTTTTTTTTATAAAGCACAGGCCCTAGGACACAGCTTTTTATCTGACAGAGGGAAGGATATAAAGGTCAGATAGTTTTGAAGCAGAGGGGAGAGAAGCAGATCAGCGCTAGTGAGAGCTGACAGGCAGGTAGGAGGAGGACAGAGGGAGACCGGAGAGCTGCAGATAGCAGCAGATGACGGAGGCAAGTACATTGACAATGGTGTCAGGGCTCAGCAGCCCTGATATATCGTGGTCAAAGTACAGGGAGAAGGTAGAAACTGGCAGGATCAGCCAAGTATCTCAGGTGATACAGGGGACCAAAATACACAGCACAAGCACTGTGCTGTATATAATGCTTTATAGGAAAATGATCCATTATTTTTTTTTTTTTCGGGTTAACAAACGCTTTAATTCTTCATGGCATAGATTCAACAAGGTGTTGGAAACATTCCTCAGAGATTTTGGTCCATATTGACATGATAGCTTCACACAGTTGCTGCAGATTTGTTGGCTGCACACCCGTGATGTGAATCTCCCGTTCCGCCACATCCCAAAGGTGTTGTATTAGATTGAAATCTGGTGACTGTAGAGGCCGTTGTAGTACAGTGAACTCATTGTCATGTTCAAGAAACCAGTGGTGAGATGACTTGAGCTCTGTGACATGGTGCATTATCCTGCTGGAAGTAGCCATCAGAAGATGGGTACACTGTAGTCATAAAGGGATGGACATGGTCAGCAACAATACTCAGGTAGGCCATGGTGTTTAACCAGTTGCCGAGAGCCCGCTGTGGCTTGACGGCGGCAACTTGGTTCGTTATTGCATACCGCCGTCACCTGACAGCGGCTGCGAGATCACTCACTGTGTTCCAGGGGAGCAAGGGAGCGGATAGGGCGGATCCGATCTCCGCCGGCTACCCACGATGGCTCCCCCGCAGTGAGAGAACGGAGGTCCGTGTATGTAAACACGGATCTCCGTTCTGACAGAGGGGGAAGGGATATGATCACAAGCTCCCTGTGTATGGGAGCCATGATCACTCTCCTCCCCAGCCCAGCCCCCATACAGTTAGAACATACACAGGGAACAAAGTAAATCCCCCTGCAGGTTAACCCCTTCACTGCCAGTGACATTTACACAGTAATCAATGTATTTTCATAGCATTGATCGCTCTATAAATGCCAATGATCCCAAAAAAGTGTCAAAATGGTCCGACACGTCCGCTGTAATGTTGCAGTCCCGATAAAAATCGCAGATCGCCACCATTACTAGTAAAAAATTAAAAAAATAAAAAACCCCATAAATTAATTCTCAGCATTCGAAAACACGGCAACTGTCGAGCAAAGCAATCAATAAATGCAGATTGCGGGTTTTTTTTACCAAAAATATGAGGAAGAATATAAATCAGACAAATCCGAAGAAAAAAATATTTTTTTATATTTTTTTTGGCTATGTATTATAGCAAAAATTAGGAATTTTTTTTTTTTGCAAAATTGTCGCTCTTCTTTTGTGCATAGCGCTGATCAGAAATGATGCAGAGGGGATCAAATACCACCAAAAGAAAGCTCTATTTGTGGGAAAAAAAGGATGCAAATTTTGTTTGGGTACAACATCGCACGACCACACAATTGTCAGTTAAACCGACGCAGTGCCGAATCGCAAAAAGTGCTCTGGTCGTAAAGTGGGTAATCCTTCCAGGGCTGAAGTGGTTAAACGATGCTCATTCGGTACTAAGGGGCCCAAGGCATACCAAGAAAATATCCCCCACAACATTACACCACTACCACCAGCCTGAACCACTGATACAAGCAGGATGGATCCATGCTTTCATGTTGTTTACGTCAAATTCTAACCCTATCATCTGAATCTTGCATCTGAAATCGAGACTCATCAGACCAGGGAACATTTGTCCAGTCTTCTATTATCCAATTTTGGTGAGCCTGTGCAAATTGTAGCCTCAGTTTCCTGTTCTTAGCTGACAGGCTGTTGCCTTTCTATCATCTCGAATCAGTCTGCCCATTCTCCTCTGACATCAAGCAGGCATTTTCGTCCACACAGCTTCCACTCACTGGTTATTTTCTCTTTTTCGGACCATTCTCTGTAAACCCTAGAGATGGTTGTGTATGAAAATCCAGTAGATCAGCAGTTTTTGAAATACACAGGCGAGCCTGTCTGGCACCAATAACCATGTCACGTTCAAAGTCACTTACATCCCCATTCTGATGCTTGGTTAGAACTTCAGCAAGTCATCTTCACCACATCTAGATGCCTAAATGCATTGAGTTGCTGCCATGTGATTGGCTGATTAGCAATTTGTGTTATAAAAAAAATTTAAGAGGGGTACCTAATAAAGTGGCCGGTGATATATATGTGCACACACACACACACACACACACACACACACACACACACACAGAGTACTGTGCACTTTAGGCAGGTGTGAAAAAATGCTGTAAATTAAGAATGCTTTCAGAAATAAAAGTGTTAATAGTTTATTTTTATCAATTAAAATGGAAAGTAAATGAACAGAAGAGAAACCCAAAGCACATCAATATTTGGTATGACCACTCTTTGCCTTCAAAACAGCATCAATTTTTCTAGGCACACTTACACACAATTATTGAAGGAACTCAACAGGTCGGTTGTTCTAAACATCTTGGAGAACTAACCACAGATCTTCCGTGCATGTAGGCTGCTTTTCAGCTTTAGATCTGTCGCACTTTGAATGACAATTGCGCGGTCATGTAAGACTTTACCCATATGAATTTTTTTGAGACAGATAGAGCTCTCTTTTGGTGGTATTTAATCACCACTGGGTTTTTTATCTTTGGCTAAACAAAAAGACCGAAAATTTCGGCGGATGAGGCTGCACTGATGATTAGTGCCCTGATTATCAGAGTAAATGTGTGCTGTCACAGGATTGCCGGTTATTAGCTTTCCTTTCCTCATACAGTGACAGTGATGGAGAAAGGAAATGCCGATAACTGGCATTTGTTTACATGGGATCAGCTGTGATTGGACACAGCTGATCACATGGTAAATGGGCGCTGTGATCGGCCCTGAAGGACACAGCGATCACAGAGTGTGCCAGATGTGCACTCCAGGGGGCGTGCTTCTGGGAGGACGTTCATGGACACCCTCCCAGAATGAGAGCGCCATGCTGTAGCCCTCTTTCAGCTATAACGTGGTCATGAGATGATTAATCCCAGACAGACTTAATGATGTTGAGATCAGGGCTCTGTGGGAGCTAAACCATGACTTCCAGGACTCCTTGTTCTTCTTCAGATAGTTCTTAATGACATTGGCTGTATGTCTGTGTTGTTATCCTGTTGCCGAATAAATTTGGGGCTATGATATGTTGGACAAGTATCTGCCTGTTTGCTCAGCATTGAGGACACCATTAATCCTGACCAAATGTCCAACTCATTATTTTAATGCTCTCCAGCCCTTCATTAACAAACTGCCTTTTGCTAGAGCCAAATATTTCAAATTTTGGCACATCAGTCCAGAGCACCCCCTGCCATTTTTCTGTTTTCGTTCATAATCGAGTCTCTTAGCCTTGTTTCCATTTCCTATGCATGAAAACATAGGAACTGGCATGCAGAAAAATGGCTGTAGCAGAAGGTAGTTTGTTAATGAAGGGCTGGAGAGTGCTACAATAATGAGTGTACGCAGGCAACAGTGAAGCATGGCGGAGGTTCCATGCAAGTTTGGGGCAGCATTTCTGCAAACGGAGTTGAAGAGTTCCTCAATATCGTTTTTTCAAAACAGTCCCTTTTCGCTGTAACCTTATTCCTTCATTTCTCTCATTCTATAAAAGAACCATTTCAAAGAGGGTTAGAGCACTGCTATGGCCCATTTCCACCAACATCATCTTCTGGATTCACTTGTTATATTACTGCTCCAGTGCTCCAACTAGATGTCAGCAGCTAGATTGTACTAGGTGCGGCTCAGGATTACATTTGATGTAACTGCACCCAAAATAATTGAAAGGTAATAGGAAACTGCAACTGAGTGTTTGACCTTTAGTGGTAGTTGGGGGAAGCGTCCCTCAGAACTTCTGCACAGGTTCAGGTTTACTTTTCCCTGCAAGGGAGTTATTGCTGTTGCCTCTCAAGTGACATCTCTAGCATGTACCTGTGCTGCTGGCATATGCAGGGCCCATGCTACTTTTAAACTGACTGCCGGGCACCTGTCCGCAAATCACCTTCGACCAGAACAAAACCAACAACAGCATAATACTTTTTATCTCCATTTTATTCAGTTGCTGTAGCAGACACCTAGTCTGCTATGCATATGTGCCCCTTAAATCAAATGTGCACGCAGACCTGCTAGCTGCTGCAGCAGATGGGTGGCTACTTGAGTGAGCCAGGTAAAACATCCACAAAATAGGACCAACACCACAAAAGCTATGTCCTGTTAGCTAAAATGTCTACATTTATTTAGTATGTCAAATCAAAGTAATTTTAAATAACTTGATATAATACAGGGTGCTGAATACGCAATGCAGTAATCTGAACTGATGCCTGAAAGGACTCAGATGTCTTTATTATATAGAGATCCTAGATAATACCTCTCCCTGGTCAGAAAACCACCACTGCATTCAAACTTCAGTCATAAGTTTCTACTCTTAGAAGTCTAGATCACACACTTTGGATAAGACATAATACAGTGCTGACATAAAATGCTTTCATCATGTATAAAACCATGTACAGCAACATCTTGGGAATTTAAATCAGTGCCTTTAGGTTAAGACACACACTGGCAGATATTTACAGGCTATAAAATATGTATAACCTTTTAAATATTGTTTATGAAAGTCCAGCCATGTAAGTATAAACTCCCTATGAATAACAAGTACTTATATCATAATTGCTGAATGTCAAATGAAGTTCTGCCAGCAGGCTGTAAAATTTCTGTGGCGATTCAACAATCCTTTTTCTGCTTATGTTTAGAGAAAGATCTTGCCACCATGTGGGTTCTGACAACCAAGTTAAATGGACAGACAGATCTAGCCATGACAGGGGCATGCTGCCAGCCAGCAGACATGGCCGCCACATACCCTTTGTAAAAGCTACTTGGATTTCCTGTAAGAATAAGACTGCCATTGAAAAGACATTTTTATGGTTTTGTAGCATTAGAAAATCAAACATGACAGTGCTGACCATGAATCACACATTAATTGGTTATGTTTCAAATTTACCAGGCAATTGCCTTTCATGTATAGAGCCTACAGAACAGGGTTAACAATAAAACTTGGGTTTCTGTGCCAATTCAGGCTGTAAAGTACACCTACCTGTTTTAGCGCCTTTTTAGTGTGCTGCTGAAAGGAAGACACTAGCTTGCTTTGTACTCGGTTGGAAGATGCTTCTTCAGCGACTTGCTTCAGGCACACTGTACATAAAATAAAGAATGGGAGTTATTTTTAAGAAAGACATTACATATAAAAAATACTAAACAATTTAAAAGATTATAAAAGGACACCAGAAAGAAAATATTTAAAACTCTACAGACCTACTATATTATTTTAAATATGATGTTATATACAAGATGTGTTAACATGGCATTCACTAACATTACAGTTACTACTTTAAAAGAAATATTCCAGGGAACCTTACAAAAACGAGCACCATAGAACACGATTGCCTTTATTCTATAATATATTCAGCTGCATTACATATTGGTATCATACCATTTGTATAGCAACTAATGGCCTGTGGGAACCAACAATTTTTATCCAGCTGAAGAGTTTTATATAATATTTATATATATATTTTTTACCAATCCTGAAGGCACAACAAAAAACGGTAACTCAACTTTCATGGGGAAAAAGATAGCAAATAAAAAAAATTAATATAGCATATATAATTACTGCACAATTACATATTGTGATTGAGAATGTTATCAAATATTAACTTTCATATTCAATCTGCAGCGCTGTAACTTTCTGTAAAATGCAATGCAATCTGGCAACCTGGAGGCATTCTGTACATAAATGGTGTACAGAACTGCCCCCATATACTGTATGCCAGATTTTGGGCATACCCTGAAATAAAAATTGCATTTTTGGTGAGATACATTCAAAGGAAAATCACGTCTAAAGGGATGTAGACCCTGCCACTTTCCTCACTAGAGCCTTGCAAGTGCAGCAGCTGATTACTAACTATAAAAATCATTCCCATTATGTTCACTAAGGTCCACAGAGACAGAAAGCAAACAGATACTTTTTCAGTACAACAAAAAGGTAGAAAATCTTCAACAAAGTTTGTTAAAATCCTTGCAATGTACATGATCACCCAGAGAGGAATATTTTTTTCTCAGCAAAGGTGGAGTTACTCTTTAAAATCCAGAATTTACATTTACAATTTGTAAAAATGATGTACATTTTTTTGTTTATATGTATTATTCCTAATCTTAGGACACTGTTGTGACATATAATCAGCATTACCTACTGCAAACCTGACTTCAACTCATATCACATCATTTTCAATGTTTCCGTCCATCTCCCAGACCTGCACAAACATGGCCACCCTACTGCAAATATCTGAGATACTTTTACCAATATATTTGCAACCATTATTTTTTAATTAGGCAAAACTTGGGTTTGTTTTGTAAAGATGTAGTGCTACCTCTGAGCAGTAAAGAGGGGAGAGGGATCTCGAAACAAACTGCAATCTGAGCCTTTACTTGAAAAAAATCCTAACTGTAGAAATAGCCAGATTTTTTTTTCTTTTGCTGTTATGTAGCTACTGGGGAGCATCCCATAACCTTCCCTATTGTACTAAAAATGGTTTATGTCTGTGTCACCTAGATGAAGACATTTCTCTTCACCGTCTATCTTTCTTTTATCTATAGTGCATTACGTTAGGCCTCATACACACGGGCGTTTTTTACAACCACATTTTTTAGCGTTTTTGCAGCTCTCCATGTTATTCAATGGCCCCATAAAAATGCTGATGTTTTTGAGCTGTAAAGGGCGTCGGCCTTAGTGAGCTGTAAATAGAACATGGGACCAGCGCGTTCCGAGGCTGTAGCGTTTTGGTACTTTTGACGCTGAGCCGGCAAAACGCTCACTAACGCCGTACCGACGTTAACTGGCATTTTTGACGCCAGCGTTTTCAGGTTAAAAATAGCAGAGGAATGGTTTTTTTTTTTTTTTTTAAACGCCCATTGACGCCGATGCTCACTAACGCGCATTAACGTCGATGCAAAAGGCAGATTTTTCCCTGACGTTGAGCCCAACATTTTGCTTATTTTTTTTTTTCATACGCCCGTGTGTATGAGGCCTATGATGCAGGAAAGGTTTTTTTGGCATTTGTATATTCAACCCTGTGACACTGTAGTATTTTAAAAAAACTGGTGGATTAGAACAGTAAAAAAATATTCAATTTTTTATTTTGCCTGAAGTAAATACTTTTACTTTTGCATATATCTAGTTAAGTTTGTATGTAACATAATTGTTTTTATGGTAGACTAAAGATGTGTAAGGGTTGGGCAATTCAATTAAACCAATGTAACGTTGTTAACTAATAGACTAAAGAGAATTGATGCTTACAAACAAATTAAATGGCATAAATAAAAAATATAAGTTTTGCGGTGCTGAGATAAAGGAGCAATGAATTATGTCAATCAAACTAGCTCATTATGTATATGTAGAATGCATACAAAATAAGTGTTGCGCTGCTGAAATGAAAGACAATTGTGTCAATCAACAAAGTAACTGAATTTGTTTACGTGAAGTATCAGATATACTGTATATAACTCACACAATAAACGAATATAAGGTTACAAACAAATAACAGTTCCAGCTACTATCACTGTGCAATGTCCATGTGATTCCACTATACAGTCCAATATTACTGCTGCGTGTTAAGGAAGTGATACCACAACTCCAGTGACGCACTCCACATTGAATAGTATTTCACCTCTTTGTAAAGATGTGCCCTCACTTTACAATATGGACCCATAAATATATACAGGTCATGCACACCTTCTCCAAAAATCATGCGTGTACCACTTTAAGGGATTGGTTTCAGCTTGTGCAGTTACTAAAAAAAAAAAAAAGCCGCCATAATGTGGTATCACCATAAAAACACTATTTTAATTTAATTTTAATTTAATTTAATTTCAATAGTTTTGATTAAAGTAACAAGATAGTGTTGTACAAGGCACATTTTTAAGAACAATAGTACAAATAAGTATTTAAGTTATCGCAAATACAAAAATGTGTTTCCTTCAAAAGGCTGCCAAGTATAAAGCATCTTAAATTTAAATAGAGATCCCAACCTTAATTCTCCCAGGTGAGAGTACCAGCAGGTATAACCGTATAAAACAGGGATGAAAATCAGTAGCAAAAGAGCAGAGGAATGCACATTCGACCCATTAGGAACCAATTGTGTAGTTTTCCCAAAGAGCAACATCTGTCTGGCAATGCAGGAGATGGCTATTGCACAGTAAGAAGAGACAGGGGATGAGGAAAAGGGGAAGGGGGAGGGAAGGAAAATGGAAGAGAGCTATAGGAAAGAAAAGTAGAAAAGGGAAGAAACTGTGCACATGCCTAGAAATATCATCAAGATAAAACTGTATGTTCTATTAAAGTATCTTGAGTTTATCAATGAGTATCAAACAGAAAAAAAATAAATAAAAGGAAAAAAAAGAGAAAAAGAATGAATCAAGAAAAGAAGAAAGAAAAGGAGAAAGAGGGCCAGCCAGAGACTCATTAAGGTACAGATAGGTATCATATCCATGGATCCCATATGTTGCATCAAAATTCATAGTAGAATAGCGGAGGACACAGGTAAGTATATCATTAACCATGATCCAGTTAAGTTTATTCTTCACATAAACAAGGAGAACCATTGACTGCTTCCAATATTTAGCTATAGCTATTCCCTCTGCCAAAGCATATATGTTTGTAATTAGTTTCACTGACTTTTTGGGAACCTCCTCAGGAAATACACCAGATTAAATATCCAAATCAAAAATCTAGTGATTACAGGAAACTGCCACCAAACATGATACATAGTACCCATCTGGCCACACTGTCTAAAAACAAGTGGGGGATGCAGATGAGTGCATCTTCACAACTCTGGTTGGGACCAAATACCAACATAGGAGAGTTTTGTGGTTTGCTTCAATTAGTGTTGTGTTAATAGATACCTTGGTTAAAGCATAGGCATTGTCAGACAGTTCGAAAGTGGTATTCAAGTCCCGTTCCCGTTGATTCATGTAAGGAAGCTTAGTGGTCGGATCAGTAAAAGTAGCATACACCGTAGATAACCGTCCCAAGAGGAGGCCATTTGTTTGACATAATAATTCAAAAGAGTAAGGGGTCTGTTTAATAAATTAAGTTTAGATCGCAGAAAAGAAATAAGTTATACCTGAATATTTCACCAGAGGGCATCTGCAACATGTCCTTAAAAAATTTTAAGGAGTACAGTTGATCTCCATTGAGATAGTCTCCTAGCCTAAAAAGCCCATTGTTAAGCCACAATTGGAATGATATTGGAGCCATTCCTAGGGAAAACTCTGGGTTGCAGAACATGGGGACTAGCGGGGTATGTGGAGATGACAGGGATTTACCATGTCGTACACCGTCCCAGAAAGCTAGTGAATGAGACAAGTTGGACATAGGGGGGAGTGAAATAGGGGGGATGAAGATAGGAAGCCACATTAGGCTTGATAATAAGTCTGTAAACTAGGGAGGCCAAGCCACCACGCGGTTTCAAAACATACGTTAATTTATTCTCACTATTTATTTTACAAAATGCCCTCACAAAAGAAAAGATTAAAACAGCATATGGAAATCACAGATTGGTATAACACAGATCTCATTTTTATGTCTTTTCGGGTGACATCACCAGGCTCCTCCCAACCCGTTGCGTCACATGACTTCATCAAGAAATCCAAGTGCTGAGCAGCGGCGGCTGGTGTATGAGGGGTGCTTGGGCGCCGCCTCCCAGCTGGATAAAAAAAAAGGCCAGCCCGCCCCCCTGCAGGTGACGCCGGTACATTGACTTTATTGATTTTTCTTTTTCCGACAGTCACCTGACAGCAAAGTAGTGAGCCTATTGGTCAGCCATTATAAGCTATGTGGTGAACAGCCACACACGCATAGCTTGAGCCTCCAGCTCAGTGTGACTGGATGCGGTGGTGGGTCACTGTGGCAGCAGACGTGACTCCCGCTCCACAGAGACCCTGACTGCCTGGTGACCGCCCGACCATGAGGGACAGCCGCTTTCCGCATGCCGATCTCTGCAAAAATCCTGCCTATTGGATGGGGTAAGTGCGGGACTTGTCCCGACCTCAGGGTTGGTGTCTCTGCAATGTACCCCACCTGTGTCTCTGGCTGCATAACTGCCCCCACCTGTGTCACTGGCTGCAAACTGCCCCCACCTGTGTCACTGGCTGCAAACTGCCCCCACCTGTGTCACTGGCTGCAAACTGCCCCCACCTGTGTCACTGGCTGCAAACTGCCC
>BLSH010556737.1:712616-727092 GCA_018402905.1 Glandirana rugosa
CCTTAAACTTCGAAACGAACAGTCTTACCGGACTTTAAACGGGTAATTTCTTTCCAAACCCTTACACCCATTTACCCACATTCCCAAACCTTTCTTTAATGGGCAAATTTCAGGCCATTCTGACAAGCAAAGCTTCAAATTCCTCCAGTAATGTTGAAGTTTGCTGATAAGTCCTGCTTCTGCATATTCCTCCTAGCCCATCATTAAAATGGGCAGCCTCATTGGCCAATAGGAATTTGCAGAATGCAGGAAGCTTAAGTACAAACAGGAGATTATGAAGCTTTGCCTCAGAAAATCCTGAGTATTAGCCATGACATGAAAGCTTTATAGACTGCTGCAGGCATGCACAGTCACCTCTAGATGTCTGCATCTCATACATGCAGCAGTTGGCCACCTTCCCATCAGTGAGAGAGGTTCTTGTGTTATCTGATCTTCACATTGTAGTGATAAATAAACACTGTCTTATTTAACAAATTACATATACAATGATTAAACTGTCATATATTCAAATGCTTATTATGGTCATTAATGCAAAGAGTAAAAAAAAAACAAAAAAACGTTTATATAGCAATTAGATGTACTGGCTTTATCAGCAATTATCTTAACCAAACAGACCAAGACAATTGATCCTAAGTAAACTAGCACTACATAATGCTTCACAGCTAGGGTGCAGTATTCATATGTGTTTCTTTCTGCAAGCCCAATTTCATTTTATGTCCTTACAGAAAGCTGTTCCAGTAGTACTGTAAAATAAATAAATCAGATGACCTTTAGCAAACTTAAGACAATGCACATGTTTCTTGTTTTGCTTTGTTTGAGCACATTTATACTTTTAGTTTATTGGACTTTATTCCTGACGAAGCCCTTGTATGGATGAAACATGTTGATTTGGTGGGGTTAGGCTCTTTATATATCCACTTGCTGACCACTCCCTTTCTGGAACGTTTTGTTTAAAAGTTTAAATTAGTATTTTTTGCTAGAAAATTACTTAGAACCACCAAACTATATATATATTTTTTTTTAGCAGAGACCCTAGAGAATAAAATGGCGATCGTTGCAATATTTTGTCACACTCCATTTGCGCAGCAGTCTTTCAACTGTAATTGTTTTTGGAAAAAAATACACTTTACTGAATTAAAAAAAAAAACAAAACACTTAAGTTAGCCCAATTTCTTCTATGATGTGAAAAATGATGCTACACCAAGTAAATAGATACCCAACATGTCATGCTTCAAAATTGCGCACACTCGTACAATTGCGGCAAACTACGGTACTTAAAAATCTCCATAGGCAACACTTTAAAAAAAGTTATAGGTTACCAGTTTAGAGTTACAGAGGAGGTCTAGTGCTAGAATTATTGCTCTCACTCTAACGATTGCGGCAATACCTTGTGTGGTTTGAACACCGTTTACATATGCAGGCACGACTTATGAATGCGTACGCTTCTGCGCGTGAGCATGGAGGGATGTGGCTCTTTAATTTATTTTTTATGATTTATTTTACTTTTTATTTTTACACTGTGCCTTTATTTGATTATCACCTTTATTCCTATTACAAGGAATGTAAACATCCCTTGTAATAGAAATAAGCACGACAGGTCCTCTTTATTGAGAGATCTGGTCAAAAAGACCCCAGATCTCTCATTTACTCTTAAAAGGAAAAAAAAAAAAAAAGACACTTTGACTTAATTAAAGTAAAAAAAAAAATCCTCTCTTTAAGCCCGAGAACCGGAAGTGACGCCGCACGTCGCTCCGGCCCTCCAAGGGCATAGAGCTGAGTAGGGGCTATCTTGCCCTCACTCGACTTCCTGCCTAGCCACCGGCCACATTGGATTGGTCCTTGGTTTACAGACGGCTCTGGTAAGTTTGTAAACGACCGGGATGCGGCAGGAGGGGGTCCAATCCGCCGCTGGGACCACTTTTAACTGCCGCCAAATTGCCCACAAAACAAAATGATACCAGGTTTATGGCAGCTAGCTCCTCCTCTGTTATATTTTAGGGCCTGGTGGGCTAATCCCTCTGTGTGCAGAGGGATAAGTGCACAACTCTCGATGTAATTTTTCAGTTATGATTTCCACATATAGGCTCATTTTGGAAGAGTTGTTGTAAGATAATCAGACAAATATCTTAATTTATTGCAAATGTCAAATAGTTGTAAACCCTTACATATACCCAGTGAAGTCACAAGATGATACACAGAAATGAAACAAATCCTGCTACATAAGTTGTACCTATTTATCTGCAGCCATCTCTTCTCTAAAGCAATTCAAAGTACTGCATTTATACAGCTTGTCTGAGATTTTAGAAAGCAGGGGGCAGAGAGCTGAAGATTCACTCTGCAGAGCTCAGTGAGAGTTGATTGGAGGGAAGGGACACACCCCCTTCACACAGCACACAGGAACAGAGCTGAAACTGTCAACCACAGGCTGTGTGCTGGAGATTTCTCCTCTGTCACCTTTTTTCTCTTGGTATCAGGAAAACTTGTTAGAAGTGACTCATGCGGATAGCAAAGGAATAAGGCAGGAGACAGAAACGACACTCTGAATTTAGACAAGCATACACTATAGAGGTATGTGCTTTGTTCATATTTCATGTTAGAGGTTTACAGCCACTTTGAAAACAAAAAGCATTTTTTTTGGAGTGCAGTGGTTCCTCCATGATAAATACAAATATCACAAATCTCACATCGTTTACCGCATTCTCGCTGCAGATGCATTAAAACAAAGAGGAAAAGAGATGCCTGCAGATACTTTTCAGCTATCTGAACACTGTGTACTCTGTAAATGATCTCACTGTGAACCGATGAAGCCTTAAAAATCTTTGGTAACTCTTTATATTCTTATTAGCTTTTAAAAAAACATTTTCGAAAAGGTCTTCTGGATACTCTTTTAATCAGGCCATAGTGTGCATTAACAGAAAAGATCAGGTCAGCAAAATTGTGTGTTTTATATGACAGGACAGGTCAACCACACACCTGAATTGATTAAAATGCTTGACTCACTGATTGCAATACTCCAATGAACCTATCTTTAAAATGTCATTATCCAAAAGATTTACATTTCCCTTTCCCACTAATGACCTTCATTTTTAATGCATTTGTCTAGTAAGGAATTGGCAATATTTGTGGAGACCAGATCATCATTTAGAAGGCATTCATGCAGGAATCTTTCTATGGGTTTACAAAATGTTCTTACAGCTGTAAAATAGGGTAAACACATCTAAATTGACGTGAATGTTCTTCAAATAAAAAATTCCACATGCTTTTTAGCTTAGTTTACTATAAAGTTAAGAAAATACGTGAAAGATTTGTCTCAATAGTGCTAGAACCCATGAAAACACCTGGCATTCAGGTGATAACAACGCAAAATATAATGTGAAATTGACAGCATTCATACAGATTTGTCACCATTATGGGCAGAATACTAAAATCTTTTAGTTTGCTAAGAATTATTGTATCAATGGGCATTTTTGACCTTTGGTAAATCATTTCACTTTAATAAATAGACTGTTTGTATAGTTTAGAGTGAGCCAGATCTTTCATTTGGGCAAATCTTGTCTGGCGCCATTAAAATCTGCCTCAAGAAAATTCCTTATAAAACAGTAACATGGTTACATTTAGCACATTCTGCTTTTTAGTTCCTGCGTCCCAAAGTTTAAGAGCACCACCCCACTCTTTAACCCTGATTAATCATTGCATTATGTTACAAAGAAGCAACAGAACATAGAATTTGGTCAGTGTCCAAGAAATGTACTTACTTTAAGAGCATAGAGTCCTGACTTCCCAGGGATTTTGAAGAAGGTCCCATCTCCCACACGAGTGTTAGTATGAAGCATTGCATTTAGACAAGCCAACGGAGAAGTACCACTGCAATGCAAGATAACAATAACAAAACAGAGAGAAGAAAAAGCATGCATGAAAATGAGTGTAAAACACGTGAGCTCATCTACATCCTACAATGCCTTCTCTCCCCCTGGCTTTCTTTCCTCTTCCTTTTTCTGTTCATGCTTCCCTTTAGAGAAATTCTTCAGAGCCTGAAAGCATCTACATTACAATAAAGGGTTCAACAATCCTAATCAAATGCATCTGCTCCATAGGCTTCAGGGCAAAAATCTGTGCATTATAATTATATTTCTTCCATGCAAAAAAAAAAAAAATTAAACCGGCAGAACCATGCGCTTTCAAGAAAGCAGTGTACAAATATTTAAGTAAAATCGTTCAGTAAATAACTCAGTAAAGCTGTGGATTTTCAACATGCTGCAGACAATGCCACTGATGCACATGAATGATCAGAAGGGAAAAAAAATCAAGTTCATTGGCAGCTGTATCCAGTGGGAT
This sequence comes from Glandirana rugosa, assembly GCA_018402905.1. Taxonomy (NCBI): domain Eukaryota; kingdom Metazoa; phylum Chordata; class Amphibia; order Anura; family Ranidae; genus Glandirana; species Glandirana rugosa. The sequence goes on from BLSH010556737.1 coordinate 716,952, forward strand.
AAAAGGCAACAAAAGCAGAGTGAGAAAAGGCCCCGGAAGAACAGTTTTAAGTTACAAGTGGTAATGATTCTCACTTTAGAAATCTGCCTCAAGAGTCAAAATTAAGTTGCTTCTGCATGCTCGAGTTTGCAGCCAGTTTGAAGATGAGAGTATGCATCAAAAAGCATCAGGGAAAACAGCTTTGTGAAAAAAAATGAAAAATCAAATACAATTTGATTGGCCATACAGGCCAGTTTTTTCTTCCCTTTCAGAAAAAAAAAAAGACAAAAACGGTTGTAGCTGAAATGGAGACATAACACTGAGCAAGAGAATACTTCCCTATGTAAACACAGACTTGCTGTGCACATTGTCTTCAGGAAATCTTTCTTTGCAAGAACGGTTACTTTCCAAGCTGCCCTACTCTGCTCAACATCTATGACACATCTTTCCAGACTAAGTACACAGCCCAAATTGACTATCCACATGCAGTGCACACAACAAACTGTATTAGAAAAGCTGACATCAGCTTCTTGCTAAATTATCAAATGAGACGTATATGTGAGTTGGTAAACTTCACTATTCAGTCAGTGCTATAGACAGTGATAAACAGTAGTAAGAATCAAAAAGCATCAAAATTAAACAGCAGGATGGCTATTAGAATATCTGTGATGGGGGATGAGTTCTATCAGAAGCAGTGTAGAAAGTTCCTTATAACAAGCATACAGAAAAAAAATCATATTGTTCACTCCCTCATCTGGCTGTGTGTGTGGCATCCCCCTTTCACATCACCGTTGGATAATCTGCAAATGCATCCTACTGGCAAGAATCCAGCAGACATTATTAGGAAGAAAAACACTAAAAAATGAAAATAATGAAGAGAAAATAAATGAAAACAGCAGCAATCCTCCTGTGAGATACAGTGAATAGAATGGTAACAAAAATAGAGCTGCGCTACGTCAACACATATTGTGACAACATATTGCAAGGTGAAATAATCCAAAGTAATTATCTAATAAATCCAAACAGTGGACAAAAGTGTGTATAAGTCCAAAATAAATGAATCCGTAAAGCTCTCCAAATGTGAATCCACCATTGCAGGTAAAAGTGCACCCTCCACCATAAGAAATGCTCCACTACCAGCTGATGGAGACCTCCTATTACGGAAGGTCACGTTCGCATGTGGCTCATACCCAGCCATGGCCTTTATCCGATGGAAGGGATATCCCAATGGCCTCTCTCGCCATGTCTATATTCCATCGACCGTTGCACGGCTGTAATCGTATTGAGAAATGGGTCCGGGATCGGACCCTCCACAAAGTAGTGACAAGTTCCTCCCTCTTGGTATAAACACTTATAGAACCCCAATAAAGAGAAAAGCTAGCCATAGTGTAAAACCTCAAAATGTATTAAAACAGCAAAATGTATTGCACATACATCAATGTAGTTAAAATTTGCAGACCGACGTAAGCTTGTGACAAAGCTGTTGGAAGGAGCGACGTGCTGACGTCCCCGCGCTACATGTGTTCCTGGAAGGACGGGCCGTGTTTATTATAGCCAGCCGGCTTATTTATCTTATGAAAATTTTAACTACATTGATTTAAATGCAATACATTTTGTGCTTTTAATAAATTTCGAGGTTTTACACTATGGCAAGCTTTTCTCTTTTTGGGATCTATGACTGTTTATACCCAGAGGGACGAACCCATCACTACGTTGTGGAGGGTCCCGGACCCAGTTTCCAATACGATTACAGCCGTGCACCAGTCGATTGAATATAGACATGGTGAGAGGTGCCATGGGATATCCCTTCCATCAAATAAAGGCCCTGGCTGGGTATTAGCCACATGCGAATGTGACCTTCCGTAATAGGAGGTCTCCATTAGCTGGTAAGGGAGCATTTCTTATGGTGGAGGGTGCTCTTTTACCTGCAGTGGTGGATACACATTTGGAGAGATTTACGGATTTTAATGAACAATTTATGTTGGACTTATACACACTTTGGTCCACTGTTTGGAATTTATAGATAATTACTTTGGATGATTTGCTATTTCACCTTGCAATATGTTGTGACAATATGTGTTGGTGTAGCACAGCTCTATTTTTGTTACTAAGAATCCAGTCGATTAAAGGAGGAGTGAGTCAGGCTTGTCGAAGCCTTGGACACTGGTCTCCTGACAGGTAGCAGCAAGATGGTAGAAACAGGGAGCGCTCTACCTGCATCTCTTCTGACACATATCGATTGTAACAGCTCTCTTTATCAAGGTCTATCCTCTTCCAAAAAGATTTAACCATTTCATTGCTGCATCATTCTTGGGTTCAAGTTTTACAAATTCGCTTGTGAACTAATATTTCACAAAAAAAATAAGTATCAAAAGGAAAAAAAGGGGGAGCGCACAGCCGCCCTAGTGTATAACCATTTACTGTAACAGAAAAAATAACCAACAAAGGTTGCACTCACAAGGGGAACCTTTGGCTTCTTAAACATGGCAACTGCAGCCCAGGTGGGGAATCTCCTCTCCCGGCCAGTCCACACTCGATGTGATAGCTCTGTAACTCCGGGGTAGACTGAGATGGCAAGCTGCAGCGTTCCACAGTGTAGTTCTCAGCAGCCGCGCATGTGCCTGGGCCAGCCAGTGCCGCGCGAGCCCAATCCACAACCGACAGCAAAGTAGGACGGTGTCACCACGCCATATGCCAAGTGGTTAGTGTGAAAATGACATGTTTCTGAGGCGGTGCCTCCTTCCTCAGGTCCTGCCCTAAACCTCCATTAGCGGCACTATATGGGAAGACCTGGCCCCTCCCACCACACATATTGCTATGGGAGTTGACCGGCCGAAAGAAGATGATTGCCCCACCTAGGCTGCAATGGAAGAAGGGGACACACTAAAAGTGAAGATACATACAAGAATACAATTCCATCAGATTATTGGCAAAATTAATTTGTAAAAATTTATAAAATTCAATTATATATGAGATTAAAAAGTCGACCAATTAATTGATCGACTATGGTGTTTATCAATTAAAAATGATAATGGCAAAAAACATCAACATTAAGGGCCGGTTCACACTGCAGCAATGCGGGAACCCTGCAAATCCACTGCAGGTTCCCGCATCGCATGTCTCCGGGCGGCAGTTCACACTGCCATATGCGAACTGTGGGGAGTGTCAATACAATGTTAATGACACCCCCAAATCAGTTTGCATATAGCACTGCGAACTGCACAGCAATGTGGTGTGAACCACCATGCGATCCGATTCTGCCCCTGCGGAAAAAAAGGGTCCTGGTCAAGTTTGCTCCGATTGCGATGTGAATTCAGCCATACCATCTCTATGGCTGAATTTGCATCGCACAGAGAACGCATGTGGGGCGAATCATATGCGATCTCTGGGATCGCTGCAGTGTGAACCAGCCCTTACCCTATAATATATTCGCAGATCAATTAATGCTATATTAAATTATCTGAAACTCTCTTAAGAGTATCTATAAATGATATATATATGTATCTGCACATATCATCAGAACCACCCTCCAATGTTCTGATTGGTTAGGAGAATATGTGCAACCACATCAGTGTACACTTGTAAACAATAAATGGTAATACACTAGGGTGGCTGCGCGCCATCACCCAGTGTATACCATCACCCAGTGGTTTGTGGAGAGAGCTGCAACACCTAGGAGGAATGAAAGACTAGTACTTTGGTTTTAGGGCTGGTTCACACCATAAAAACGCACTCTAGATCCGTTCCGGATATGTTTCTGCATGCACGTTTTTGGTGCATTTTGATGCCTTTCCAGTGCATTTCAGGTACTTTTTTCTTATTTTTTCCACTATACTAGGGTCCAGTGTGTTATTGATGCATTCTAGTGCATTCCAGTGAGTTTCAGTGCATTTTTGATGCGTTTTATTGGGTTCCAGTACAGTCCAGTGCAGATATAATGCAACATGTTCTACTTTTTTTTTTCTGGAACTGGAAAGCCCTGGAACTGACTGCACTGGTGTGAACTATGCCATTGGAACCATATAACCTACTTCCCATGCGTTTTTGATGATGAAAAAAACACACTGGACTGCATGTGGTGTGAACTGGCCCTTACACAGCCTGTGTTCATAGTTATGCAAATGAACTGAGGTCTGCGCACACAGGTTTATTACATGTTGAACTAAAAAAAATTAAGAAGTATATAGTTATATAGTAGGTAAGGTTGAAAAAAGACAATAGTCCATCCAGTTCAACCTGTGTAGTTGTACGTGTGTCAGTGCCTATAATACTTTCCCATATCCCTGTATGTTGTGTTATTTAAGATATACATCCAAGAGCCTTTTAAAGTGGTTGTCAACCCATGACATCCACTTTAACCTACAGGTAAGCCTATAATAAGGCTCACCTGTAGGTTCCCTGCATATCTCCTAAACCTGCATGATTTAGAAGATATACAGTGTACGGTCATTGTCGACATCATTCGGCACATGTGTGCGGGAGCCGCCAGTCACGGCACGAACAAAGTGAAGAAACGGCACAGCATGCGCGGGATTGACATCATGCGACTCCGGACAGCCACAGAGCCGGAGTCAGGGCCCCGGAAGAGGGGCTGAAGATGGACGCTGCCTGCACAGGGGACATCGCAGGATTGGCTTGCAGGTGACACATAATGGGCTACTATGCGATGCATAGTAACCCATTATGCTTTTACTTTGCGGGGGAATATAGAGGAAGTAAAGCCCATCAGGGTTTACTTCCTCTTTAAAAATATCCATATTCCCCGAGGCCAGCACCAATTGTGGGAGAGAATTACACATGCTTATGGCCCTGACAGTGAAGAATCCCCTGTGCAGTTTAAGTTTAAACTGCTTCTCCTCCAGTCTCATTGTGTGAGAGTATAGTGAAAGATAATAAAAAATCAAAAGATGAACTTTAATTGTAGATACTTAAAAAAAGTAACCTTGTTATTAAATATTATTATAAAAATAATTATGATAATATTAAATAGTATTATTATAAATGAAAATATCAATGAGACCTGCAGGCACTAAAATATCTAGTTTATAATCCACTTAGGTTTGTATCCTGACATCTTTCTGGGCAATAAAGCATAAAGATCATCCACAAAATGTTCTGCAGGTCTCAATAGTAACACTGAGCTTTTTGCTTTGAATTAAGTACTTAAAAAAAAAAGTATCTACAATTAATGTTTTTTTTTAATCCTTTATTCCCCTTTTTTGTGGAATATTACTCCACTGATGGATTTGTAAAACCTGAAAAGAAGATTGATGCAGCAATGAAGCAGGTAAATCTTATTACAGCAGGATAGATGAGGTTTAGAAGAGAGGCTCTACAGTCCTGTGTTAGTGCTTGTAACACAAAGAGTGTCATTACCCTGCAACACTTGCTGCTACCTGTCAGGAGACTGGTGGCAGGGGCTCTGGCAAATCTGGCTACCTCATCCTTTGCCTAAATCTACTCTGCCTGATACTAATATGATCCACTTTCCGATCCAAAGGCTATGAGTTAGCAGAATGCCACATACACAGCCAGGTGAGTAAGTAAATTATATGATTTTTATATTCATGCTTATTATGAGGAACTTGTAATGCTGAATGCTTATAACAGAACTCATCTCGTCAATTTATATTTTAACAGTTACATTCTGCTGTTTTATTTTGTTACTTTTTTATACTTTCTGCCATTTATCACTGCCTATGACTAGGTTCACACTATTGCAGGTGTGGGAGCGTGTGTAAAACTGCTCAGGCATCCACAGCCAAAACAATGGCACCCCCATGCATCTGAAAAAGCAGCAAGTGCAGCAGCACCACATTATTCCATGCAGCTGCATTTTAGAAACGGGGTAGAGGACGTTTTCCCTGTGTTTCCCGCAAATACAGCTGTCCATACAAACGTGGCACGCTGGACCCACAATGGTGTGAACCGAGCTTTAAGCATTCACTAAATACCAAAGCTAACCTCTTTATCTTGTGTAGATATTTGGGGGAATCTGTCTTTTTCTATCTGGGCTACTGGTTACACTGGACCCTTTCCTTATATAGCACTACATACATATAGATTGCCTGCTGTTTTTACATATCTATAAACAGATATCATTTATATAGTTGGAAGATACTTTTCACAATAACAGTTACACATTTCATACAGACTAAAAGCATAGCACAAAAAGCACAAAGAAAAAAATGGAATTGTACCTGGTCACCTAAAACACTCAGAAAAAAATAACTATATCAGGGAAGCCATTGCTTTACAGTGGAAGAAAAACATTGGAAAAAAATGAAAGTATACATAAAAGCAAAACTTTTTTTTTTTAGTTTTGGATTGATTGGACAGGGATTAGGTTCTTATTGCTGTCTGTGCCCCTGTTTGAGAGTTAGGATTCGCTCCCTCAATTTGTCATGTTTACCGTTATTACTACAAGTGAAAAAAAAATCCCAAATTTTAGGTTGCCTTCAAAACAATAATAGAGGAGAAATCTTCCAATGGAAGCACTAGTTCTGGTGACAACAAGGTTTTGGAGGGATTTCCTCTCACTTTCAGTTTTAGCTACAGAACAGCAGGCGAAGAGAAATCTCCCCAATGGGGAACAGATGGCAAAAAAAAACTGACCCTCCCTTACTCTATCCAAAAACAAGTTTCTACTTCAATGGAGTTAAACGCATACAAAAATAGGCCTGTTCAAAAGTAGAAACAGTTACTGATATTTGCTTTTAAATTGATTTGTAAATGTTTTTAAAATGTTGGCCTGATACTGCTATAATGGTAAAGTCAGCAATTCAAAAAAATAAAATCTTGATATCTATATGAATGTTACTAGCTATTTTATTACATGTAGAACAGTTCTAAAAAATAATCAGTGCAGTCTGTGCAACTGAATGATGAAAGGATTCATTCTGGTCACCATAGCTCTAGGGTTAGGAGAGAATATGTATATATAAAATGCGCACATGGGAATCTACCTTATACTGTCTAAACTGCACGGAGAAAATGAAACACAGAAGAGGGAATTAGTCATGTCGTAGACACACTTAGAATTTTATTGGGACAGGGCACCAAAATTGTTGGTGCTTGTGCCCAATTTGTGTACTTGCCAGAAACAGGTACATGAATCTGTCTGAACGGAGATTGGCATGTCCATACTGGATACTCCCTCCTCAGTGTCCTCCCTGGCCACTGAGTTGGTTACACAGACAGGTGCATGGTTAAGGAGTTTTGCAGTGCTCTAGGCAAAGCTTGATAGGGAACTCAAGGACTAGTTCCCCATAAGGTCTGCCTTGCTGATGATTGACAGTGAGTGCACAGCAGTAGGCAGATTCATAGCCATTATTCATTCCAACAGCAGCTTTCAAATCTAGCCGCTGCCATTTGCTGTCCATCAAAAGTTAGGCGGACCTAATAGGGAACTAATTCTCCATCAGGATCTGCCCACCCGTCAGGCATTGCAGCCATGGGAACCAGGTTCCCCTTGAGGTCAGCCTTCCCTGTCACTCAAGTCATTTCCTGAATATGGGCACAGCCATATCTGCCATATTTGGGTAATGACATCACCAGTATCCTCTTGGTCCATTTGTTTACATTCTCCCGGAATCTCCTGTCCGACATCCGAAATGGACCAGGGATAGAGCCCTGTGTGAAAAGTTGTCAAATTTATAACAGCGTCCTAGGTCAGACATGCCCTACTACTCTAGGCACTGGTGTATCTTCGTACACCAGTTTAGAGCTGGTTGTTATTGTGGCCAGTTTTCTAATCTGAAGTAATTCTTTAAGAGTCTGTCGCTGCCACAGAAAAAGGTTCCTAAAGTGGCAGTAGTTAGAACTACCTGAATTTGGTATGCAAGCTGGTAATTTTACAGAAAATGGCACCAATTATTGCCTGAATTAGAAACAAGTAGTTCTAAATGAAACTATCACCAGAAAATAGCCATAAATGTTTTATTGAGGATTGGATTGGGAAAAATGAAGAGCAAAATCTCTGCTCTGTTTTCATATCCAGCCCAGTATCCGCTGCAGCTTAATATGCAAAATAAAAAAAAACAGACCAAATATCTGTGTTTGCCTCACGTTTCTTCAAGGACACAAGAAAATCTTTTTAAATTTAATTATTCTCATTAATAAGGAAACACTTTTTTGGCAAACCATGCATACAAGAAAATGGTTTCATTTTACAGTAAATTTAACGTTTTTTTTATTAAACAGACTGTTTTCTGTAGAAGCGCAGGGTCATCAAACCACTTGAGGCTTTCTACATTTTAGGATTATCCTACAAACAGGATTAACTTTAGTGAGTTTTATGTTTAAACAGACACAATTAAGCTGTTCCACTTCCAAATCAGTCTTTTTGTTTTCATGATCTTGGTCTCTGGGGAGAATGTAAACCTATAAGCCTTGTTGTTTCTCTTCTGCTGAAATCAAATTTGTAGAGCAGATTAAGTTATCAGAAATTTGCGGGAATTACTGTGGAATACATATACAGCGGACATCCATGAATCTCCTTGTGCCACACTACGACCGGCTTAATCATTAAAATGTAAAAAAATCTGCTAGCTGTAGTAACCAATAAACACTTAACAGCAAACACTCCTGCCAAACCTTTAAAACTGAACTCCAGTCAGCAACCTTAGAAATTGCTCCCGCAGGCTTCCTCCCTGCTGTATTACCAGCCCCCTGAAGCTGCTTCTCTTTGTCCCTCATCTTTATCAGCCTTTCCGATGTCACTACATACAAATCAGGACCAGTGGTACTGCATTGTATGCAAGGACATTGAGGGCCTGTCCACACTCCAGAAACTTCAGAGAACGGAGTAAGGAATAAGCCAAGTGTTTTTGCTCATTTCTATTCCCCAAGCAAAAATAAATGTAACACTTCACTAGTGTGAAGGGGCAGTACATAGTATTTAAATTTACATGCTGACTGGAGTGCAAATCTCTCCAACAGGGGCAGAGGTAATAATAAATCCTGATAGAAGGTGCAACCCTTTCTTATTCTATTTAAACTGGTACTTTCAAAAAAAGACACCAATATTAAGTAAACTAACAGCAAGGAAAAGCATTATGTTTGAAAGTAACAAACCAAGAAAGAACTAAATGCAATTATCAGCATCCTATCTGCTTCTATTAACTTCCAAAATCCTGTAAAGGTAACCCTAATAGTGTTTTATGTTTCTTCTGAAATATCTATGCTTGTTTCTAGGTCTCTACACTTCTGATCTGCACATGAGTGAAATAGTGAATACATTGCTACACCATAATACTCAATGATACCTGCCGGCCATCTGCACGTGTCATTATAAACAGGTGTGGCAAAATTTTGACAGCTACTCCTGTTATAATACAAAGAAATTCTCATCTGTCATTTTGACAGCCGGTAATTGTGATAATAATTGTGGGGGAAACAGAGCTGAACAAAGAGAATATGTTCATCATTTTATTTTTTTTTAGTTGCTCAAGTGGTTAAAGCAGAGCTCTACCCAAAATGGGAAGCTCCATTTGTCTGCCTCCTCCCCCCTCTGCTGCCACATTTGCCACCTTTTGGTGGGGGGCACAGGTACCTGGTTTTGACACGCTGAACTAAGCAAGAAGTTCCACCGCCCCTCCTCCTCCTCCTATCTCCCGCCCTCCGCAGCCAGCCCATTGAGAAAGTGCAGCACGATTAGCGCATGCACAGTAGGGACCGGCAGTGAAGTCACAAGGCTTCATTGCCGGTTTCCCTTAGCCAAGATGGTGGCGGCAGCACCCAAAAAGCCAATTCAAGAAACGGTGAGGACACCGCTGGATACTCGTACAGGTAAGTACCCTAATAGTAAAAGTCAGTAGCTACAGTATTTGTAGCTGCTGACTTTTTATTTTTTGTTTTTGGGGTGGAACTCCCCTTTAAGTTGTTTAAAAAGAGGGACTGCTAAAATTGTAGAAAGAAAAGTCAAATTTCAAACACAATACATATATTACAATACAGTGAGGGAAAAAAAGTATTTGATCCCCTGCTGATTTTGTAAGTTTGCCCACTGACAAAGAAATGATCAGTCTATAATTTTAATGGTAGGTTTATTTTAACAGTGAGAGACAGAATAACAACAACAAAAAAATCCAAAAAGGCGCATTTCAAAAAAAAGTTATAAATTGATTTGCATTTTAATGAGTGAAATAAGTATTTGACCCCT
>BLSH010556737.1:736884-777254 GCA_018402905.1 Glandirana rugosa
CCAGGAATTGGGGAAGGAATGGCCCGGTAAAGACTGTGAGGAGAGGATGTACATTTTTAGTAGTAAAAAAATGATGATTTTTACATGTAGGAGAGGAGTGTCAGAAATGGCCCGGTAAGGAAGGGGTTAAGGACCAAACCTATTTTGACACTTCTTGCTTACATGTTAAAATCTGTTTTTTTTTATTGCTAGAAAATTACTTAGAACCCACAAACATTATATATATTTTTTCAGACACCCTATAGAATAAAATGGCGGTCGTTGCAATACTTTATGTCCCACCATATTTGCGCTGCGGTCTTATAAACCAAGTTTTCAGAAAAAATACACTTTTGAACTAAAAAAAATAAGAAAACAGTAACGTTAGCCCAAATGTTTTTCTATACTGTGAAAGATAATGTTACGTAGAGTAAATTGATACCCAACATGTCACGCTTCAAAATTGCGCCTGCTTGTGGAATGGCGACAAACTTTGCAACTTAAAAATCTCCATAGGCGACGTTTAAAATTTTCGACAGGTTACCAGTTTTGAGTTAAAGAGGAGGTCTAGTGCTAGAAGTATTGCTCTTGCTCTAATGATCACAGCGATACCTCACGTGGTTTGAACACCGTTTTCATATGTGGGCGCTACTTACGTATGTGTTCGCTTCTGCGCGTGAGTTCGGAGGGATGGGGCGCTTTCAATTTTGTTTTGTTTTTTACTTTTATTTTTACACTGTCCTTTTAAAAAAAAATAAAAAAATGTAAACATCCCTTGAAATAGAAAAAAGCAAGACAGGATCCCTTTAACTGGGAAATTTGCATTTACACTTAAAAACAAAAGTAAAAAAAAAATTCTTCTTTTTTCTTTTTAAAAAAATTGTCCCTTTAAGGCCAGAGGGCAGAAGCGACGTTTGAAGTCACTCCCGTCCTCCAAGGGCATAGAGTCGAGTGGGGGCTATGATGCCCTCACTTAACTTCCTGCTCATCATGGGAAAGGATCAGATCGTCTCCGCTGCTACAGACGGATCCGGTAAGCTGTGAAGACGACCGGGATGTGGCGGGAGAGGTGCCTCTCCCGCCACCGATAATAGTGATCTTTCAGCGAATCCACTGCGGAGACCACTTTTATCTGAAAGCGGACCGCCTGCCATTGAGAAAAATACTGGGGTTATGGCAGCTATCTGCTGCCATAACAGCGATATTTAACGTCAAAGGATCAACGTATATCGACGGCGGTCGGTCCGGAAGTGGTTAAAGGGACAGGATCCATTTTTTTTTGTTCAGGTTAAAGCGGAGTTCCACTCAAAAGTGGAACTTCCCCTTTAAGACCTCCCCCCCAGCTCCTGATGGTAAAAACTGAGCTTTTGGGGAGGGGGAGTGCGGATACCCAATTTTTAGGGGCACTTCCATTCCGGTCGCCTTAGGCGATCGAAAGTGGAAGGTCTCCTTCCCCCTCCCTCCCTCCTGAAGTCATCTGGGACACAGGAAAGGTCCTAGAAGACTTCGGGACCAATCACGAAGCACAGCGACGTTCGCGCATGCGAAGTGCGTACCCGGTCATGAAGCCGCTAGCTATCATGGCTGGGTGCCACAGTAGGAATGATGACACCGCAGAGGGGAAGGGGGAGAGAGCCAAGGCTCCGTGCGGCCCCATCGCTGGACTGGGAGACAGGGAAGTGTCTGTTTATTAAAAAAAAAATGTAGCTGCTGACTTTTAATAAACTTAGAAAGCGGTGGAACTCAGTTTTAACACACTTTAAGGTTGTGCTGCAATGCCTGAATATTTCAGCAGGTGGAGCTGCAGGTGAACTTTGGAAATTATAGCACATCATTCAGGTGACACCCTGGTAGTGTGAGAGGAGGAGACCTGTCTGTGTGAACACAACAAAGCATTTCTGCTGCTGACATTTTATGTGTTAAAACAAAATATGAGATCCTCTTATCAAACCATTAAAAAGAAAAACTATATGGGATATGTGCATATGCAAAGGTACATTAACACAGAGTTTAAAAGAAACTCCAGTCTTTTGCTTCAGCTAGAATGATGAAAGCTAGGAATATTTGGCAGGTTTTTATTGTTGAGCCTTCATTGTAGACATTTTTTGTAGTTGGCTGACACACCTTCTGTCCTCACTGTAAGACCATGGTTAATGCTTCTAATGAAAATTATAATTAGGATGTTTTGCATGCACTGAGAGTGTGAGATCTACCAAAAACTTTTTTAAAGTGGAGTTCAAGGCTTTTTTTTTTTTTTTAAATACCCCCATAATGTTTGCACCTAATGTTATACCAAACAGTATTAGTAGGAAATGTAGGTTTTCTAAATCTTCATTTTTTTGTAAACTCACTTTGCTGTCCCCAGCAAGCACGCTCTCTTCAGTGTGGGTATCTGAAGCCATTGGTAGCTCCTTCCGGGAAACGGAGCTGCTGGCTACCGAGCATGTGCCTTCTGATCTCGCACATGCGTATAAAGTACAAAGCTACAACAAAGCTACAAGCGTCGGATGCGCATTGACTCCTCGGATTGATGACACTAATATCCCAGGAGCCGCGGCGAGATACAGTGGAAGCGGAGGATTCAGAATACATAAAATATACTTACACTGCAGGAAAAAAAATGTTGAAGAAAAAAATGGAACGTGATCACAAACGCTTTAATTACTGAAAATAGGTACATTCAATAACTTCATTATTAGAAAATGCAGAAAAAAGCAGTTGTGTATTCGCTTTTAGGGATGTCTCATTTAAATATACCCTTCTACCCCACTGGACTCATGGTGGCCCTATAGTAGAGTATGGGCCATCCATAGGAATCAATTGTACCACAGGGCACATGCGGCACAGGTACAGAACCCGTCTGGGATCATTTTCTTGTAAAGGTTGTGCAGAGTTGGGCAGGGCCAATGTTAAAGTATTTCTGAACCCTTATAAAACAATCCATTCAGTTTAAAATAGAAATGAAAGACCAAACATTTGGGTATAGAGATTAAAAGAAAATTATAATTTTTTTTTTGTTATAAGTGATCACATAATCTCTGTTCTCAGCTGCATAAGGCATTTAGAGTGGAGGGGGGTGGAGAAATAGCAGTGCACTAATCTTCCCAGTGAATGGCGGTGTTGGGGGGCATGTCAGCACAAGTCTGATCATTAGAGGACATTCAGGCTATTCTCCCGGCACAGCCAGAATACTGACCATGCTGAGTTAGATGTGCTCTCATGCCTAGTGTAGTCATTTTTTGATAGGAAAGCAGAGGGACTGTCAAGATCACCAGGTATTTCACATAAAGGAAGCAATACAAAGAGAACAGTATACGTTTTAACACACGTACATGGTACAAGAGGCACATATCAGGAATATGAAATGTTGGGGTAGCAAACACTTTGTATTTGAGTGGCTATGCTAAAGGGGGATGGGGGGTATATTTAAAGGACAACTTCACTAAAACTAGACTAATACTGTAAACCTCCTCCTTATAATCTTATGGCTACTTTTTAATGACACTGATCTGAATAGTTATTGCTGAATAGATTTCCATTTCTGTATAAATCAAGTTTGTTTAATTACCTTCATTAAATGACACACACTTTCAAAGCATGCCCCTCAGTAGATCATGTTTAACATTAAATATTCATGTTTATAGAAATTACTCTCTGCACAGTTGGAGTTTTTGAGCAACTTGCTTAACTATCTTTGCCAATATACTCTTAATGTTGCCAACATGTACATTATCCCAGAGGATTTAGGTTGCTGAATTTATTTGCAAACGTAAAAACATTTAATCTCATGTCTTTAGAGACTTTTTCCCCCATGTGCATTTTCCTAAATATTTATATGAGAAAGTGGACTTATATTACATAGGGACAAATGTGAAAAATAGGATATGGGTTAGCATTGTTCAGGAATGATTCTTTGCTTCCCAGGTTAAAGTGTTCCTAAACCCTCAAGAGTAAAACCTGTCTGTATGTGCAGCATAACATGCCTGTTATGCTCACTGTGGCACTTAAGGGGTTAAGCTTCTGTATTGTGTAAAAAGGTCCTTTGATCCTGTGTGGACAGATCTTCCTCCTCCTGCAGGGTCTCTTGGCACGCCCAGACAATACACAGTGAGAGAAGTAAAACTGCACATGCTCAGTTTAGTCTCTATGGCTGCAGAGAACATTTGCTTGTACTCAGAGCTAGCCAGGTCACATGATATTGACATCACACATGTGGGCGTGTATACAGGCAATAGTGGAAATCTCCTCCTACCTGAACACTCAGCACTGGGCAGGCCCTGCCGTTTATCACGTGACTGTGGTATACAGGCCACTGTGGAGGGGGGGGGGGGGGCAGATGAACTATTTTCATATTACTGGATTTAGTAACATTTTAACCTTCACTACAAAAGCAACTGTTAGAATTCCCCATCTCATACAATTCTGCTATATTATTGGATGGAAAAAAATAAAAAAAAAAAACGTAACTTTCTCACAAAAAAAGAACACATGCAATGTAGTCATGGAAATATTGCAATATGTATCATGATCTCAGCCACTAACATTAGAACTGTTATTGGTAGATCTGCCTGATCTACTATAAATATGATTTCATACTATATTACGATGATGTCCAAGTAGGGTACATTACAACTGAAATTCAGGTTTTGTGGCTATTTTAATATAATCTAATTTTTATTAAATAAATGCATCTCTATTAAATGAGTGCTTCTGATAAAATTTTGTTATGGTGGTCACCAAATGAAAATCCACTGCTCTACTATGAACACATACAGCCTCTTGTGTGCTGTACCTTCTAACCAGGATTTTCACTACTTCAAGCTGCTGTGCATGTGGACACTTGAAAGAAGTCTCCTATGGAATTTCATTTATGTGCTAATCACTGTACATTTCCACTTAAGCAGCCATTGGTTGCCATTTCCAACACAAAATGATTTGACAGCACAAATGATATGCTCCTAAAAGCTGTACCCAAAAGTGATAGTACAGTTTTGGGTTGGCAAAGGTAGGTTAAGGTTGGAGCGATTTGTCATGTGATTTGACAGGTCAAATCGCATGACAAATGCAAGCAATGGCACTGTTCCAATCGGTGCAATGCCGACTTTGCGGTGGCGCTCAGGTTTGCAAAAGTAGTTCCTGTAATACTTTTGCCGATTTCAGGTGCGACTTGCAGGAAGCCGCACAGATGTCTTTCAAGTAGCACCTGAAATCGTGTTGATCTGCTACTTTAAAATCTTGCTGTAGCACGATTTTAACCACTTCAGCCCTGGAAGGATTTCCCACGTTAGGACCAGAGCACTTTTTGAGATTCGGCACTGCGTTGCTTTAACTGACAATGGCGCAGTCGTGCGACGCTGTACCCAAACGAAATTTGTGTCCTTTTTTTCCCACAAATAGAGCTTTCTTTTGGTGGTATTTGATCACCTCTGCGTCATTTCTGATCACCGCTATAAACAGAAAAAAAGCAACAATTTCGCTAAAAAAAAAAAGTTTCTCTTACTTTTTGCTAAAACACAAAAAAAAAAAAAATCTATAACAAAAACATTTTTTTTCATCGGTTTTGGCCGATTTATATTCTTCCTCATATTTTTGGTAAAAAAAAAAAAATCGCAATCGGCGTTTATTGATTGGTTTGCACAAAAGTGGCAGCGTTTACGGATGATGAGAATTAATTTCTGGAGTTTTTTTTTTTTTTTTTACTAGCAATGACGGCGATCTGAGATTTTTAGCGGTACTGCGATATTGCAGCGGACATGTCGGACCATTTTGACACTTTTTTGGGACCATTGACATTTATAAAGCGATCAGAAATTTAAATATCCACTGATTACTGTATAAATGTCATTGGCAGTGCAGTGGTTAACCTGCAGGGGGAGTCCCATCATGCCTCTCGGAGTAATTGTACATGTCAGCCTTGCAATGCCTCATGGGAAATGTAGTTCTACAACAGCTAGAGGGCCGCAGGTTGCCTACCCCTGCTCTAATCGATCCGCATAGCTGAGCTCCTGTTATCAGTTTGGTTGCTCTTCTCTGCACTTTCTCCAGTTCCCCGATATCCTTTTTATGAACCGGTGCCCAAAACTGAGCTGCATATTCCAGATGAGGTCTTACTAATGATTTGTACAGTGACAATAAGATATCTCTCTCTCTGGAGTCCATACCTCTCTTAATACAAGAAAGAATTGTGCTCACTTTGGAAACCGCAGCTTGGCATTGCATGCCATAATTAAGCTTATGATCTACCAGAACATCCAGATCCTTCTCCACTATGGATTCCCCCAGTTGTACTCCCCCTAATATGTACGATGCATGCATATTTTTAGCCCCTAATTTCATAACTTTACATTTATCTACATTAAACCTCATTTGCCACATAGTCGCCCAATTAAACAATGCATTGAGGTCGGCTTGTAAGTTGGAGACATCCTGTAAGGATGTTATTCCACTGCATAGCTATATGTAATTAAAGTGGTCCTAAAGCCTGAAGGTTATTTTACCTTAATGCATTCCATGCATTAAGGTAAAAAACCTTCTGTGTAACAGAATCCCCCGTCCGCCCCTTTTTTTTTTTTTTTAATTCTTTATTTATATCAAACGTTGACATACACAGAACACACATTGCGACCCGCAAGTGCGGGTAATGGTTTTTACAGAGAGTCATTCAGGCTGGATTATCTGTTACAGACAGCAGGTCAGCATCAATGCTAAAGGCAACACAGTGTAAAACAGAATGTGAGGCTAAACCAATGAGTATCAAACCAAAATTGCTTCTAAAGGCCATCCAGGTAGTACGACCCCACCAGGAAGGCAGTTATCCGCCCCTTTTTATACTTACCTGAGCCCATTCCCAATCTAGCGCTGTTCATGAGAGCCAAGGCCCTCCTGTTCCTGTGCAGATTGATAGCAGCAGGAGCCATTGGCCTTTGCTGCGGTCATGCAAATGCTGTGACAAGGAGTAGGGGGCAGGGTCAAGCCACCCGGCCTGTGTCAATAGAGCCCGCACAAGCGACCCCATAGGAAGCGGCTTCCTATGGGGGCATGCACCGAATAGGAGGAGCACCGTCATAGGACCCCAGAAGAAGAGGATCAAGGCTGCTCTGTGCAAAACCATTGCACAGAGCAGGTAGGTATGACATGTTTATTATTTTATTAAAAAAAGAAAAACCTTTAATATCACTTTAAGCTTGCCAGAAACCAGAAAAGAACATATTAGTTTTGGGTGGAGTTAACTTTCAATATTTGCAATTGGTTAGGCACAAAAAGTCATCATCTAAATCCACAGCTGCATGTGGTTATTTTTCAAACAACAAGCCAAAGAGTTTTACTACAGAGCGCTATACAACATAGACCCCATGCAGCAACCCGCTGTTTAGTCAGACAGCCAAGAATAATAAGGCATTATGCTATTTTCTTAAGGAACACATAACATGAGCTGACAAGAACAAGCAACATGTGCACTTACAGCAACTTTTACTGATGTACTGCACATTGTTTATGACAGTGCAATGACCTTATGTCCATGGCAGCCACCCAACATTTTGGTTGTGATAATATTCTGCTCACTGTGCAACTGAGGTGTCCAATTCTTTGTGTTTGTCACAAGTTTAGACTGTTAAAAATGAAACATAGATGGTGTATGTGACATGCTGTACACACCTGGTTTCTTTTAGGCCTTCTTTCTGGATGACTTCCAAGATCTGTTTTGCAGTCATTGGTGAATTGGGATGTTTTTCTAAAGCCTGAAGGATAAAAGGAAATTACTGTTAGTAACTGGAATTCTGATCATAAAGTTGAACATCCTAATGTTTTAGCCAATGTAAAAGCATTTAAAAAATGGTCTAATTCAGCAATATGAAATGTAACACTGAATTATAAAATTAGCCAACTGTAGATGCCAACACGTACATCTATTAATCTTTAGGAGTATTTCTGGAGCACCAAAGCCCAAGGGGCACCATCTGACATGGTACCCAGCTGGATTTGAGGTTGGAGCTCTGGCAAGCACGCCCCCTTCCCTCCAATCAATGCAACATGCCTTGCTAGCCAGTACAGCACGGGAGCTCAACCTGTGGCACTCCAGCTGTTGTAGAATTACAAGTACCATGAGGCATTGCAAGGCTGACAGGTACAAGTGTGACTCCCAAAGGCAGAGGCATGATGGGACTTGTAGCTAGAGGGCCATCGGTTGAGCACCCATGCAATAGAAAGTTTATGTTGTGTACTAGCTTACAGAGCTCCAACCTAAGAGATCCTGGTTGGAATTTGCCTATTATGCATTATGAATCTAGGTCTCTCATGGTGTCTAGAAGTCTGATAAACTGACGACTGCTCACAGTAAATATACTGCTACCAGGTGGTAGGTACAGGCACAATCATGTACATGTATGTGACGGCCTTCTTCCAGGTTTGTGCGCCACCTGCCTGCCCCTGTGATTGGACATAGCATGAGTTTGGCAGCAGATTTCAGTTAATGATTTCAGCTGAAATCAGTGGATTGGCATCAGCAGAACTCTATGTGCATTAGAGCTGCACAATTTTTCGTTAAAAAAATTGTGATCTCGATTCAACCCCCCCACACGATCTTAATCCAGCATTTCCATGGTTCATGTAACACGTGCAGAGCAGTTCCCTGCTCACAGCTGTCACAAAAAAAAAAAGAGCAGCCGGGAAGGTTTATCAACAATATTGCTCAGCGCTGAAAGGGAGATAAAAATAAACATTGTATCTTTCTGATCATTTACAGATCAAAGAGATCAACGTTGGTCTGTAAATGAGGTCAGTATAACCACTTAAAGACTAAGCCTTTTTCTGACACTTGTTGCTTAAAATCAGTATTTTTTGCTAGAAAATTACTTAGAACCCCCAAACAATATATATATTTTTAAGGAGAGATCCTAGAGAATGAAATGGCGGTTGTTGCAAAGAAAACCTAAAAACAGTAAAGTTAGCATAATTTTTTTGTATAATGTGAAAGATGAAGTTATGCCGAGAATTGTGATCGTTATTCTAAGCAAAATAATCGTGATTCTCATTTTATCCAGATTCATGCAGCTCTAGTGTGCATAGGAACGGATTTCTGGCTGTTTCTTCTCCCTGAGAAGCAGGGAGAAAAAACAGCCAGATCAGAAAGTAAAAGCAGCACACATTACACATTGTTAGATACACAGTTAACCCCTTGATTGCCTCTAGATGTTAACTCCTTCCCAGCCAGTGTCATTAGTGCAGTGTCAGTGTACAGTATTAGCACCTATCACTGTATTAGTGTCATTAGCGACATCAGTGTCAGTTAGTGATCCTCGCAGATAGTGTCTGTTAGTGCCAGATTAGCCATCACAAGTCACTGAACCCCACCATTACAGTATAGTGTCTATAGCTGCATAAATTCCAGTATATATACTATAGTTTGTAAACACTATAACTTTCACACAAACCAATTAATATACACTTATTGGGGTTTTTTTTATACCAGAGACATGCAGCAGAATACATTTTGGTCTAAATTTATGAATAAATTTGATTTCTTAATTGAATATGTTTTATCATAGAAATGAACGGTCTTTTTCATTTATTTAATGAAAAACAAAAACCTAGTGGTGATCAAATACCACCAAAAGAAAACTATTTGTGTGAAAAAAATATAAAGATATACAAATGTCATTTGCGTACAGTGTTGCGTGACTGTCAGTTAAAGTGATTGTAAAGTCTTGTTTTATTTTTTTTTTAATAACAAACATGTTATACTTGCCTCCTCTGTGCAGTGGATTTGCACAGAGCAGCCTGGATCCTCGTCTTTTCAGGTCCCTCTTCGCTGCTCCTGGCCCCTCCCTCCTATCGAGTGCCCCCTCAGCCTGCAGCTTTCTATGGGGGCACCCGAGCAGAGTCAGAGCTCCGTATATCCATTCAGACACGGAGGCCCGACCCAACCCCGCCCCCCTCTCCCCTGATTGGCTGACTGAATTTGATTGACAGCCACAGGAGCCAATGGCGCCGCTGATGTGTCTCAGCCAATCAGGAAAAGTGTCCCGGAAGCCTTAGACATTCGTGCACATTGCTGGAGAGAGATGGGGCTCAGGTAAGTAATAAGGGGGTGCTGGGGAGGCTGCTACACACAGAAGGTTTTTTTTTTATCTTAATGCATAGAATGCATTAAGATAAAAAAAACCTTCTGCCTTTACAACTCCTTTAAAGTAGCGCAGTGGCAAATAGCAAAAAATGTCCTGGTCATGAAGGGGGGGTAAAACCTTCCGGAGGTCAAGTGGTTAAAGAGCCACTTTAATTGTAAATTGTTGATAAGCTACCTCAAACTCTTTCTTGAATTTCAAGGATATAGATATATATATATATATAATGGGTGTTTATGACTATGAAAAGGATCTGCAACATACTTTGCTTCTGGTCTACATACCTTTTCTTAGGGGCTACTGTTCAGAAGTAATGCATAAATGTCAAAAGGTGAGTTCTACAAGAAGGACATCTGCCAGAAATTAATTTATATAGTTGTCATTTTTTTCTAATTCTTTGATGTTTTTATAGTTGTAAGTGTGTTGGCGAAACCTGGTTAATGAAGCAGACTTGCAAATGATCATTATGGTACAAGGAATAGATGAAGACTTCTGTGATTTAAAGTGTTGATAGAGTTGGCAGGGCATCTGTGTGTGTCATGTATACATGATCCAAGTAACTTCAGAGCAAACTATCTGAAGTAAAGAAGCAGGCAGCATGGGATTGGGGAAAAATTACCAAGAAAAAAAGCAAATTGGCTAGGTTTTCTAAAATGTCGGATCAACTGTTTTCCAGGGCAGATTGTTGCTGAACTGGGACATAGTGTGTGTTTTTATATTTGGATTTAATTTCAAAAATTAAAACAATAAGCAGTTTTTAATTCTGCTATCTAGGCATATACTGGGAAACCCATAAACATCTCACAGAAGATAAAGGAGTACACCTGGTGATTTAAGAATATCTTAATTATTATTCCAAGTGTGCTTTTGTACAAATAAAGCTTAAGAGTTAATATTTAAGAAAAAAGATTTACAGTAATGCGTTTTAGAAGATGTTGACAGTACACTAAAAATAGAGGTCTTACACAAGAACAATGACAGTGTCTTCGCCCTCTCCTTCCCATGCACTTGTAGAAAGCTGACCATACACTATGCAATCTGATTTCCTTTAGATTTAATGTAATAGGAGGACCCACCTGAACAATTTATTCAATTTGTATCATATCAGACAGGCCCTTGCACTATATAGTTGATGTTAGATCTAAAGCAGATTGTACAATCAGATTGCATAGTGTATGGCCACCTTGAGGCTGGGCTCACACTATTGCGAATTGGATGCAGGTTTCACCGCATCCAATTTGCATGTCAGGAGACTTTGTCCGGCTCTGAATGGAGTCGGTTCACACAGCTGCAGAACGGATTGCACAGGAGTCCTGTGCATCTTCTGGTCCGTTTCAGGTCTGAATTCAGAAAAAATGTGGGCCCGATTCGTCCCTCAAATGGAGAACAGGGACACACTGGACCCCTGCTGTGAGCCCAGCCTAAAGGAAGGAGTAGGAAAGTTGGTGGAAATAGAAAAAAAAAAAAAAAGAGGTGGTATAGTAATGAAGGATGAGTGGTCCACAGAGGTAAAAACACACCCGATTCTGTGATGCAGCAAGGCAGTGCATGATGGGATATGAAGTTTCCTGGATGGTCACATGACGATACAGGAAGTCAGGGCTCAGAAAGCATTTTTGGAAAATTTGAACAGATTGGCCCACAGATTGAAGGCTGCCATGCACAATGTAAGCAAGAGAAGATCACTGGGATGGTTTGGGCAGAAAAAAAAGCATTAGAAAAGGAAAAAAAAAAGTTCATATGGCTGGAGGTGTGGTTGCCATCATCCCTCATTAGTCACCACAATATACATCCTCTCTTTCTGGGATTTTAAAGGTAACCAAAACATCATTTTTTGTATAAAAATGATGGTTATAATGTTCATGTGTAAAATGTAAAACCATGGTTGTACAAAGATTTTACAAACTAAATTTGTTTTTAGCAATTTGTTTAAAAAATAAAGAAAGAAAGAGTAAAATATTTTCCTGGTGCCTCCATGGCAGCATACCTGTGACAAGCTCCAGCTTGGCTCCACCCTCAGGACTAGAGAAAATTATAAAAGAAAAGGACTGGTGCCCTCCCAGCATTCTCCTTTTTTTCCCTCATACCTCATGTCAGTGAATAATGGTTGAACGTCCTTACCTCTGCAACCGGCAGCTTCCATCTGGGTTCAAGCCTCTCCCAGGTGCAGTCCCTATTCTTGAGCAGCTAAACACGCTAATAGGATAGGGAGTCCCTTCTGTGGGTCTTTTGGGACAGCAGTTGTCTCTTAAGAGCTCTTATCTGCATTTATATACTGGCATTTGCTCAGGCTTGCAGCAAAGAAAGCAGCTGTATCTAATTTTCACTTTGCCTTACCCTTCCAGGTCTCTCTCCCGTCATCCATCCCCTCTCACTTTCTTTGCTGAAGGTACATAATATAACTGGGTACTAACATTTATAGGTAAGTTGATCCAGGGAATATCCGATTGCCTCTCTGGGGGTCAGGAAGGATTTTTTTCCCCCTGCTGTAGCGAATTGGATCACGCTTTGCTGGGGTTTTTCGCCTTCCTCTGGATCAACAGTGGGTATAGGATTGTGTATATGGGATTGTGTGATCCCTTTTGTTGTTGTGCAGCTATATCTACATTCCCACGCCCCATAGCTTATATCTTCATTTTCCTGCCACTTCAGTGGTCGGCGCGCGAATCGCGGCGGTTTTTATGAGTCCCTCAGCGTCTCCTGGCCAGTTTGTGGATGCGTGGATGGCAGGAGCCGGCTCGGCGGGCCGGGCTGAATCGGACGAGTCCTGGTGCCCATGACCATGCATGCGCGATCTAACCTGAGGCCTTAGTGGCCATCTTCACTAGGGGCAAGTTTTAAACTGTTGCCATCTTAGGAGGTTCCCTTTACTGGAGCCCTCTCCTAGTCACAGTAAATGTAATTTCTTTCTTTGTACTTAGGAATACCACTTCCCTGCTCCCATTGAAATAACAGTCGCTAACTTTCTTATTTTTCCTACAGCTGCTATTTTCTGTCAGCAGCATATCAGGAGCTGTTCACCACCTGACCAAGAACCTCTCCAACTTTAAAAAAATAAAAAACAAACAAAAAAGAAACGGTAAGGACAAAAAAAAATAAAAATAAAAATAAAAATAAAAAAAGAGAGCACTTAGGCTGGTACGTTTATGTATTTCAGTCATGTACGCCAGAAGAAGTCCAAGTGGACATCAAGGCAACAGAAAGCAACATATAAAAGCCCAAACCAGCAGACTATCCTGATCAGGATATCATGCAAGCGGCAAGGTTGCATCTGTGGAAAGTCAAAGTGGTTCATCAATTCTCAAATCTCTGAAAATGCCGAGCATGCGGGGCCATCCCATTGCCAACTGAATTGGTCTGCAAGTTTCATTGGGCTACATCTCTACTGGTGCAACTTACCGTACGGGTCGCATGAAAGATCACAGCCCATTGTGTTTAGTGGCACACATTCCCATATATGCGACTTTGAAGGTCAGCGACATTGGGAAGACTCCTGCAAGGCTTTGTTCCATCCTTTGATGCGACTTGGGTCCAGAGGGTGTAAAGTTGGATCGGGACTGTACTCCAGATTGTGCGACTGTGGGGGTTGCCATAGTTGAAACCAAGGCTTAGACTCTATCCAGCAAACATAGTCAGACGGTTAACAGGTAACCAACCTGCTCAAAAGTTGTGCAAAGGTTGCATATCAGAATGAGCAACAGCAGTTCCAGTGCAGCAATTAGCTCAACCTCCTCCAGAGAAATTAACTCTTCCTAGCCCATTCTTGGGAGAATCCTCTCACCATGCAGCTGGTATCCCTCCTAGACATAATGGCCATTTAAGGATAGCTGACCCTCGGACGTCAACTCTTCCTTAGTTCAGCCCTATGTCCAGGCTGTAAGGCCAGATATTGACTGGGAACACTACATCTGACAAGTCAAAGATGCATTTCCCATTTCTAAGGGAGCAAGTTTCCTTCTTTCCTCTGGGGGATATCAGAGATGTCATAAAAAAACAAAAACAAAACATTTTTCTCTCATTTGCCTAGGAAAATGTATCCACTGTCAGAACAACATTCTGTAATACCAGACGGTCCACCAGAGGTAGACGCAGCAAAGAATTTCATCTCACCAATCGATGATGCAGCCTCAATGGAGGATCCTAGGTAGATGAACAGACCCTGACTGAAAGGAGCTTACCAAATGGTGGGCAAATGCCTGGAAGCCAGCAATTGCCTTATCTGTATCCAAAGCCACATGAGCATGGACCGAAGGCAGGGGAAGAGTGATTCCGCAAATGTCCCTATAGAAAATATAGGCAAGGCTTTGGGCGAATTATAGCTCTCAGCAGACTTCACTGGTGAGACGGCAATGGATACATTTCAATAATTCGCAGGATCAATGTCACTTCTTGTAATAGCAATACAGGCATTGTGGTTAGAACTACGGGCAGCCGACACTGCGTCAGTACAAAATTGGTGTAAGGCTCTGTTTACACTGCTGCGAGTTGCTGTGCGACTTGACACGTGAAGTCACATGACAAGTGAAAATCTATATATTTCAATGGTCCCCGTTCTAACTGGTGCGACTCAAGTCGCGGCGGCTCCAAAAAAGGTTTTTGCACTACTTTGTTCCGACTTTCGATGCAACGTTGATCCAGAGAGTATAAAGTTGGGTCAGAGGTGCACTCAGTGTGGCATCAGAGTCGCAATCTAAATCGTGCGACTTTGGGGTGGCAATAGTGGAAACATAGCCTAAATACTTTGATGGTAAAACGCTCTTTAACCACTTACCAACCGGGCCCCTTTTTTACCTTTGTTGGCTACTAGCTAAAAACTGTTTTTTTTGTTAGAAAATTACTTAGAACCCCCAAACATTATACATTTTTTTTTCAAACACCCTAGAGAATAAAATGGCGATCGTTGCAATACTTTTTGTCACACGGTATTTGCGCAGCGGTCTTTCAAGCGCGATTTTTTTGGAAAAATGTCACTTTTTTTAGTTAAAAAATAAGACAACAGTAAAGTTAGCCCAGTTTTTTTGTATATTGTGAAAGAGGATGTTACGCCGAGTAAATAGATACCATACATGACACGGTTGAAAATTGCGTGCACTTGCGGAATGGCGACAAAGTCCGTTATTTAAAAAGTTCCATAGGCGACGCTTTAAAAATTTTTATCGGTTACCAGGTTAGAGGTGCAGAGGGGGTCTTTCACTAAAATTACTGCTCACACTCTGGCGATCGTGGCGATACCTCGCATGTGTGGTTTGAACACCGTTTTCATGTGTGGGCGCGACTTACGTATGCATTTTCTTTGCTGCGCGAGCTCGCGGGGGCGGTGGCGCTTTAAATTTTTATTTTATTTCGTTTTTTAATTTTATTTATTTTTAACACTGTTCCTTTAAAAAAAAAAAAAAATCTGATCACTTTTATTGCTATCACAAGGAATGTAAACATCCCTTGTGATAGTAATATATGGTGACAGGTACTCTTTTTGGAGGGCTGGGGGGTCTAAAAGATCGCAGGTAATATCGCAGTCCCGATAAAAATCGCTGCCATTGCTAGTAAAAAAAAAAATAGTAAAAATCCATAAATTAATTCTCATAGTTTGTAAACGCGGCAACTTTTGAGCAAACCAATCAATATACACCTATTGCGATTTTTTTTTTTACCAAAGATATGTAGAAGAATATATAAATCTGCCTAAACTGATGAATAAATTCATTTTTTTTATAAATATATTTTTTGGGCATGTATTATAGCAAAAAGTAAAAAATATTGTTTTTTTTTTTTTGTTTCAAATTGTCGCTCAATTTTTGTTTATAGCGCAAAAAATAAAAAACCACAGAAGTGATGAAATACCACCAAAAGAAAGCTCTATTTGTGGGAAAGAAAAGACCACAATTTTGTTTGGGTACAGCGTTGCACGACCGCGCAATTATCAGTTAAAGCGACGCACTGCTGTATCGCAAAAAGTGCTCTGGTCATGAAGGGGGTAAATCCTTCCGGGCTTGAAGTGGTTAAGGCAAATGGCACATGTGGCAAATATTGTTTTTCATTTATGTTTGTTCTATTTATTGCACTTTCTGAAAAGTTTCTTAATTTTATAAAAATGATTTGTTGCATAATTTTGAAAGCATTTTTTAGTATCTGCTACTGTCACTTCTGAAAAATGGCAAAATAATTCAAAGCGTACAGGGCTTTACTGAGTTCAGACTTTGTGAACTCACTTGCCAGCTAATATTTATTTTAATTTAATCCACACATTTCTACAACAGCCAGACACCAGAAAGGCCAATTTTGGATAAAAGCCAGTTAACCTAACAATGTGATTTTACAGAAGCATGTCTCAATCGCAGCTGCATAGACGCATTACATTCTATAACTAATTTTGTAAGAAAGAAGCCAATTAACGTGTTTTTGGATTAAGGGTATGAACGTACATAAATGTGTGAAGATCATAAGATCTCCAAGTAGATGATGTCCTCTTTGGAATGGAGGTCGGAGAGTCCCAGATTTCCAGGGCTACAGTGCTCATTTCTAAGCCATCATACTGCCATAATATGTAACAACTCAATTAATAGGTTGTAAATGTTATTAATTAAGACAATGTCTGGTATACTCTATTATCTAGCCACTGCCAGTTTTTAATAATTGGCCACATAGACTAATTACATCTGAAAACAAAAGAGCGTACAAGTATGAGGTAGGTAAATAGAGGGTGTGTCTCAGTCCTAATTTGTACAAACACATAGACTTTAGATGGTCCATGGGACTTTTATGATTCACACCACAAAAAAGTAAAAATATATAACAAAATGTATTGTTTGCAAAAAGTACAGCAAACACTTTTACCAAAATATCACATAAAAATTACAGAAATCCTCCACGTTAGAAGCCTTATATCAGGGATCTCCAAACTATGGCCCTCCAGCTGTTGTGGAACTACACATCCCATGAGGCATTGTAAAACTCTGACATTCACAGACATGACTAGGCATGATGGGAATTGTAGTTCCTGAACAACTGGAGGGCCATAGTTTGCAGTCCCCTGCCTTATATTGAAATCAGGTGGTTTTTATGACTGTACATCGTACACTCAAACTAAGTCTGTGCTGTGGTTCTTTACGCGTTTCACGAGGTGGTTAATTCGCTTCATCAGGAGAAGCACATGATCACATCTGAAGGTAAAAAACACATTAAGATTCCATGAGAAAAACAAAAAAAAAACAGCCCAACTTACAGTTCAATCAGAGAATTATCGCCGCTTTTCACAGTAATTTTGTTATAGATAAAAACTAGCCATAAAATCTTCAAGCCTACACAAAAAGAAAACCAAGTGGAACCACCCCTGGGCTCATCAGGTATCCATCTCCCTCCAGGGGTTGTGGCAGGTGGGGAAGTTTTTGTTTCCCATGGAACCACAACACAGACATAGTTTGAGTATACGATGTACAGTCATAAAAACCACCTGATTTCAATATAAGGTTTCTAACGTGGAGAATTTCTGTAATTTTTATGTGATATTTTGGTAAAAGTGTTTTTTATACATGCTGTACTTTTTGCAAACAATACAATTTGTTATATATTTTTACTTTTTGTGGTGTGAATAATAAAAGTCCCATGGGCCATCTAACGTCTATGTACTAATTATATCTGGCTTCTGATCTGAGCAACTGGATATAACGGTTTCTTGTATCATGGGGTTGGTGTGTAAACATAAATGGAGAAATTGGGAAGTGGTGGTTACATTAATAAGATTCCGGCTATCGTTTTCTAGCTCAGGTTGGAAAAGTAAATGAAAAAGCAATTAATTAGGTATTTGCCGAGTGCAACCTCCACATATACATTATTATAACTATACAGGATTTATATAGTGCCAATGGCTTGCGCATCGCTTTACAACATGAGGGCATACATGCCTCCATTTGTTAATAAAGTGGTTGTAAACCTTCACGTATATCCAATGAAGTGACTGGCCTCAGGTGATACACAGAGATAAAACAAATCCTCCTTACGTAAGTTGTACCTGGTAATTTACAGCCATCTTTCCCCTACAGCCATTCAAAATGCAGAATTTACACAGGATCTCAACGCTTTGAAAAGCAAGGGATGGAGAGCTGAAGTTACATCGATGAGGAGAGCTCAGACCTGATTGGAGGGAAGGGACACAACCCCCTTCACACAGCACACAGGAACAAAGCTGAGGCTGTCACTCTGCTGGAGGTCCCTCCCGTGTCACCATTTTTCTCTTGGTGTCAGGCAAACTTGTCAGAAGTGACTCATGCTGATAATGGAGGAATGAGGCAGCAGACAAAAGT
Organism: Glandirana rugosa; assembly: GCA_018402905.1. Taxonomy (NCBI): domain Eukaryota; kingdom Metazoa; phylum Chordata; class Amphibia; order Anura; family Ranidae; genus Glandirana; species Glandirana rugosa. Next base: position 755,285 of record BLSH010556737.1, read on the forward strand.
TAGTGCTGTGGATTGAGACACGTACACACTATAGAGGAATATGCTTTGTTCAAATTTCAGGTCTGAGGTTTACAACCATTTTAACCACTTCTCGACCACCCACTATTATATTGCGGCAAGGCGGTTCTATTACGCGAATTAGCCGTACCGGCGACCCATGATCACTCCACAGAGAGGCAGAACAGGGATCTCTCAATGTAAATAAGACGGATCCCCATTCTGACAGGGGAGTAGAGAGAGATAGTCTGTTCCTATTGATCAGGAACAACGATCTCTGTGTACTCCCAGTCAGTCCACTCCCCCTACAGTTAGAAAGCACCTCCCTAGGACACACTTTACCCTTTGATCGTCCCTGGCCTTAACCTTTTTCCTGCCAGTGTCATTTATACAGTGATCAGTGCATTTTTATAGCATTGATCGCTGTGTAAATGCCCCTGGTCCCAAAAAAAGTGTCAAAAGTGTCCGATCTGTCCCGCAATCCCACTAAAAATTGCTGATCACCGCCATTACTACTTAAAAAAAAAATTAATTAATAATAATAAAAATGCCATAAATGTATCCCCTATTTTGTAGATGCTATAACTTTTGCGCAAATCAATCAATATACGCTTATTGCGTTTTGTTTTTTTTACCAAAAATATGAAGAATACACATTGGTCTAAACGGATTAAGAAATGTGTTTTTCTTTTACATTTTTTTTGGATATTTATTACAGCAAAATTTTTCAAAATTGTCACTTTTTTTGTCTATAGTGCAAAAAACAAAAACCATAGAGGTGATCAAATACCACCAAAAGAAATCTCTATTTGTGGGGGGGGAAAAAAGGACATCGATTTTGTTTAGGTGCATCATCGTACGACCGCACAATTGTCGGTTGAAGCAGCGCAGTACCATATCGCAAAAAATGGCCAGGTCATTTAATCCATCCAATTGTACCTAGCACCAAATGCTATGATCACCGGTCTTATAAAACTGGGGACGTGGCTATTACATTTTTCAGACTGATTTAGCAGATAATACAGTTTTTAGTAAGAAGGGAAAAATTAACCCATGGACAAAATCTCCTCCACAAGATAAAGAAGAAAAGTATGTCCATACACTTGAAACACTGTAGGGAGGAAATGCTCATAAGAACATGAAACCCATCTAGATAGTACCCTTGGAAAACACAGAAATAAAAAAGGACAGTAAGGACAATGCTAGTTAACAAATGATTGCCACTCAATACAGCTGATTTCAACTCTCCTGCAAGACATCAATCAAAAGCCATCATCTTTTAAGAGGAGGAGGAATGCCTGTTAGGAATGAAACTGCTGTTGACACTTAAAACTTCTCATTCCTCCAAGTTTCAGAAATCCTTCAGAGAAGACTGAATAACTACTGGATACTGGGGGCTCAATGAATACCTGAAATCCTTACTGTTGTGTCCCACTTTAAATTTGAACAGTAGTCTGATGTTAATGCCACATACAGTTGTGCTCATAAGTGTAGCTGCTGACTTTTAAATATCGGACACTCACCTGTCCCAGGCTCCTGCTACCTCGCTCTTCTCCCCCTTCTCCTCTACGGTGCCGACATCACAGGTGTGGGCGCCCGGCTTTGGATTCAAAGCCGGGTGCGAGTTGCGCCATGCTCTGTGAATGGCCAGCGTATCTTCTGGGACCTGTGACATGTCCCAGAAGATCATCGGGTGGGGGGAGGTGAACTTCCTTCTGGCTCCGCAGCACTAGAAGAGGAAGTGGACATGGGACCCTGTGAAAGCAGGGTCCCTGGTGCCCCCCCCCCAAAAAATGACATGCCAATTGTGGCATGTCAGAGGGTCACCTTCCCTTAGAGCGGATGTTCCACTTTTGGGTGGAACTCCACTTTAACACACAGCCATTAATGTCTAAACCGCTGGCAACAAAAGTGAGTACACCCCTGAGTGAACTCTGCTTTAAATTAGAATGACAACAGAAACTACCCAAATGACCATGATCAAAAGTTTACACACCCCAGTTCTTAATACAGTGTATTGCCCCCTTTACCAAGGGCGCAAATTTTGTTTGGGTACAACGTTGCACGACCGCGTAATTGTCAGTTAAAGCGACGCAGTGCCGAATCGCAAAAAGTTCTCTGGTCCCACAGTGGGAAATCCTTCCGGGGCTGAAGTGGTTAAGGGCCCTTTCACACAAGCATTCCGATCAGGTCCGCCTGTTAAGTTTTTCAGGCGGACCTGTTTGAACGCTACATTCAGCCCTATGGAGTGGCGGATATCAGGGGTGACATGTCTGCTGACATCTGATCCGATCCTGTCCGTGAAATCCAAATGGATGAAAACCCTATTTTCCATCCATCTGGAGAATCGGATTGGATGAAAACAGACACATGATCCGTTTTCATCCGCTCTCCATAGAGGACAGCGGGGCTCTGACAGGTCCGTCTCCGCACAGTAAGTGGGGACGGACCTGTCATGCGCCTGCTCAGTGAGGATCAGCAGATCGATCCCTGCTGAGCAAAGCGAAGTCCGTACACGGACAAGCCCATGCGAAAGGAGCCTAACTGGCAATTGCGCAGTCATGCAACACTGCACCCTAACAAAATTTATATAATTTTTTCACACAAATAGAGCTTTCTTTTGGTGGTATTTGATCACCACTGGGTTTTTTATTTTTCGCAATATAAACAAAAAAAAGACTGAAAATATGAAAAAAAAAAAAAACAATATTTTTTACTTTCTTCTATAAAACATAACCATTCTTAAATTTTGAGCAAAATGTATTCTGCTACATTATTTTGATAAAAAAAATCCCAATAGGTGTATATAGATTGATTTGAGTGAAAGTTATACAACCTACAAACTATGGCATATATACTAGATTTTTTTTTCCCCCAGAGTGGCCAATATGGCTTAATGCTTAATTATTGCTTTATGTTAGAGCTGCATGATTAATCGTTAAAAAAAATCTTGATTCAGCCTCCCACACGATCTTAATCCGGCGTTTTCACAATTGTTTGTAACAAGTGCAGAGCCGTTCTCTGCTCAGAGCGGTAAAAAAAAAAAAACCCAAAAAAACAGCAAATGTTTATCAACATTGCTCAGCACTGAGATAACTAAACAATGTATCAATTGGTTCTTTTAGATCAAAGGGATGAACTTCGGTCTGTAAATGAGGTCAGTTTTACCACTTAAGGACTAGGCCTTTTCTTGATAATAGTGGCTCACAAGTTCAATTCAGTAATTTTTGCTAGAAAATGACTTTGAACCTCCAAACATGATATATATATATTTTTAGCAGGGACTCTGAAGATGATGTTACACAGCAAAAAGCGCGAGAGAATCGTGATCTTTATTCTTAGCGAAAAAAACATGATTCATTTTAGCCAGAATCGTGCAGTTATTTAGATAACAGTAAAAACATGAATACTTCAGTTTAGTAGTTTGGACCTGAATTTATTCCAAGCACTTTCTATCTGCAAACAAGTGTCATGTCTTTTACCCAAAATTTCTCTATATGTTTATTTTTTTTTCTCCCGTTACATTTTATTGCACTTTCTGCATTTCCAATTTTGAAAGATGTGTGGCTAAAAAAAAAAAAAAAGAATTTCCAAATACGAAACATTCCGGGCTGCTTCACACCGGAACCGCGCACATTCCCATGTGATTCCCACATATTCCTGTGTGGTCCGTTTTAACAGCACATTAATTTGAATGGGCTGCAAAACACACTGGAACATAGAAAAGGTAGAGCAAGAACTACTTTTTCAAAACGCACTGAACCAAACCACATGGTATTGCAGTATCATGCGATTCAGCTGCCGCAAACGTGCTGCATTTGCAAGATGCATTTAGGGTGCCTTGAACATTTCACTGGCACCCAAATGAGACTAGCAAGGACAGCAAGTTCACCTTTAACACATCTCATTTTGGTGTGAACCGGCCCTCACAGGGAACAGATTTAGGGCTCGTTTTTAATGCATTTTAATCAAACACATTTGCATTTTAGATGTGTTTTGCATGCACTTTCATCCCTGGTCACCTGAGGAAAAAAATGACATGTGACTCAAAACAACACTTAAAAAAACCTGCAGTGCATTTTTCAAAACAAAGATGCAGCAAGCAGGAATTTTTAAAAAAACACAGTGCAGAGATTTGAACAGATAGAATTTAAAGGGATCTATTTATGCTTTTGTCCCACAGGAAAGGTGCCTTTTTTAACAGAAAGTTTTATTTGATTAAGAAAGAAGCACAATCAGGTTGCTAAATGCCCATTAATGAGTATTAACCACAAGCATCAATCCAACTGGACCATATTTTATCAAATTTCCTTGGGCAATTTCTGCTCTCATACGTTATTCCATACAATGGTAACACAGAGTTGACAATCTTCTGCCAAAAGGCCCGGGTGGGGGGATCCACAGATTTCCATCTTAACAGAATTTCCCTTCTTGCATAAAATAGAGTAAACGTAAGACAGAGCTTGGTATACCCATCACCCTCAATATCTTCCAAGTAGCTTAGTAATATGACAAGGGGTCCAAGGGCATTACAGTGCCACATACAGTATCTCACAAAAGTGAGTACACCCCTCACATTTTTGTAAATATTTTATTATATCTTTTAGTGTGACAACATTTAGAGCCGGTTCACACAGCGGCGACATAGTCGCCTGACAAGTCGCGCTCCATGCAGTACAATGGAACCGTTATAATAGGAGCGACTCAAGTCACTCAAGCCGTGCTGAAGTCGCGCTGTGCGGGGCGGCTCAGAGTCGCCCCTGAAATCGGATCGCCCCTGCGTGAACCGGCTCTGAAGAAATGACACTTTGCTATAATGTAAAGTAGTGAGTGTACAGCTTGTATAACAGTGTAAATTGCCTGTCCCCTCAAAATAACTTTTTTCTGGGGAGTTCCAACTAGTTAAAAGTCAGCAGCTACAAAAAAGAAGGCTCGCTCCTCTCCCCCTCCCCTCGGTGGCGCCGGCATCACAAGTGTGGGAGCCCGGCTTTGTGAATGGCTGGCATATCTTCTGTGACGTGTCCCAGAATATCGCCGTGTGGGGGGGGGGGTGAACTTCCTTGCTGTTCCGCGGCATCAGAACAGGAAGTGCAGCTGGGACCCTGTCAAAACAGGGTCCCAGCTGCCCCCCCGAAAAAATGACATGCCAAATGTGGCATGTCGGGGGACACCTCCACTCAAAGCGGAAGTTACACTTTTGGGTGGAACGCCGCTTTAACACACAGCCATTAATGTCTAAACCGCTGGCAACAAAAGTGAGTACACTCCTAAGTGAAAATGTCCAAATTGGGCCCAATTAGCCATTTTACCTCCCCAGTGTCATGTGACTCATTAGTGTTACTCAGGTGTGAATGGAGAGCAGATGTGTTAAATTTGGTGTTATCACTCTCACTTTTTCATACTGGTCATGGCAGAGAACTCTCTGAGGGCCAGTTCACACTGCTGCAATGCGGGAACCCTGTGAATCCCCTGCGGGTTCCCACATCGCATGTCTCCCGGCAGAAGTTCACACTGCTATATGCGCACTGCGGGGAGTGTCAATGCAAAGCTAATGACACCCCCAAATCCGTTCGCACATCGCACTGCGAAATGCAAACTCGCACAGGAATCGGATCGCATGGTGTGAACACCCATCCGATCCGATTCTGCTGCTGCGGAAAAAAAGGGTCCTGTGTGAGCTTGATCCAATTGCGTTTACGAATTCAGCCATACTATCTCTATGGCTGAATTTGCATCGCACAGAGATCGCATGTGATTCACAGTGCAGTGCGGTGCGGTGAAATATGGGTGTGGCTTAAAATGTGCTAAATATTGGGCTCGGCTAAAGGGGGTGTGGTTTAATAGAGTCTGTGATGACTTACATAATTCAGAATGCAGTAATGTTAAATATGGAATGTACAGTGCGGAGTGTATGGCGGTGAGTAGTATGTGGAGGAGAGGAGTGGGGTGTGGTTGGTGGTGGGTAGTATGTACAGGAGAGGAGTGAGGAGTGTATGGAGGTGGGTAGTATGTGCAGGAGAGGAGTGAGGCGTGTGTGGAGGTGGGTAGTATGTGCAGGGAGAGGGCTATGGAGTGTATGGAGGTGGGTATGTGCAGGAGAGGAGCGCGGTGTGTATGGAGGTGATTAGTATGTGCAGTGAGAGGGGTATGGAATGTATGGAGGTGGGTAGTATGTGCAGGAGAGGAGTGTGGAGTGTATGGAGGTGGGTAGTATGTGTAGGAGAGTAGTGTGGAGTGTATGGAGGTGGATAGTATGTGCAGGAGAGGAGTGTGCTGTGAATGGAGGAGGGTAGTATGTGCAGGAGAGGGGTGCGGAGTGTATGGAGGTGGGTAGTATGTGCAGGAGAGGGGTGCGGAGTGTATGGAGGTGGGTAGTATGTACAGGAGAGGAGTGCAGAGTGTATGGCGGTGGGAAGTATGTGCAGGAGAGGGCTGCGGAGTGTATGGAGGTGGGTAGTATGTGCAGGAGACGAGTGCAGCGTGTATGTAGGAGGGTAGTATGTGCAGGAGAGGAGTGCGGAGTGTATGGAGGAGGGTAGTATGTGCAGGAGAGGGGTACGGAGTGGGTAGTATGTGCAGGAGAGGGGTATGGAGTGTATGGTGGTGGGTAGTATGTATAGGAGAGGGGTGCGGAGTGTATGGAGGTGGGTAGTATGTGCAGGACAGGAGTGCGGAGTGTATGGAGGTGGGTAGTATGTACAGGAGAGGGGTGTGGAGTGTATGGTGGTGAGTGGTATGTACAGAAGAGGAGTGCGGAGTGTATGGAGGTGGGTAGTATGTGCAGGAGAGGAGTGCGGAGTGTATGGAGGTGGGTAGTATGTGCAGGAGAGGAGTGCAGAGTGTATGGAGGTGGGTAGTATGTGCAGGGAGAGGGGTATGGAGTGTATGTAGGTGGGTAGAATGTGCAGATGATGAGTGTGGAGTGTACAGTGGTGGGTATTATGTTCAGGATTGTGTCAGTAGGGTAGTGGATGTTGTCAGTAGTTCTTTGTTTTTTTAAAACATTTTTACAATTTATTTATTTGTTTTTTCAAAAAAAATTTGGCGTCCAGTGGATGGTGTCAGTAGAGCAATGGACAGAGTCAGACTGTATTTATTTTTATTATTTTTTTTCACAATTTTATTTTTTAAAATTCGTTTTTGTATAATTTTTTATTTTTGATATGGGGGGGAATTTGGACAGTGTCAGTAGGGCAGTGGACGGTGTCAATAGTTTATTTGTTTTATTATATTATTATACATAATTTTTTACAATTTTTTTTTTATTTAATATTCTTTTCTTTTAATATTCTTTTTTTTACAGTTCTTCTGTGGAAGGGGGGGGGGGATGGGGCAGAGGACAGTGTCAGTAGAGCAGTGGATGGTGTCCGTTTTTTATTTTAATGTATTTATTTTTTTTACAATTTAATGTTTTTATTTTTTTGGGGGGGGGGGGGGGGGGGGTTGGAGCAGTGGACAGTGTTGGCAGGGCAGGGTGGGGCGGTGGTGTCAGTATTTTCATTTTATTTCTTTACAATTATATTTTTAATAATTTTTTTTTATCAGCACTGAACATGAATGGACAGGAGACAGCAGCTCCCGTCCATTCATAAGCTGAAGCAGAGTGACACACTAGTTACTCTGCTCAGCTACAGGACAAGAGAGCGATCGGTAACGAACGCTCTCAATATCCAATTCAGACAAGAAAGGGCCGGTAAATGACATATTTACCGGCCCTTTCCTCCATTCTCCATCCTGACACATCCCCCCAGCAGCCGGCGAGAGAGGAGAGGAGGGAGCCGGCGGAGGGGGGGTGGCGGAGGGGGACACAGTGGCTGGGGAAGAACGGGGGGGGGGGGGCGGAGAGAAGGAGAATGGGGGAGCGGAGGAGGTGATCGGGGGAAAGGAGGAGAACGAGAAGGAGGACACAGTGGCCGGGGAAGAACGGGGGAGCGGAGGAGGAGGTTAACGGGGAGCGGGGAAGAGAACACAGGGAGGGGAGCAGGAGGACGAAACAAACAGCCTGGAAGGATGAAGGGGGGACAGCTGTAAGCACTGATAGCCGCGGGAGGGAGAGGAGGAGAAGCGACTGTCAAGCAGGGAGATCGGTGCTTACAGCTGTCCCCGCCGCATCGATCATCCCCGGCTATCAAGCAACAATCATCCATGTGTGCAGGGTGGGTCACAGTGGGGGCCCCCCCCTTGGGGGCCCGTGTGCAGTGCACACTCTGCACCCATGGATGATACGCCACTGGATGGCTGGGGTAATCCATTTTCATGGGATGTGGACCGCAGTGATTACTGAACAGTGAGTCTTTTCTTTGTTCATGAGAAGCTTGCTGCCTTCAAGGCTGCATGACTAAGTTTTGAGTGGTTGAGTTTTAGAACCAAGTTTGAAAAGTTTACACTGTAAAGTGAATACATTCCAAAGATAGCCCTGGTTTTTATAGCGATAGTCAAAGATACAGCGTGAGCCTGTCTTATATGTCCATGATGCTGGGCCCTATATAAAGTAGAGTCCAGACTTCACCCTGCACAGTGGCCTTACCTGAAATGTTTTTCATGTTCTGGGTTCCATAGGAATGGACCACGGCCCTGGACCTGTATAGCAGCCTGCGGCTTTTGCAGCATTCAGTGCCTGAAGCAACACCAAACCCAATGCACTGCTTGTGGCATTAGAGGACAATGAATGAGTTGATTGAACAATTCAAAGATAAAATAATAAAGTACCTAAGCTAAGAGTGGTTTCTCCAGAAGGGAAAATATTCATCACCTTAGGCGACTATCAAAAACCTGAGGACTCAAAGTGGGGTAGGGTCATAGCGGAAGCCACTCTGGAGGCATGTCCTTAAAAGCTTTGCCAGTGTCCAATCACCTAAAACGTATGAGCCCGTAACCCAAGGTCAATGAATACTCAGCCTGCGTCCTATTCTGTACGATCAAGATAAATAGACCATTTTAGTTTTTTTATTTTATAACACAAATAAAAAAATGATTTGCCCCAGTTAGCAGATTGACTGTACTACACCAGATCAGCAATCAGATTCAAGCTTCAGATTCCAAATGGAAGAACATTATGGTTTCTATTCAGCCATGCTACTCACAAGTAACCTTTTTAGGCCTCATGCACACAGGACGTTTTTTGACTGTTTTACAGCAGCTGTTTTTAGCTGCAGACATTTTTTTCTACAGTTAATAAACCCTCCATCATGTTATCCTGTGTGTTCATGCACACATAGGCTGTTATCAACTGTTTTTAGCAGTGACGTTTTTGAGCTGTACAAAAAACCCAAGACCAGAGGGTTCTGAGAGACGTTTTTCAGCTGTAAAAACTTCAAAAGCTCAAAAACGTCGATCCCCAACATTTTTGGACGTTTTAGATCAATTGGAAAGAAAAAACAAAACACGCTGACCCTTCAAAAACATGCAAAAGTGGCAGTAATTTAACGCTGGTAAAAGCTGACAAAAAAATCACAGATAAGCTACTGAAGTTTTTTGGACGTTTTTTTAAAGCCCTGTGTGCATGAAGCCTTACAGTTAAAGTGGTTGTAAAGTTAGAAGGTTTTTAATCTTAATGTATTCTCTGCATGCAGTGCAGATCCCCCCAGCCTCGCCTTATACTTACCTGAGCCCGATCTGGATCCAGTGCTGTGCACAAGAACAGTGGCTCTTTCCTCACTAAACATGGAGGCAGTAGCCATTGGCTCCCGATGATGTCAATCACAGCCTACGAGAAGAGAGTGGGGGGCAGGGCCGAGCAGTGCTATTAGAGTCTACGGGGGCACACAATGCAGCTCGGGATCGAGTCCCCTCAAGTGTCCCATAGGAAGTGGCTTACTATGGGGGCACTTGGCTGAGGGGAGGAGAGCCGGCGGGGGGACTGCAGAATAGAAGCATCAGGGCTGCTCTGTGCAAATCAATTGCACAGAGCAGGTAGGTATGACAAAAAAAAAATAGGTTTACAATCACTTTAATGTGTTTATTGTACAGATCAAATAAGGTAATATTTACACATATGGTACACTGTAGAATACTGCAAATGTTATTAATTCACAATGCATTATGAAACATCACAGAAATGTGAGGAAACTAATATAAATACAAATCTATGAAATGCCATTTTCTCCAGAACAGTCATTCTAGGGTAAAGTCATGTTTGAAGTCAGGATTTATATCTAGTTATCCAATATAATCATGTCACAGTAAAATTACTATTTCTGGTCAACTACTATGGTAAACATATGGAAAATATACAATTCAATGCTAATCTCAGTATATTTAGAAGAAGCCAAACTCTAAAGCATAAAGGTCGTTTTTTTTTATCTTTTATTCTATAGGGCAAATTTTGTAAGCGGGTACTCAGATGTCCCATCTATAAAAGAATGTGTGGAATGATTGTCAACAGTATTCCTGGGAATAAACAAATCAGGAAATACATGCCTTTACACTTAGTATCGCTTCACTAGATATAGTTATCCCCTATGACAGTGTCCTACAGACATACAACTGAGCTTTCCAAACAAATAGCCAAAACACACAGCACTAAACATTTGCAAGCTATGCGGTCCATGGCATATCCAGGTCACTGTCATCTCTTCTTTGTAAAATAGTCCCATTATCCTCTAGCAAAAATATGCTACACTAAAAATAAATATATTTTCACTTACAGATAGATAGATAGATAGATAGCTATAGTGGTAGGAACATCATGCTGCAAGTTCATTTGGAAGCAAGAAATAACGAACTGCGCTGCCGGCCCATTGCTTCCACATACCCCCGATAATGGCGCCCCAACCCCCCCATGTATCCTGGGCTCTGCTTGCCAATCTGCACACCTGGAACCAACATATCAGGTGCCACTGGGTAGAGGGGAAGGCGCACAGCGGACTCAAGTCCGCTCTTCTTCCCTCCCTGTTACTAACCCAGAAAGCAACGTGTTTGGTGTCATTTCTGGGTTCGCCTCTCGGTGTCCGAAGCCAGCATACCCAGGAAAGAATGTAATACCCTAGGTAAGAAAGTAATACCCTGGATATCTCATTAAAGAGAACCTGTCACCAAAACATCATCACATAGGGGACTTTTTGTCTCCTATGTGATGGAAAAAAAAAGTAAAGAAAAACATTTTTTTTTTTTACATTTTAAAAAAATGTAAATTACACCCAAGCACATAAAATCTGTACGGACGTAAATGCACGTCAGAGGCGTTTACGCATGAAAACACCAATTGCGATACACATGTTACATATTGCGCATTCCGGTGTCAGAGCAATATTTCTAGCACCAGACCTCCTATGTAACACTAAACTGATGACCTACAGGGGACTTTTAAAGTGCCGCCTATGGCAAAAATAGGGTAATGAAGTTTGTCGCCATTTCACGGGCGCACGCAAATTTAAAGTTTGACATGTTGGATATCTATTTACTCGGTGCAACCTCATCTTTTATATTTCATCGAAAAATTGGGTAATTTATTGATTTTGTGTTCCCTAACTTTCGTGTATTTTTTACTGAAAATTTGTCTCTGCGGTAATATCGCGTGACATAAAAAGTTGGAACTACCACTATTTTTTTTTTTAGCATGTGTGCAAAAAAATGCAAAAATGGCTTTGGCAGCAAAAGGGTTAAAATAAGCATTCTTTTACAAAATGGAGCTCTGCATATTAATGTACTGTGGACCCTGTGAGGCACAGGGATGTTTTTGAAAAAGTCACTGAAGGTTAACTAACCCTTTAAATTGAGGGGTTCTGTTATTTTCTAAAACAGGTTTCAGGTGAACCATTTTAACAGGGTTTCAGGTACACCATTTTAACATTTAAAAAAAAAAAAAAAAAAAAAAAAAAAGGATTGAATTCAAGCTTGAGGGGACTTTCTGCAATTTAAATAATATCACAGCATCCAAGAAATTAATTATAACACAAGTTTTATTTTTGCTTTAGCCACAGGGCAGCAGATGCTACCTCCTGAATTCGAAATGTAAAAAAAAAAGGGGGAAGAGAAAATATTAAATTAACAGTCACTAGCGGGGAGCAAATTAACAACATTTATGCTGCTGCAGGAGGAGTGGACGCCAGAAGCAAAGCCAGAAGCTATAATGCAATGAGATATTAATAAAGAGATTAATAAAAGGAGGATATCATTTGAATACAAATTATTTGGACATTATTTTTGCCTATTTATATTTATTTAAAAAGATTTGAAAATTGCTTTTTGGTCAGCGTGGAAGAAAACAGTAGGAAACAAGTATATAAGAGTTAAAGGTTTTTTTTCTCTGAAAAAGCACCCAAGGCTCTTTATGATAAAAAGGTAAACTACCATCAGCGTAACACTTTATTAAGCCAGAGAGGTAGAATTGAATTGCATACCTAAATGTATTATAACAGCTACAATACATTGTATGAGGTCTTACTGTAGAGCGGCTTGCAAGATTCTGGAAAGAAAAAGGAAATCATTTCAGTGGGAGAATTATGACACACAAAGGGGTCACCATCCTACTGATCAGCCATTTCAGTGAAGATGGAGAGCAGTTTTGGGTCTTCCTGCCTGGGCTTCTTGGCACAACCTTGTTCCATACTAGAACACCCATTATTTCAGTAGATTGTGAGTCTGGAACTACAACTTGCTAAAAAGCCAAGCAGCTCCCCTGCCAGCTCATTTAGAGAGTTTGGCAACCCCTTTTGTGCCCTGCAGTATCCTACATTCTTGGTGAAGGTGAAGAAGAATGCTTTAATACATATCTAGATATCAACTTGGTAATGTCGCGCTATATAATCCCCTATATTTCTGTGCCCTCACTGCAGTAGCAGGTGCTTTACAGACAGACCCATTTCTATAGGTACCCTAACAGAATACAATCACCTAACAATATGATGAAAAGGAAAAAAAAAACGCCTCACCTATACGTTCGCAAAATGTTTACTTTTATCAACATATGAAAAAAAAAATGCAGCAAAGCACAGCCGATGTGACAACGTATAGTGTGACAGTGTCACTACAGTGCCTTGAAAAAGTATTTATACCCCTTGAAATTTTCCACATTTTGTAATGTTACAACCAAAAACATAAATTTATTTTATTGGGATTTTATGTGATAGACCAGGGATATGCAATTAGCGGACCTCCAGATGTTGCAGAACTACAAATCCCATGAGGCATAGCAAGACTCTGACAGGCACAAGCATGACACCCAGAGACAGAGGCATGATGGGACTTGTAGTTTTGCAACAGCTGGAGGTCCGCTAATTGCATATCCCTGTGATAGACCAACACAAAGTGGCACATCATTGTGAAGTAGAAGGAAAATGATAAATGGTTTGCAACATTTTTTATTAATAAATATGTGAAAAGCGTGGGGTGCATTTGTATTCAGCCCCCCTGAGTCAATACTTTGTAGAACCGCCTTTCACTGCAATTACAGCTGCAAGTCTTTTTGGGGATAGCTCTACCAGCTTTGCACATCTAGAGAGTGACATTTTTGCCCATTCTTCTGTGCAAAAAGTCTTGCCACAAATTCTTGATTGGATTTAGGTCTGAACTTTGACTGGGCCATTCTAACGCATGGGTATTCTTTAATCTAAACCATTCCATTGTAGCTCTGGCTGTATGTTTAGGGTTGTGGTCCTGCTGGAAGGTGAACCTCCGTCCCAGTCAAGTCTTTTGCAGTCTCTAACAGGTTTTCTTCTAAGATTGGCTCCATCCATCTTCTCATCAACCAGTGGCGGCTGGTAGGTTTTTTTGGGGGGGGGCGGCAATACCACCACTACTGCCCCCCAGCGGCGTGGCACTACCACCCCCCCTTTGTCTGCTGGTCAGTCCGGCACTTACCCCATCAAGGCATCTCCTTGCCTGGCCGGTTAGTTCAGGTGGATGGTCATGTCTTGGTAGGTTTGCAGTTGTGCCACACTCTTTCCATTTTTGGATGATGAATTGAACAGTGCTCCATGAGATGTTCAAAGCTTGGGATATTTTTTTTATAACCTAATCCTGCATTAAACTTCTACACAACCTTATCCCTGATCTGTCTGGTGTGTTCCTTGGCCTTCATGATGCTGTTTGTTCACCAAGGTTCTCTAACAAACATCTTAGGGCTTCACAGAACAGCTGTATTTAAATTGAGATTAAATTACATGCAGATGGACTCTATTTACTAACTAGGTGACTTCTGAAGGCAGTTGGTTCCACTAGATTTTATTTAGGGGTATCAGAGTAAAGGCAGCTGAATACAAATGCATGCCACACTTTTCAGATACTTATTTGTAAAAAATAATAAAAAAAAAAAAAAAAAATGTATAATTTTCCTTCCACTTCACAATTATGTGCCACTTTGTGTTGGTCTATCACACAGGTGTCAAACTGGCAGCCCTCCAGCTGTTGCAGAACTACAAATCCCATGAGGCATTGCAAGGCAGACAATTAAAAGCATGACTCCCACAGGCAGAGGCATGATGGGACTTGTAGTTTCACAACAGCTGGAGGGCCGCCAGTTTGACACCCCTGGTCTATCACATAAAATCCCAATAAAATACATTTACGTTTTTGGTTGTAACATGACAAAATGAGGAACATTTCAAGGGGTATGAATACTTTTTCAAGGCTCTGTATAGGCTAACATGCAGGGGTGTTTAAAGGCAGAAAAGAAAATGGCAGATGTCCTTATTGGCAGTGTTAAAAACTTTCAGTGTGTATGAGGCCTCACAGTGACTGGCCAAAGGGGTTGTAGCTATTACAGTGTAAAAAAAAAAGCAGAATTTAGCAAAGAGATTAAGGAATGTAGCAAAATGCATATTTATAAATGTGATTGTCCTCAGTATAAAGTGAATGGTGCTATCAAGCAGTTAATGTGTAAAAAATGTCTGTTTATATACATACGCGTAATTATATTTGTATGTGGGGCAGCCATATTTGGTCATAACATTCCAAACTGTCACACTTCGTATTATAGTAACTGCTCCTCTTACCGCACAGCAATCTTTCAAGAACAGAAAAATAAACCATAACTTTGAAGTATATATTAAAATAACACAATAATTATTCTTTGCAAATACTTTTTTTTAGACTTTATGGTCTAACCATAAATGTTATCACGCGCTTTTGTAATGTTTAACATATTTGTAAAGTATAACTATAGGCAAAACTTTTTTTCGTTTTGTATAGAGTGGAGAGGGATAAAAAAACTTGTAATTTTCTATTGCTGTCTGCGCCTCAGTTAAGGAGATGCATGCTCTCGATTTGTCCTGTTTACCATTACCATTGAAAGTAACATTTTGGATTGTCCCCTATAAATAATAGTGGGGAAATCTTCCAATGGGGACAAATGAAAAGAAAGTTTTGTCTATAGTTTACTTAAATCTATCTCTATTTAGGACTACACTTTTATGTGATAGAAACTTAGGTTGAATGCCATTTAAAAATCACGGGGCCACCTAAAGGACAGAAGGACCAAAGCTGGCATCTGCTAGGACCTAGACATCCACCTAGTAGAACACAAGAAATGAAAACCAGGTAGCCACCTTACAAGACCTGAGACTAAAGCCAGACATTGGAAGGCCCTGGAAGCATTAACAGTTCTGAAAGGATGAGCCTGGAAAGGAAAGTAAGGAACCTTTTCCCTAGGACATTGGCCTGAGGTATGAGTTGACAAATCCACCTAGCAATGGTGAAAGAAGCAGTCTGTCCCTTACGAGAGCCCTCCAGCAAGATGAACCATGAGTCGGACTGACAAATACAGGGTTTAGCTGAACGATACACTCTCGCAGCCCGAACCACATTCCAAACAATGTAAATCAATCTTAGTGTGTTTAAAGAGGTTGTAAACCCTTTACAACCACTTTAACCTACAGGTAAGCCTATAATAAGGCTTACCTGTAGGTACCGTGAATATCTCCTGATATGTACTGTATTAGCATGTGCCGACGTTATTGGCACATGCGCACTGAAAAAATGGCCCCAGGGTGCCATTTGTTCAGTGAATGTGCCGTAACCGGCGGTTCCCGCATACATACCGCAGGAGTGACGTAATCAGGGCTCCGGCCAATTACATCGCCGGAGTCTGTGCTGTGATTGGCTGGAGCTCGCAATCCCATAAGAAGATACAGAAGACATGATGCTGGTCACAGCGGTGCTCAGGGACCACTGCAACAGCGTCGATCTAAGGTAAGTATTTCATAATAAGCTAGTATGCATCCATGTCTTTGTCTTGCAGGTGGTTTTTAGTTTTTTTTTTTTTTTTTCCATGGTTTACAACCACTTTAAGAGCAGGTCAGAAAGACGGTAGTGCAATGACCTGGTTAAGGTGGAAAGAAAAGACCACTATGGGCAAAAATGAAAGGCAGAGGCTGCAGAATGAACTTGGAAACCCTACAGGCCGAAGTAATGGCCATATGGAAGACAACATTACAAGTAAAGATCAGAAGGGTGACATGCTCCAATAATGGTTTAGGAAGAACAGACAAAGCCAGACTGAGGTCTCACGGAGTACATACATGAGGAATAATGCTCGCAACTCCCTGCATGAAAGCCTTCACTTAATAAAGAAAAGCAAGAGTATCTCTGAAAGAGGACCGCCAAGAGTCCTCTTTGATCCTTAAAGTGATATGGTAATATTAAAGTCCTCCATAGCAGTGACTGACAGTGGCTCTCGAGTTAACATGGCTTTGGCTCTGTGTCCTTCTCAGGAAAGGGAGTGCAGTGTGAGGAGGAAGGTCTGAGGAGAAAAAAAAATAGAAAAAAACACAACAAGCGCAAGTAAGATCTGCTATTAGAGGTTTATTTAGAGGCAACAGGATACTCTTGCCCACAGTAATCTTAAGGAATCCAAGGTGCACCTGGTCAAGCGGTTTCCTATAGAGGAGCTCCATGGACCAACATTTTAACTACAGATTTAGTCTTATGTATACCAACATAAGGCATGGCTGGGTAAGCTGCCCAAGAGAATCCCCCAGCCCAATCCATGATAAAGCCCTGGGCCTCCAGAAAGAGCTCCAGGTGCTGGAGGGTGGAAGAGCCAGCTCTAAGGGACCCAAGTTCCTTAGTCAAATGTTTGGCCCAGGCCAACAAGGCCTGGCAGACCCCCATTGCAATGGAAGGCTGCGTGGCTGTGCACACCAGAAAAAAAAAAAGAAAGATTTTAAAGAGGGCATTCAAAGGGTCCTTTAATACCAGAACCTCAACCACATGAACCATCAGGTGGGGGTGACAATATGACAAATGCCTGGACACCCTCCTGTGGGGATTCTGCAATGATTTAACTGAAGAGGATGAAGCTGCATTCCCCGATTTGTCTTCTTCAGGACAAATTTTGCAGAGAGGATGATCAAGAGTGCTTATGGTTCTTGCACCTAACACCCACCAAGGTCAACCAAACAGCCAACTTCTCCATGATGACTGACATAGGAATAAAGAACGCCTCCTTGCATACAAAGGCAGCAGAGGAAGGTGCCTCTGTATGGAAAACTGAGGGAAAAACCCACTGAAGGGAATCTTGATATTTCCTCTCCTGTATCCTGAATGCTGTGTGCTGCAATGTGGTTACATGGAGAGGGAAGTCTTGCTGGGTTCAAACACGTGTAGGCAGCAGAGCCCAGAATTACCCCAAAATGCCCATGATGCTGCTGAAGTCTGGTAGAGCTGTATGGTATCTGTACCGATCAGAAACCCGTAAGGAATCATCCAAAATAGCGTGTGCATTTGCAGAATGCCCCGCTAGGTGGGCTCATACACATGATGCAGAGGCCTTGCTCCTCTATCCTGTGACCATGGAAGGGAAAGACCAGTGTCAGCATAGCCGCAACCATGGGTTCTGCTGCTCTATGCCCCACAAAACAGGAGCAACAGCACATAAGAATGGCCAGTCAGGGGCACTTACCAGTCAGATGTCTGTCAGGTGCCGAACCATTTCTGGGTCCCAGCTTAACCTTTGCCTTTCCAAGGAATCATGATCCTGGACCTCTAGAGCAGTGGTTCTCAACCTCGGTCCTCAAGTACCCCCCAACAGGCCATGTTTTGGGAACTTCTCTTAGACAAAATAGCTGTCCAAAATACCAAGCCATTGACTCTGATTAAAAGCACCTAAGATAATGGAAAATCCTGAAAACATGGCCTGTTGGTGGTACTGGAGGACAGGGTTGAGAACCACTGCTCTAGACTACCCCATAAGCGTATCAATGTGATTCAGCTGCAAGTCACTGTGAGTGCTTCCAGTGGGGTCCATTTCCAGATAGCACTATCAGATCATGAGTCAACTGATCCAGATAGATGCTGTTAGGTGAAGTCCCTAGGGCAAGCAGCGGAACACTAGAAAAAAAAAATTGATAGAAGACCAAACTAGGTACTAGTATAAAGAAATTCACCTAAAGTAGAGAGAAACATGTCCACCACCTAAGGATACAGTACTAACAAAAACTGAAGGCATGCTGGTAGTAGGAGGGGTTATTCTGGGCTGTTTTCAGCTTTGCTTTTGCCAGTGTGTGTCCAATAACCTGAATATGGAACTCAACTCATCGGTGTAAGAATCAGCTGTGATGTAGAGTATGACAAAGAAAAAGACAGACCCTAACATTAAGCTTTTTAGCTTTACAAAAGATGTGATGAAGCCACTAAATATTGCAAAAAAGATAAAAATATTTCACAAAATCTTCTAAAATCGTTGCACTTAATATGGTTTACCCAAAGAAACAAAACTGAAGTTTCACTTTAAGCTGAAAACAATGGTGGTCAGAAGATCTGATTTTTGAATTACTGTTCTTGGATCTATTGCAGTATACACATACACTTCGGGCAGCCATATATGCTTATGCACAAAGCATACATGCCCAATATCAGCCTTATCTCTCTTATCACAAGGAAAATGGTCAGCAAAGAAGAGTTTGAGGAAGTCAAAGACGGTCAACAGATAAACAATCTGTTCCAAGTCAGACTGTGAGGCTTTAAGCCTGGGGTCACACTATTGCGAACACAGACATTGCATGTAATTCGCACCGCATTGCTGTGCAGATCAAATGCGATGTCTGTGCAATGCAAATTCAGCCATACAGATTGTACGGCTGAACTTGTATTGGATTTGCACAAATAAGGTGCAGGAACCTTTTTTTTACCCACAATGGAATCGGATCACATGGGTATTCTCACCCATCCGATTCCTGTCCAAATTCACAGTTCGCACTGCGATCTGAGAACCGATCTGGGGAAGTCATTAACTTTGTACTGACACCTGCAGCAGTTTGCAGAGGGCAGTGTGAACTGCCTGCGAAGGAGATACAATCCGATCGCCGGCATCGGAATTGCGCTGGTACCCGCATCACAATAGTGTGAACCCAGGATTAAGCTTGCCATAGAGGGATTGCTGTCCATCGCTGCTAAAATACACTAATCAATGCGGCAACTGATTGGCTGCAAGTGCTGGTCAAGCAAAAAAATACCAGCAGTCCTCTTTGGGAGGAATCAATCACTAGATAAACTCCAATCGAATGAGTCAGCTGAACCGGCCAAATTTCCATCCATGTAGACCAGCTTAAAGAGGAAATAAAGTGCTTGTTTTTTTTTTTATGACCTGCAAAATAAAGGCATAATGTGCAAGTATACATCGCATACTAGCACATTATGTGAAACTTACCTGCAAACGAAGCCCTCGTTGTCACCGCTGGAGGCCGCATCCATCTTCCTTCTGGGTCCACAGACTTCGGCTGTGTGACTGGCCGGAGCCAAGTGACGTCATTCCCGGTCACGGCACAGGGCTATGAAGAAAAGGCACGGGTGGCCCTCCTTCAGAGTGGTGCAGGTTTAGGAGGTATTTACAGTACCTCTAGGTAAGCCTTATTATAGGCTTACCTACAGATACAAACAATCAATGGAAGTGTACTTCCTGTTTAAGAGGCAATCATCTCATACCTCTGGATAGCTTTAGAACCTGTGAACCCAGTGTTAGCACTTCTTCTCTTCCCATATAAGTAAAGGAGAACGCAAAAAAAAGCAACATTGCAGCTTAGCAGGTGGTCAAATGTAGGTCAGCTGAATGTCTAATTTACCTTTCAATAGTGAATGATCTAATAAGCATCTCAAACTGATGCAAGGCCCCATTCACACCTGAGCGATTTTCTACCTGGAGTTTGTAGCTCTAAAATGCTCAACAAGCCAAATCCTATTAAAGAGTTTGTTAACCCAAAAAAAAAAATGCTGCTCCTGTCTCTCTAATGTGCAATTAGCAGCAGGGTGCTTTTGCTTTTTAAATTATCCCTCTGTATCCCCTAAAATACCCGTTTAATAATGCCAGTTCATGACTTCCTCCTGAGTACTGACCCCCCCTTGAATATTGCTTATCCTGAGAGCCGGTGGTCTATGCATGTCTGTGTCACTCCCAGCTCTCCTTTGTCTGCTTGCAGCTCCCTCTTCTTCTCAACAAATAACTTCTTCTCTCTGCTCTTCTCTCATAATTAACTCTAAAAGCTCCTATTTCCTCTGTATTAGAAGAACAAGTTCCCTGTGTCAGTGTTATATCAGAAATATTCTTATCTAGTCAGCAGTAGTGCTCAGCCCCACCTTCAGGAACTCTGGCTGAGGACAGGAGCAGAGAAAAGGGACAGCTGATTGTAGGAAGAAGCTGTGTTACAATTTCATTTTGATCTTTCAAATAACTGAAGGACACAGTAATATTTCAGTAGTGAAATGAGGTGTATTGGATTAAATTTTTGTTGATTTGAATACCTGTAACTACTTAGCACTGATTAATTGGAACACACAATTGGTTTGGTGAGCTCATTAAGCCTTGAACTTCATAGACAGGTGCATCCAATCATGAGAAAAGGTATTTAAGGTGGTCAATTGCAAGTTGTTGTTCTCTTTGACTCTTCTCTGAAGAGTGGCAACATGGGGGGCCTCAAAACAACTCTCAAATGACCTGAAAACAAAGATTGTTCTACATTATGGTTTAGGGGAAGGCTACAAGAAGTTATTGCAGAGATATAAGCGGTCGTTGTCCACTGTGAGGAACATAGTGAGGAAATGGAAGACCACAGGCACAGTTCTTGTTCAGGCCAGAAGTGGCAGCCACATAAAATATTGGAGAGGCAAAGGAGAAGGATGGTGAGAACGGTCAAAAACAGCCCACAGACCACCTCCAAAGACCTACAACATCAACCTGCTGCAGATGGTGTCACTGTGCATTGTTCAACAATTCAGCGCACTTTGCACAGGGAGAAGCTGTATGGGAGAGTGATGTTAAAGAAGCCTTTTCTGCACACGCGCCACAAACGGAGTCGCTTGAGGTATGAAAACGCACATTTGGACAAGCTTCATTTTGGTCATAACAAGGGGCGTTATGCATGGCAGCAAAAGAGCACAGCGTTCCAAGAAAAACACTTGCTACCCACAGTAAAATATGGTGGAGGCTCCATCATGTTGTGGGGCTGTGTGGCCGGTGCCGGTTACTGGGAATCTGGTTAAAGTTGAGAGTTGCATGGATTCCACTCAATATCAGCAAATTCTTGAGAATAATGTTGAGGAATCAGTCACAAAGTTGAAGTTACGCCAGGGCTGGATATTTCAACAAGACAACGACCCAAAACACTGCTCAAAATCTACTCGGGCATTTATACAGAGCAACAAGTACAATGTTCTGGAATGGCCATCCCAGTCCCCAGACCTGAATATCATTGAACATCTGTGGGGTGATTTGAAGCGGGCTGTCCATGCTCGGCAACCATCAAACCTAACTGAACTGGAGATGTTTTGTAAGGAGGAATGGTCCAAAATACATTCATCCAGAGTCCAGACACTCATTACAGGCTATAGGAAGAGTCTAGAGGCTGTTATTTCTGCTAAAGGAGGCTCTACTAAATATTGATGTGATTTTTCTGTTGGGGTGCCCAAATTTATGCACCTGTCTAATTTCGTTTTGATGCATATTGTGCATTTTATGTTAATCCAATAAACCTCATTTCACTACTGAAATATTACTGTGTCCTTCAGTTATTTGATAGAGCAAAATGAAATTGCTGATCCAAAC